>BSUD01000003.1:63229023-63284201 GCA_033239045.1 Fagopyrum esculentum | reverse complement strand
AGAGTTAGAGAGAATCGCCGACAACCTTAAATTACGGCCTGTTCTTGAGTCCACGGCCGTGGAACCTCAAGAACCAACCGTGATTTCCTTTGAATCCACGAACTTGCTTTTACTTTAATCCAAAGTTAAAGATTTGCTTTAACTTAGTTTAGACTTGTCTTTTCTAGGTGGTAGTGAGCCTCAACAACCTCTACCTCGATTGTGAGCCTCAACAACCTCAATCGGTTAAGTTAGTCTTGATCTTTAGGTTATAAGTTTGGGTATTTGATACTAATTCTCATCTTTAGAATCTTTCTATATTGAGTCTCAACAACCTGTATAGAAAGTGCCTTTTAGGTGGGTTATATAAGGTTTTTGGAACTTCACCGTACGATTACCTTACATTAGTATACCTTTGCATATCTCAACTCTGTCTTTATATCATTAAGTATATCTTGAATCGATTGCCACAACTGGACACCCGGATCTTTAGGATTGTTGTTTCCCAATATTTGCAAAACTCTCATATTTACCCGCTTGATAACCTACTATCGAATTTGTTCCCACCCAAATCCCTGTGTTCGATACTCTGGAATTCTTGCTTAGCTACGTCGATCCGTACACTGCGGGTTCGCTGCTTGATTCTAGTTTTATAAATTTAAAGCTTATTTGCACACACCTTTAGGGGCGAACAGAGTCCCTAGCGGATTACCAGGATCGGGCTTCTGCTTTTGAGAGAGAGCGAGCTAGTCAGAGGAGAGCTTCTCACACGGGACGGTCTGAGAAGAGGCAACGCATTGGGCAGACCAGTGGAGTTGGAGGGTCATCTGGATTTAGACAAGACCAGAGGCGTCAGAGTTACCCCTCATCTGCACTAACTGCAGATATGGGACGTCAGTGTTACAATTGTGGTGACCCTAGTCATTTGAAGCCAGCTTGTCCCAGACCAGTTGTGACTTGTTTTACCTGTGGCCGACAGGGACATCGAGCTGCCTTTTGTAGGCAGGGAGGAGTAGCATCTCAGCAGGGTTCTTCCCCTGCTAGTGTAGCAGGAGGTGGTCAGATGACACCTCAGTAGCAGACACAGGGACAGTAGAGGGTCCCAGAGCGTCCATCCACTCAGGGTTTTGCTCCAGGACCGAGTAGAGGTAGAGGTAGAGATGTTGGCACCGGTGATGCCAGAGGAGCCTGAGGGCGAGTTTTTGAGTTGAGGAGTGTAGAGGATCCACCTGCACCGGCTGCTACAGGTACCATTTTACTTCATGGTTTACTTGTTAGAGTTTTGTTTGATACTAGTGCTACGCATTCCTTTATTTCTGATACTTGTGTTGAGCGTCTGAGTTTAGCTACTATAGAGGGGATACCCTTTACTATAGGGTTACCTGATTGTAGTCGGGTCAGAGGTACCCGTGAGATACGTAGTTGTCCCCTTTGTTTAGGGACTCGTGTTTTACTTGTTGACTTCTTAGTCACGCCATTGATGCATGAAGAAGTCATATTAGGTATGGACTGGATGCGTAGACACCATGCAGTTTTGGATGTTGGTAGGCGGACTGTTAGAGTCTCTACCGAGGTTGGTCAGATTGAGGTCTTCCGGGGTTGGGACCTTGGGAAGACAGGTTCGGTTATTAGTGTTGTACGAGCAACTAGGTTGATTGCACAGGGTTGTGATGCCTTCTGGTGCTACGCCATGAAGGATGGAGAGAGTCCAGCTCTAGAGGATATTCCGATAGTCTGCGAGTTTACAGATGTGTTTGTTGAGCCGTCGAGTTTGCCGCCTCAGCGGAGTGTGGACTTCAGCATAGAGTTAGAGCCTGGCACGCGACCATATCGAAGGCCCCATACCGTATGGCACCTGTCGAGATGTTAGAGCTGAACAAGCAACTCGAGGAATTGGCTGAGAAGGGCTTCATACGCCCTAGTGTTTCACCATGGGGTGCACCTGTCCTCTTCGTACGGAAGAAGGACGGATCTTTGAGGCTATGCATAGATTACAAAGAGTTGAATAAGGTGACCGTCAAGAACAGGTATCCATTGCCTCGTATTGACGATCTACTTGATAATCTCCTTGCTACAGTTTTCTCCCGGATTGATTTGCGCTCAAGATATCACCAGCTGAGGGTGAGAGAGCAGGACGTACACATGACGGCATTTCGTACCCGCTATGGACACTACGAGTTTGTAGTGATGCCATTCGGGCTGACGAATACCTCAACAGTCTTTATGGAGTTGATGAACAACATATTCATCGACTTCCTAGATCAGTTTGTGGTGGTCTTCATTGATGATATTTTAGTGTACTCTCGTAGTAAAGAGGAGCATGCCGGTCATCTGAGGACGGTTTTACAGATTTTGAGGGATAGAGAGATGTATGCTAAGCTCTCTAAGTGTGAGTTCTGGATGTCTAAGGTTGCGTTCCTTGGGCACATCGTCTCCGCCGATGGGGTTATGGTTGACCCGGGGAAGATCGAGTTTGTTGCTGCATGGACGACACCGACGAACGTCAAGGAAGTGCGTAGCTTTCTTGGCTTAGCCGGTTACTATAGACGCTTTGTGGAGGGTTTTTCTGTGATTGCCCGTCCACTGACGAGTCTTTTGAGGAAGACTACCCAGTTTGAGTGGACCGACTAGTGTGCTCAGAGCTTTGAGGAGTTGAAGAGGCGTTTGACTTCTGCTCGTGTCTTGGCACAACCAGAGGGATCCGATGATTTTGTGGTCTACAGTGATGTATCCAAGCTGGGCTTGGGATGTGTGTTGATGCAGAGAGGTAGAGTTATTGCATATGTGTCTCGATAGTTGAAGATGCATGAGGAGAACTACCCGACTCATGATCTAGAGTTGGCAGTGGTAGTGCATGCTTTGAAGATCTGGAGACATTATGTGTATGGTGCTACATGTCAGATCTTCACAAACCATAAGAGTCTGAAGTATATTTTTACACAGCGAGAGTTGAATAACCGCCAACGTCAATGGCTTGAGTTGATCAAGGACTTTGACCTTGAGATTTTGTATCATCCTGGAAAGGCGAACGTAGTTGCTGATGCCTTGAGCAGGAAGACACCTCGAGAGAAGGTGATTGCGAGATTGACTATACAGCCTCAGCTTCAGAGGGATCTAGCTTGGCTAGAGATGGACATCTAGTTTCCTGATCAGGATGCCCAGTTGTATGCTTTAGAGGTTCTACCTAGTCTGTTGGAGGAGATCCAACAGAAGCAAGGAACCTGCCCGAACTTGACGAGGATTAGAGAGAGGATGTCTCGTGGAGAGACAGCACAGTTTTCCATTGGAGCTAACGGAGTGATGAGGCGACATGATCGCATTTGTGTTCCTGCGGATGCAGAGTTGAGACAGTGGATTTTACAAGAGGCTCACTGTACACCTTACTATGTACATCCAAGTACGAGTAAGATGTACCATGATGTGAGACGTTCATATTGGTGGAGAGGACTGAAGCCCGATGTAGCTAGATTTGTAACTCAGTGTGTGACCTGTCAGCAGGTCAAGATAGAGCATTGCAGACCTGGAGGTGTGCTCCATCCACTGCCAGTGCTGCAGTGGAAGTGGGAGGATGTTTCCATGGATTTTGTGACTGGATTGAGACCCAATAGGAGTTTTGATGCCATTTGGGTTGTTGTTGATAGATTGACGAAGACGGCACGTTTCATCCCTATCAGAGAGACGTGGCCAGTGAGTAGATTGGTTGAGGAGTACACTAGACAAATAGTGAGACTCCATGGTGTACCGAGGATGATCGTCTCTAATCGAGATGGGCGATTCACCTCGAGGTTCTGGCAGCAAATTCAGACTACTTTGGGGACGAGTCTGCACTTCACGACTGCGTTTCACCCCAGACCGATGGTCAGTCAGAGAGGACCATCCAGACTTTGGAGGATATGTTGCGAGCTTGTGTGTTGGATTGGGGACAGGGATGGTCTGATCACCTTCCACTTATTGAGTTCTCATACAACAACAGCTGGCATGCATCTATTGGGATGGCTCCCTATGAGGCACTGTATGGGCGTAGGTGTCGTACACCTTTATACAGGGATGAGCTTAGCAGTATCAGTGGGATAGCGCTAGAGTAGATTCGTGATGATATGGCTCGAGTAGCGTTGATTAGAGAGACGATGTTGGCTGCACAGAGTCGCCAGAAGTCATATGCAGACAAGAGGCGTCGGCCTCTAGAGTTCAGTGTAGGAGCTCATGTTTGGTTGAGGGTATCCCCGACGCGTGGCGTCAGACGTTTTGGCATAAAGGGGAAGTTGAGTCCCCGATATGTCGGTTCTTTTGAGATACTGGACAGAGTTGGGAGGGAAGCCTACAGATTAGCTTTGCCTTTGAGATTAGTGGGTGTTCACCCTGTGTTCCATGTGTCTCAGCTGAGAGAGTACATACCAGATTTGAGGCACATCGTGAGTTATGATGATTTGGTGGTGGAGCCTGACCACACCTTTGCTGAGCACCCTATTGTAGTCCTAGAACGAGGTGTGAGACACCTGCGTTCGAAGGACATACCTATGATGAGGATACAGTGGTCGTGACGTGGACCTGAGGAGGCTACATGGAAGACTGAGGATAGTATCTAAAGGAACTAACCAGAGTTTTATGCCGAGATAGATGCACCTAGGATCGACGAGTAGATCTTAGTGCTATCTTGGTGAGTATGTGATTATGTGCTTATGTGCTTTTATGCCTTGATGTGTTTATTCCATGCTAGTAATGTTATGCCTTATGATCTTATTAGATCTTGCTATACTAGCGTGATGTTTGTATAGCTGGAGATGATTATTCCCTCCATGCTATTTGAGTATGACTTATGTTTATAGTGGGAGATGGTTCTTTCCTCCATGCTACTTTGATGGACATAGTTTCAGTGGAGATGCGATTCCTCCATATGATGTATATACTTATGGATCGGCTAGAGACGTATTTCCTCTATGACATGTGATGTGATGTGGCAAGAGATGTGATTACTCTCTGCCTTGGGTAGCGTTATGGCCCTGTTTTCTGGAGTGGATGGTTCCTCCATGTTGATGTTTATGGTTATAGATCTGTTATAGATTATGACCTTCTGAGCGGAGATGTAATACCTCCAATAGAGAGAGTGAGTTATACCTCGGCTTATGGGACCGGGAAGACTTGAGATCTTGCAAGTTTCGGGACGAAACTTGTTTTTAGGGGGGTGAGATGTAAGAGCCTAGTTGCTGAGAGCTGAGAGAGGGAGCAGAGGGGTCAGGTTTATGCCTGAGCCGCCCATGCGTGACCCAAGGGGCGCCCCTGTGCCTTACCTGGTCCGCCCCTGCGGCACTGTATGCTGCAACCGTCTTCTTTGACTGCTTTGACTCGTGCTTTACCCTTTTACCATCCTATTTATACTTCTTCTTCTCCACCTTGATGAGGGTTACATTTTCAGATCTCTCTCTCTCTCTTCATACGTACTTTCTCTCCTCTTCTTCTCCCTTGGATCCTTGGTTGATCTTTCTTGAGTTGGTGTGAGCTTCGAGAAGCTTTTGCTTGGGCTTTGATGAGGATGATGTTGTTGTGCCTTGCTGTGCCAGCTTGAGATGTTGTTGTTAATGTGTTGGTTCCTGGAGAGCTTGGGTAAGCTTCCATGGCTTCTTTACTTTCTTTCCTTCTTCTTTTCTTCTTCTTTTCTTCCTTTCCTTAGCTTAGTTTAGCTTTCCTTAGGATTGGTTCTTGTTCAGCCAAGTTTGGCCAATGATGATGTACATATGTGTATGTTATGTTGATATAAAGGAACGAGAGTAGAAGTAAAGAAGGAGTTAAAGTGGTGTCCTCTGCACACCAGCCACCCCTGCGCCTGCCTTGTAGCCGCCCCTGTGCCGGCCTGTGCACCGCCCCTGCGCCACTAGAGTGCCGCCCCTGCGCCTGCCTGCACCAGCTTGGTATTTCCTTTGGTTTTGCAGGTGTGTGTCGCTTCTAGGCCTTCCTTAGGGTGCCTTTGTTCCTCCTTTCCTAGTATGAGTGCTTAGGATCATGCTAGATGTATGAGGTTGAGTTTTGATGATGTTTATGATCGGTTTTTTCCTGGTATGGCTTTTGAGGTTCGTTAGGTTGTGAGTGAGGTTAAGGTTGATCCTTTGGATCCCTTTGGGTCTAGGTGTAACCCTTATATGGTTAGGAGTCTGATATATCTCCTTATGCGTTGTTTATAGGTTGTGCCATCCCTCCAGTGTAGAGGTGATCTTGGTTGAGTTGTGATCGAGGTTAAGGTAAGTCCGTAGGACTTACTTAGCTGCCATCCTTATATTGGGTGTTTGCATGAGTGGTGTGTGCTTTGTATGTTTGCTATGATAGCATGTGATGTCGTATTTACCGACCTATGTTTTATTGATTGCCCCACTGCATGACCGTGATAACCTTTCCCTTTCATCCCGTCGTGGAGTCTGGGAGGTTCTCTGATGTCAGGCCTGACCGGTTTACAGGAAGGGTGCAATCCACTCCCATAGGGTACATGGATTGTGTGACCGATACTAGTACGGCTGGGTAGCAGACTCAGAGGCGAGGATGTATCGGTCCTCGTGTCACATAGTTTCATATATATTATATCTATATGATTTGAGTGAATGACCATTATATTGAGATGAATAAATGGGTAAATGAGTGAAAGCATGCTGATATGTTTATCTTTCCTTATGTGTGATTGTGCTTATGCCTTACTTTATATATGTGTATGGATAGCTAATGGTTTATTACCATGTTGTAGATGCCCTACAGGATAGACATGCTGCTGGGTGATCTAGCAGAGTGGCAGGCCGAGGACGTCTCATACATTAGGATGTGTGGGCTTTTGAGTCTGTTTCCTTTCCCTCCTGCGTGAGGATGGTCTTTTGTTACCTCCTGTGTAAGGGTGTTATGTTTCTTACTCGGCTATGATGTCTTATCTTTTGGGTTGTACGGTTTTATACCGTTTTATGTATTTGTTTTCATTTCTGGCAGTGCCATGTTGTAAGGTCCAGTGAACTTGTTGTCAGGCTAGGGTCAGGATCCATTGTGAGATCCTAACCCAATGTGGCACTCCGAGTCCCGCAGATTCAGGGTGTTACACATGATTCCTCTAGCGCTTTGTGAGAAGATCGGTCTTGGAGATCCCAAGCCCGTAAAGATGATGTTATACATGGCGGATCGTTCCATTACCCGTCCCGTTGGAATCTTGGAGGACTTTCTCGTCTAGCTAGGTAATTTCTATATACCAATAGACTTTGTTGTGTTGGACATTCCCGCAGATTATCCCATTCCTATCATTATTGGAAGACCATTTCTCGCAACATCAGGATGCAACATTGATTGTAAGAACGCCAAGTTGAAATTCAACATTGGTGGCGATCATGTGGAGTTTGCTTTTTTGGCTGCAATGAAAGGAGAGACTTTGGAAGATGATATATTCAACATCTATGATGAAGAAGATTCTCGAGAATTGGTGAGCTTTATCCTTATTAAAGATCCTTTTCAGAAAGTTTTGAGTTTTAGTATGATGGAGGAAGGTGTAGATATTTTGTGTGATGAAGATGTACGAAGCTTGGAAGCATTGGAAGCAGATCCAAGAGCTGGATTCGACAAAATCATTTAGGAGACGAAAAGCACATTAGGTTTCGGTCCTAGTTCCAGTACCTCGACTGAAATGGTTTCCGGAGCAAGCGAGGCGGCCTTCTCTGGAGAACACCTCGGTCCATCACCTCGGTCCACGACCGAGATAGCTTCCAAAGCAAGCAAGATGGAGCCAACTGAGGACCACCTCGTTCCAGTACTTCGGTCTAAGTCCTCTTCACTGGAGAGAGAAGGTACAAATCCACCACTTAAAGCACCTCCTGTCTTCGAACTTAAACCACTCCCGACTCACTTGAGGTACGCTTTCCATGGTCCGGATTCTACTTATCCCGTCATTGTTAGTGCTTCTCTTTCTGAAGTTGAGTTGTCTAAGTTGATGCATGTGTTGAGGAAACATAGAAAGGATTTGTGTTACACTATTGATGATCTTGTTGGTATTAAGCCTTCTCTTTGTATGCATAAGATACTAATGGAAGATGATCACAAGACTTCACGGGAACCTCAAAGACGGTTAAATCCGATCATGATAGAGGTTGTGAAGAAGGAGATTCTTAAGTTGCTTGATGCAGGTATCATATTTTCCATATTAGATAGCAAATGGGTGAGTCCGATACATGTAGTTTCCAAGAAGGGTGGGATGACCGTTGTGACCAACAAGAACAACGGGTTGATTCCAACTAGGACCGTTACGGGCTGGAGGATATGCATTGATTATCGGAAGCTGAATTTGGACACAAGAAAGGACCATTTCCCTCTTCCATTCATTGACCAAATGCCTAAACGGTTAGCACAACACTCCCATTTTTGCTATTTAGATGGTTATACTGGCTTCTTTCAGATTCCTATCCATCCGGATGATCAAGAGAAGACCACTTTCACTTGTCCATGGGAGACATTCGCTTATTGGAGCGATATGGAGCTAAGGGATCTGAGGAGTCATTGGAGCTACATTATGGATCATTAAGGAGCTACAAGAAAGGCTTAGGAACCATGAAAGTTGGATAGAAGTTTGATTTTGGACCAGATTAGAGAGATTTGCACGTAGTTGAGGATCACCTCGGATGGCTACAATACCATCTCGACCAAGGTGACTCCGCTAGGCTAGATCAAGATGGATGGCCCATGGCCCATAAGATCTTTTATTCATGGAATAATATCTTATATTTTTGGCAAGTGACTTTCCTATATATTGGGATGTATTTTCTGGATAGAAGCATGGCTAGTTGGCTGATTAGTTTGGAAGATTGAAGATATTCCAAGGAAGGAAGGAAGTTGGATTTGAAGATAAAGTTAAAGGCTTTTGAAGGAAGTTGTAAGGTTTTCTTAGATTGTTTGATTGTTGTCTTTTGGTTTGTGATTGAGGAATACAATTTGCTGTTTGTTTGATTGTTTGATTGAGTGATTATTGAGACCTTTGTGTTAAGGTTTCCTTGTTTGGATATTGTATCTTTTCTTATATATTTGATTTTTATCATCATGATGATTATTGGTTAAGTTCTTTGTGCGATTCTAGGGTGATTGGCTGAAGGTTGTGGAAAAGATTATGAAAGAATAAGCCTTTATCCCAGTGGACCCTGAAAGCTCGAGCCAAACCTTAACCGAACCTCACCTCGGTCCGTTCATAGAACATCTCGACCGAGATGGAACATGAACTGAGCGAGGCGAATCCTTTTCTGATCCATACATGAGTTGAGGTTTTAGTTTGTCAAATCCTATCCTTGTTGCACCTTTCCTGGTCCATACACAAGCCTAGGATGAGACTTACCCGGTGATTCTTTTGCTTGTATACCCAAGATCATGAGTGTTAGGTAATAAAGGTTTATCATTTATTAGGGTTTGTGTGCCTTCATCCTATC
This sequence comes from Fagopyrum esculentum, assembly GCA_033239045.1. Taxonomy (NCBI): domain Eukaryota; kingdom Viridiplantae; phylum Streptophyta; class Magnoliopsida; order Caryophyllales; family Polygonaceae; genus Fagopyrum; species Fagopyrum esculentum. The sequence continues at coordinate 63,274,797 of BSUD01000003.1, read as the reverse complement.
TTTGAGAGTTAGCCTCAGACTTACCCGGTAAAGGTTAGTTTTATTCCCTTAGGTGGTGTGTTGGTTTGAGATTATAGTTCCTTTCCTTATTTCCTTGAGACTTACTCGGTAAGAGGATCTTTGGTTTGGGATAGTGAGTAGTGAGACTTACCCGGTGATCTATTCCCACCTTAGAAATACCTTCCCTTTGCAAACCTCAACTTTGTCCACGTTATCCTTTGAGATCATGAGTCAAAACCATAACTGGATGTTTTGACCTCTAGAATCTGCATTTTCTTTATCTGATTATTAAATCATCTTTGATACCTTTTCTTTGTTGCTTGTTTTTGATTGATCACCTGAATTGTCATTCTTTGTTTCACCATGGTCCTTGTGTTAGACCTTAGAGTATTTATTGTCATTACAATTGATCCGTACACTGCGGGTTTGCATATTGTTTCAGGATTATATTTTAGGTTATAAATTTAAAGTTATATCGTTCACCATACACACACATCTAAGAGCGAACAATTGGACTTGGTTCTTGGAGTTTTTGAAGGTTGACTTGGAGATGAATCAATCCTCTCATTACTGCTTTATGAGTAACAAGCAAAAGGGTTTAGAGCAAGCAATCAAGGATCACTTTCCAAATTCCCACACGCATACATTTACACTATAACTTCAAGCTTGATGGATTCAGGAGTATACTCTTGTTCTTGTAATATCTTTGTCTAATATTCAGGAGTATATTCTTGTTCTTGTAATATCCCACACGCAGACATTTTTTCTTGATTTTATGCCTTTAATGATATGCCTTTAATGATATGCTTGTTTGTTTATTTTTTCTTGATTTTATGCCTTTAATGATATGCATTGTAAATGCAAGGAAGAAAGGTATTTTAGGGTGTCTAGAGGAGATTAGAATTGCAACAATGGTAAGGATGGGTAATAGAGGATTATTAGGTGGTAGATGGAAAACACTTGTGGGACCAAGGGTTGAAAATATCTTGAGAAAGGTTGTGAGGTGGAGCAATGAGTATAGGGTTCTAGCATCTAGTCGTGCTAAGTATGAGATTCATTGAAGGGGAGCTTCCTATTTAAGTGGAGTCACTACTCAACACACATTGGCCTTAGACTTGAAGACATGCACATGTAGGAGATGTGATGTGTCAGGATTGCCTTGTGGGCATGCATGTTGTGCAATTTTTTCACTTGGGAAAACCCCATATGAATTTGTGGATGAATGTTACAGTAAAGAAGCCTACATGAGAGCCTATGAGCTTGTGATGAATCCAATTGCAGGGGTTAGAGAGTGGGAGAAGATGAGTAGGCGTATTCCACCTTCATTGTATAAAAGTCAACCTGGAAGACCTCTTGTTTTAAGGCCTCCATCTCAAGGTAAGATTAAGTTCACCAAATATTTTTTATAATTATTTTCAAACTAAGTTTAATTAATTTTGCTACTGTTTTTTTTATTTTGTAGGTGAGATCCCTCCACCACTTGGTGCAAAGAAGTTGTCCAAGGCATACTATATGCATGTCACTTGCTCAATATGCAAGAAGAAAGGAGACAACAAGAAGACATGTGCAAAGAGGAATGAAGAAAGGTCACAACAAGACCAAGAGAATTATCACACTTCCTTATAAAAGACATGTTTAGTGTACCTTCTGACTTTAGTGTACCTTCTTACTCGTAACTGTACCTTCTAGCTTGTAATTGTGGTGAATTGCTTGTAATTGTACCTTCTGGCTTTAGTTTGTGTACCTTCTGAATTTAGTCAATTTCTGTGGTGACAATGTTATTTTGGTCAATTTAGTGTACCCTATGTGGTGACAATTTGTGTCATGATATTACTATATGTGGTGAAAATTTGGCAGATGGAAAACCCTTGGTTGGACTTACTTTACCTTATGTGGTGACAATGTTACTATTTGTGGTGAAAATTTTTGTGGTGACAATGTTATCATTGACAAATCTTATTACCTTTTGTTATTTTGGTCAATTTAGTGCCCCTTCTGTGGTGAAAATTTGTGTCATTGGTTTATGTCTAAATTTGGTAGATATTAGCTTCTGTGGTGACAATGCCTTGGACAGTTGATGATTTAGTGTACCTTATGGTTTTTCTATCTAAATAGAACTCATTGTGGTGACAATGATATTTTTTGTCTAAATAGAGCTTAGTGCACCTTCTGTGGGGACAATGCATTGGACATAAAAACCAATTTAGTTGGACTTAGTGTACCTTCTAGTTGTGTAAATAGCACTCATTAGTTTCTATCTAAATATAACTCATTGTGTCATGATATTAGCTTTTGTGGTGACAATTCCTTGGATAGTTGATTATTGTGGTCAATTTAGTATATCTCTATTGTCAATTTTTGACATTTATGGTCAATTTCAGATTTTTGACAGTTATGGTCAATTTCAGATTGAGGATTGACGATTGTTTGTGGTCAATTTAGTATATCCTTATGGTTAGTTTCAAAAGAACTCATTGCTGCATCAACTGTCAATTTCAGATTTCAGAAAATGGATCTATTTTGACAGAAAATATCACCATAATCTCAAACTTCATCCATAGACAAAAATTGACAATAGAGAATGAAAAATGGATCAATTACCAAATCTTTGACTTCATCCATAGACAAATAATGGATCTATTTAGACAGAAAATATCATTGTCAATTTCAAATTTCATCCATAGACAAAATAGAAAATGGATCAATGACCAATATCTCATACACAAAATCTCATACACAATCATCAACCGTGGTGAACAACACAATAACCAAATCTCAGACTTTCAACAACACTAAAATAGAAAACTTAAATAGCACAATATCATTGGAGCTTGTCTTCAGACTTTCAACAATACTATCACTACAAAAATGAACAACACAATAACCAAAAATTTTAACACTAAAATATCTTGCTACATCCTTACAATGTATGGTGGAATTGCAGATTCATCACTTGAGCCTTGCAATATACCTTCTGGCTCCTTCACATCTCTTGTAAACCCACATCCTTGTCCAACCTAAAACGAAGGTCAAACCACAGTTTCAATCAAATACAGAAAAACCAAGGTCATGTTTACCCCAAATGGAAATCGAAGACAAAAACCCTAATCGGGCATACCTTCCACATAAAGCAACCATAAAAATGTTTTCCGACGTCAGGAGGTCGCCTGCAAATGGAAATCGTCACCGGAATCCCATGGTAGCAACGAACACGATCGGATTCTGGCTCTTGTCCTCCACGAGCTTGAAGACCCAAACGAAGACCCTTGATCCATAACCTACACTCTTCAATTGACAACGGGGTAGATTTTGAAGACCAAAACAAACACAATTGAATTGGGGAAATTTAGGGGTTAGGGTTTATGTGAAGAAGGAAGAAAGTGGTTGGCGGTTTTTGCTATTTAACCGTTGGAAATTTAAGGCTTAAAGGTTCATGGACAACATTACCCCTCACAGTTAACGCCGTTCTTTGAATTTAACGTGTGAACAGTACCGTATATATTACTTCAGTCGGGGTCAGTAGATGAGGTACCGTTCTAATAGTTAAGGATGGGTAATAAAGTTTAGTCAGTCCAAAAAATGGGTATTATTTAGACAAATTTCTCTTATATCTAAACCAAAATATTATGAGAAAAATATCTAAACAGTACCCCATCTTTTGGGTTGACTAAACTTTAGTACCCCATCCTTTTAACTATCAGAACAGTACCTCATCTACTGAGCCCGACAGAAGTTTAATACCTATGTTATTGTTCATCCGTTAAATTCAAAGAACTCTATTAAATCTCAGGGGTAAAATTGTCCAATTTCACATAAACCCTAAGCCCCAAATTTCTAAAAAAAAATTTCCTCATTTCTCGCCTTCACAAATCTCTGTAATCTTTCCGTTGATTCCTTTGATCTCTTACCTACTATTTCTTCTTTGCATCTTTTTTTCCATGATGTTCAATTGCTTCATTTTGGCTGGTGTAGTTTGGGGACCTCGGCAACTGGAGATGGCAGAGCCATGGCAGAGTCTGGACGGGAAGGTCGTAATGGTCACTAGATCTTCCTCTGTAATCGGCCTTGAGCTTTGCCTTGACCTCGCTAAAGCCGGTTGCAAGCTCATTGCCACTGCTCGCCGAATCGAGCGCCTCACTATTATCTGCGATGAAATCAACAAGACAACGAACGATTCACCGGTTCGAGCGGTTGCTGTCAAGCTTGATGTCTCTGCCAGTTAGGAGTGACTGATCAAAGCATCGAACAGCAAAAAAACACCAGCATAATAGATCTATTGAAAGAGAGCTTATAGAGATGTGACATAGTCTATTGACTCAAACAACAAAAAAACACCAGCAACCATTGAGAACCATCCTTGAACTCTTCTACTTTAGTATTCCCATGATTGATTCTACTATTACATAAGAATCTATGATTTGGATGTGAATTAACACCAGCAACACCCCATATTTTGGATTCGAAATGAGTGAGATGTTCTGGATGTGAATTTCATGGTGGAAGAACACATAGATTTGACAAAGAAAGGGAAGAAAGAAGAAAAAAGACAGAAATTAGGGTTTATTTTGGAGTGGACAATATTGCCCCTGAGAAATAACGCCGTTCTTTAAATTTAACGGATGAGCAGTAACATAGGTATTAAACTTTGGTCGGGCTCAGTAGATGAGGTTCCATTCTGATACTTAAAAGGATGAGTACTATTTAGATAATTTTTCCAAATATTATTTCAAACAAGTTATATTTTATTGGTAAAAGCAAAAATTGCAGGTTTATATATTTATTTTATTTTTTTATATAAAATTTTGATATGTTGGTTAATAATCTTTTATTAATATTATCTACCTCACATTCAATTTTTGATTTCAAATATACCAATGAGCCAATGAGCCAATGTTTGAAAAACGAGGAGAACATCCAAGCCCAAGTTCAGCGCCGCTGCAAACACAAGTTACCAATGAGCCAATGTCCCCGCCGACTCCTGGTTGGCGCTTCAAGAGGTTGCGTTGAATCCTCATATGGATGCCCTAGACGAAGAAGAAGCAAGCGAGTTGTTTGGAGCTGTCTCTTTCTCAAAGATCGATGGAGGAGGAGAGTTAATCCTCGGTTTCGAGAAGAAATGGGAATCAGCCATCAAAGCAGAGAATATAGAAGACACAACCAAGATGTTTCCCAACCATTTCGAGCCAAGAGAAGCCCCAGTATCCGACATAGAATGATGTGGTTAAGAAGAAGAAGAAAAAAGAAATGGAAAAAACGCGATTACCGACACTACAACATTTTCTCGGCTCTGCGATGGGCTTTGTCTTTGTTGCGAACCGTCCCTTCACAACTCAAGAACTTGGAACAAGTTCAGACCTGCGATTACGATCCCAGGTTTTATGTAAACTCGTTTCTTTACCCACCTCCTTCTTAAATCAACCTTTTGGAACGAGATCTACACTATTCTTACAAAATGGAATCAATTTGAGCTTAAACTCCTTATGAAATTCGAACAATAAATTTGGTTACTATTAACTGACTCTGAAACTAGAGGTAGCAACCCTACCCACCTTGAATGTTATATGTGTGTGGTTCTTGTTCTTCAATTGCAACATTATAAATCATCTGATTATTACCCATTTTTATTTTGACAAGTCATATTAACTATGTTTGGAACTGTTTTGTGGTCTCCTTGTGAGGATTTTCTTTCCTTCTTGGAGATTTTCTAACAGATGCTACATTATTTCCCCTCTTGTGATACTTGAAATGTGGTTTTGGCCCTTGAGATGGATTAGGATGTGTCTTGCAATGCAGTTTCCTTTGTTTCTGATTTCTCCGCAGGATCTTCAAAAATGCATCATCGGATACAATCGGGGGCTTTATGGTCCGGCTACCTTAAACAAAGGACGTGGTAATAGCCGCTGGTGTACGCTCCCAAACCCGCTGATCTTTCGATCTACACCATTCAAGAAATTCCAACAATCTTGGCACTGTGTTGAGTTTACTATGATAATTCCTTTTATTTTCTTTAGTTTGAAACACATGCAATGTATCCCCAGGCTATGTAAATCATGTCCTGTTACTCTACACTTTGATCTTCTTCTTGTTTCTTCACCCTTTGATTCTATGACCATGTTGTTTGGGCCCTTCTCTTTCTCATTTTGCAAAATTGGTGATTCGAATAAGATTGATAACCTTCATTTGGGGCTACAACCCATAAAGCTAGGGCTACAACCCATGTCTATTGATCCACGCAATTTATCTTTTGTGGGAATAAACACCCTTGAGTTATACCAAACTACGTTGTTGACCCAATTAGACTTGTTATTACCCCGGACTTACCACGCGGAGGATGCGCTTCTTACTTCCGAATCTATTACCCCTAACAAAAAGACTACGAGCCGATGGTTTGTTAGGAGACCTTTATTTGTATCGATGCTTCTTTACCAACAGTGTGATCTCTTTCTTTTGAGAAAATGTAATATTATGGATTGTACCAACCAATTTATGACCTATAATATTAACAAAACCTTTTCCTTAACCAAAATTTTTGAATCAAAGACTCAATTGGCAAAAACAAAACACCTGAGGAATTTAGGATTTCCGAGTCTTTTGTCCATCGGAATTGTCAATCTTAAAACCCGGTTTAAATGATAGTAAGCTTCTGGAACATTAGAGGTATGGGCCGGAGTACCCTCTAGACAAACATCGACGTTGTTTGTAAAATCCACAAGATCAACATCATTGCCTTAGCAGAAACAAAATCGGAGAATCCTCCGAATGACCGATCTTGGAGATCAGCCAGTTTTGACAACATGATTTACTTCCCTGCCATCGGAAGGGCTGATGGCTTATGCCTTTTATGGAAAGCGCATCAACTAAGAAACCAAACGATTAAGTTTATTTTTAAAACGACATATTCATCTGTGTTGAATTTATTTGCAACAATTTGAATCATAAGATGAACCTCATCTTTGCATTGCACTTCCATAAGAAGCCACAAAAAATCAATTATGGGATAAGCTCTCAAAATTCATACAAGATTCTTCCCTCCCTGCAATTATCCTTGGAGACCTTAATGAAATTAAACAGCATTCCGAAAAACAAGGAGGAGCTCCTATCAACACCAATAAATATAATAGATTGATCAACTTCAAGAACTTTTGTAGCCTTGAGGACATTCAAACTTCAGGTAATGTCTTTACTTGGAGGAAAAAACGTGATGGTCCGAATAACATCTTAGAAAAACATGATCGTGTTTTGGTTCATAATCAATTACTCCAGTGGTACCCAAACTTAAAAACAAAAAAAACCATGATTTCACTATTTCAGATCACTATCAAATTTCTTTGGAAATTTCGACAACGGATAACTATACTCCACAACCGTTCAGGTTTGAAATGATGTGGACTAAACGAAAATTTTTTTGAGAATATTGTTAAACAAACATGGCGTTCCAACTTTATTGGAAATGATATGTATAAAATCACAAAAAAAAAACTCAACTACTTAAAATTAAGGCAAAGAAATGGAGTAAAGTACATTTTGATAACATTTTCAAACAACTTAAAGATGTCGAATCACAACTACAAGAAATCCAAAGCTCAAGTCCTAATAACTTAAACCAAAGAGAAGAAACCATCCAAAGAAATCTTCTAACAAAACAAAATCGATTATTGTCTTTTCACCAGAGGTATTGGAGACAAAGAACTAAAAACAATCATTTGAAGAACATGAACTCAAATTCCAAATATTTCCATCGCATTGCTACTGGAAGAAGAAATCGAAAACACCTAAAGGAACTATTAACTACAAATGGTACGAATTTATCCTCTGAATAAGAGATCAGATTGGAAGTTAAAACGAAGTTCGTGAAAAAATACTCTAAAACCCAACTAGATCAAACCCTATTGGAGGACAAACTCCAACTTATTCAAAACAAAGTAAGCGATGAAGATAACTTAAATCTAACAAAACCTCCCACTAATGAAGAGATAAAAAAATGCCATGTTCGACATTGGATGTGATAAATCCCCGGGACCTGATGGTATGTTGTTCGCTCCAAACGGTGTGTGCAAGCTTTAAATTTATAACCCTAGATGTAAGATTAAAACAAGGATGCGAACCCGCAGTGTACGGGTCAGTCGTAGTAAAAAGCGAGAAATTTCAGGGGTCGATCACAGGGACTTAGTGAAACAAAGCAGGTGTAGGTAGTCTATGTAATTACTAACCACAAAAGCGATTAAAACAATCAAAGATGATAAAAAGTCAATTAAGGAAATATGCAATTCTAGGGATTAAAGCATCTGGTTGTGGTTCCAACTCAAGATCTAAAGATAAAGCGGACAAAACTGAGATTTTTGCAAAGGAAAGGTGTTACTAAAGTGGAATAGATCACCGGGTAAGTCTCACTACTCACTAATCCCAAACCGTAACTCCTATTACCGGGTAAGTCTCAAGGAATTAAGGAAAAGAACTATAACCTCAAACCAACACACCACCTAAGGGAATAGAATCAACCTTTACCGGGTAAGTCTCAGGTTAACTCACAAAGATGGGATGAAAGCACACTCAAACCCCAATAGAGGATAAACCTTTATTACCTATACTTATGATCTTGGGTAAACAAACAAAGGAATCACCGGGTAAGTCTCATCCTAGGCTTGCATTGAACCAGGGAAGGTATAATAAGAATAGGATTTGGCAAACTCTAACACTTAACTCTCAGTTTCGGATCAGAAAAGGTCACCTCGGTCAGACGAATTCCACCCCGGCCGAGATGTTCATCGACTGAACGAGATACTCTAAGGTTAAGGATAAAGACTCGAGCTTTCAAGGTCCTACTAGGATTAAGATTATTCTATCATTGTCTTTCCTACAACCTTCAGCCAATCACCCTAGAATCACACAAAGAAATTAGCCAATCATCATCATGAAAGCAATAATCAAATATAAGGGAAGAAGGTGAATAATTGAACACAAAAACCTTAAGAAAAAGGCTTCAATAACTGAATCAAATATCAAACAAACAAGCGTTCCTTGGATCACAATCCAACAAGGCAATCAACAAGAAGGGAATCTAAGAGAATCTTACAAAACCCTTCACAAAAGCTATAAAAGCTATCAACTTCCTTCCTTCTTCCTTCAACCTTCAAAAAGGTTCTTCAAATCTCCCAGTTGTAGTGGGGTGTAGCGGATGTATGCGGCCTCCGGGTTTGTGGAAAATCCAACCCTTTTTATAGGAAAATTCCTTCCCAAAGATAAAAGATCTTAGAAAGATATTTTTCCATAAAATAGGTAACATATATCAACTGAATTATCTTCTTCCTTCCAGGAATCCAGCCTAAAAATATAAGATCCTCTTTCCAAAAATAAAAGATCTCAGCCAAGAATAAAATATCTCTCGCCGCGTCCAAGGTGTTTGCCTCGGTCGAGCAGCTCCTCTGGATCACCTCGGTCGAGATGGTACTGTAGCTGACCGAGGTGGCTCAACTGAATGTGAAATCTCATCAAATCTGGTCCAAAGTGAATCTTCAATCCATTTTCATGATTCCTGGATTCTTCTTTAAGCTCCTGAATGTAGCTCCAATGACTCCTTAGCTCCTTAGCTCCATTTTGATGCAAAACGTGCCATTTTACCCACGATTACAACGAAACTTGGTGTAGACCTCGATTCCCACAAAGGTAGATGAAACGACAATATAATCACATAATATACATCCAAACATGCAGATTATTGAAGATAAAACATCTAAACAGGCCCCAAAATATAGACAATAATTCATGCTATCAAAATACCCCATACTTAGCCCTTGCTTGTCCCCAAGCAAGTTCCGAATATAAAATACAAGATAGAATGGATTATAAGTCATAAAGATCAATAAAAAGTATCTCAAAACATTTTAATGGTGTGCTCGAATCATAGATCACTCTAAGAGAATGCTTCATGGAATTTAAAATCAAAACATGATCAAAACATTTTATAAATATAAGAAAGTTGTTCATCTTTGCATAAAATCATAGAATGCATAATAAATCATAATTATCGAAATTAATCATGTATAATCCAGTTTAAACCACTAAGTCAATCAACAAGCTCGAGGTCTCAAGGGCTTCCAAAAGAAGGTCAAGAAACGTGTGGGGGTGGGATGTATATAGGGAATGTGGTGCTAGAATCCGGGAAAAGGATATTTACTTCACTTGCACTTGAATTTCAACATCTTCCACCAATAAGCTTTGCTTATTTACTTTTTACTTTACTTTTTGGGATGCATGGACAGAGGTGCACAATAACCGAAGCCTAGGAAATCAGCAATCATCAATTTCTCGAGATGCCTCAAACCCTTGATGCACATATCATGACCCGTTAGGAATATCGCTCAATCCGACTTTGGCAAGACACAAACACTCGGCTATGTGAATGGTGCCGAGTTACTCATCATCATGATTGACTTCCCCAAACCTAGATGTTTCTTTCTAACTTTCAGCCAACATCTCAACTTTTCTTTCACTTGCTTTTCACTTTTGCTTGCTTCCAAGTTCCTGGATAGGTAAAGAGAGGCAAATATGTATATGAGGGGCTAAAGATTGATGAAGAAGAAGAAGTGAAGAGAGTGAATTGCCTTAATTATCCCAGGAAGAAAGTGAGAGAACTCATAATGTGGTGTCAACCTTCAAATCCAACATAATTTGGATAAAACAAAGTATTAAACATGCCAAAATTTCAAACAAAGCATTTAGCAACTTAAACATATCATAAAACCTTTCAAACATATAAAGATTTCAAAACCAGTCAGCAAAACAATTTTCACTGAGGTCATATCCAGATGAAAAACACAAAAATCGTTTCGAAAACTGTTCTAGTTAAACCACCTCGGTCGAAATGTTCTAAGTCAACCGAGGTGAAGTACCTCGTTCGGCCAGAATCACTTCGGTCGAGGTCATAAAAAAAAATTTTAAACCAGTTTTTGACGTTTTTCTCAATCAAATAACCTGTATGTATGCATGTAATCTCAGATAAGCACATAGAGCATAAATAAGACAATAATATCCAATTAGAGTCGAGTCATACATCCACATAAGTCATATAAGTACATATAAATACCCCATATTTGGGACACATTGTCTCAATGGGTCAAAATAAGTCTAAAGAAACAAAGTACTCACCGGATAAAGCTGAGCTGCATAATAAATAAATAAAGAAAATCCTGCAAGCTCTCAATAATTCCGATCCGGTGGTGGTGGTGGTGGCACGTACGGGTGCTGAGATGGGTCGAAAGGATAGCCCATGATATGCTGAAACTGAATCTCAGCCATCGTGTGCTGGTAATATAGTCTCTCTTGCATCTCTCTGATATCCAGGGACAGGGCAACGTAGGAATCTATCATCTGATCCGTCAGATCATCGATCCGACGGTGAGCAACTGGATCCCTCTGCCTGCGTACCCTACGCCTAGCGGGACGTGCTGGTGCTGCAGTTGGCTCCTCCTCAGTCTCGTCGTCATCTAAATCAATGACCGGCGCACTAGTCCCAGCTGTATCTGTGCCCGTATCCATGGGAGCACCACCATCCTCATCATCATCATCCTCATCCTCCGATCAGCCTCATCCTCCTCAACTGGCCCCTGAGCTGTTATTGTTGCTGCCTCTCTGGCGTCCTCCATCAGCGGGATCCATGTAGTCTGCCAGTAATGCGGATCATACACGGAAAACTGCGCTGACCACATAATACCCTGGGGTGCAGTCTGCTCTCAGGGCATCGCCACATATGGCGTAGTAAGACCGCGAGGAACCAGTATCCTCCGTGTGATCATCGCCTGAAGCCCGAGCGGCTTGGCAGCCGCCACCATAGTGCATGCACTCAAGTCAAGGTCCATGTAACTCGCTATATGAGTCACTATCCCTCCGCAGCAGATGTCTTCCTTCACCTTCGCCTTTATCCTATGCAAATCCTCAGCCAGCATCATCCCAAAGTCCGGAACTCCTCCGGTCACCATGCAGTACAAACTCAAAAGCTCAACCTGTCTGATCTTCTGGGGCGTCTTAGTACGCGCCAGAAGTGTCTCGCTAAAGATCCGATGAGCAAGTCTAAAAGCCAGATGGAATATAATCCGCACCCTAGAATCTCCAGGTCTCCATCTGTCAGCGTGCTCAACCACATGAGCAATCTGTCCCCAGAACTCTCGAGCTACAGCTCGAGAGGGAAAGTCAGCAACAGTAGGGGCCGGGAAGCCAAAGATATCTCGCCAGTGGTCCAAGGGAACTAAATAGTTCCGGTTCATCAACCGGTACTTTATGGCGCGCTCAGTGGGCAAGTAGGTGACGGAGCTGACAAACTCCAGGGTCGGCTCAAGGTAGGCCGGAGCTCTAATCTCAGTGAACTGCTCCAGCCCCACCATAGAAATCATCCGCCTCAGATCATCATTAACATAGAGGCAGTCGAAAGCAGATATGTCCAGGAAACGTGGTGCAACCACTGGACGGGCCGCTATGCGGTCATAGTCGACCTGGTGACGCTCATGGATCACCGGTCTAGAACGGCGTGAAGAAGGAGGAGAAGGAGAAGATCTATCTCTCAACACTAACTGCCTGTCAAAACTCATTTTCTGCAATATGTCAGATCACCTCGGTCTCTCTGACAAGTCTCAAGAACACCTCGGCCGAGGCGCAGGCCGACTAGACCGAGGCGAAAAACTGTTCGATCGCAACTCTCAAAAATCCAGTTCTTTTCCCCCAATATCACTACCAAAGGTTCCTATTGGGTACTTAATCCTTTTTCAGCAGAATGCAGGGGCAACCAAAGCCCAAATCGAAAGGAATAAGTAGAAGAAGAGGGAGTTAGGGTTTTTTCGATTTTACCCCAGATTTGCTCGATTCGGTTCGTTTTTGTTGCAGATTGATGGTTGCAAATCGATCCTCTACCCTTTCCTCTCAGTTTGGAAGCGAGAATCGTCGAAAACGAACGAGAAACGAAGAAACGAGGTGAATTTGCCGTTTCGGTCGAGAAGGAGGTAGAGAGAGGAGAGAGAAATCTCAGCCCCCTTTTATACCCTTTTCTGGAACTGTTGTCACCTCGGTCGAGATGGTCTCGACTGGACCGAGGTGGTACGGACCGAGGTGGATCTTCAGAAACCCTAGTCGCCTCATTGCTCAAGAATCATCTCGGTCGAGGTGCTGTGACAACAACCGAGAAGTGTCTCAGTCAAACTCCGTCTTCTCAAATTCTCGAACTTCTGTCCTTCCAGTTTTGCTCTTGGGTTGTATTCCTTCCTTAGATGTCACCTGTTGTCTGTCTAGGTCGCCAAAAACAAAACAAAGCAAAGCAAAAGCAAACTATCTAAAGCTAGACTAGAAAAAGGGAAAAGAAAGCAAAACCTTGGGTTACCTCCCAAGAAGCGCTTGATTTAAGGTCGCTAGCTAGACCGTACGGCATCTCTCAAACAAGGTATAGCGGTGCAACCTCCTCAACCGGAACTTCCGGTTTGTATTTCTTAAGTCTATGACCATTGACCTTGAAGCTTCCACTTGTTTCTCCCCAAATCTCAACTGCACCATAAGGGAAAACATGTTTCACAACATAAGGTCCGGTCCATCTAGATTTCAACTTACCCGGAAAGAGGCGGAGGCGGGAGTTGAAGAGTAGAACTAAGTTTCCTTCTTTAAGCTCCTTAGGAATGATACGCTTGTCATGCTATTTCTTCGTCCTTTCTTTATAGATTTTGGCATTCTCATAAGCGTTCAAACGCAGCTCCTCCAGCTCATTGATATCCAATAGCCGCTTCTCACCGGCTTCCTTGATTTCGAAGTTCAACCATTTGATCGCCCAATACGCCTTGTGTTCTAACTCAACAGGCAAATGACAAGACTTCCCATATACCAAATTATAAGGGGTGGTACCAATGGGAGTCTTGAATGCGGTCCTGTAAGCCCAAAGAGCGTCGTCCAACTTCATGGACCAATCCTTCCTAGTCCTAGAGACGGTCTTCTCCAAGATTGCTTTAATTTCTCTATTTGAGATCTCGACCTGTCCACTAGTTTGAGGGTGATAAGGGGTTGCTACCTTGTGGGTTACCCCATACTTTGATAAAAGTGCCTTAAACTTCTGGTTGATGAAATGCGTCCCTCCATCGCTGATGATGATGCGTGGAGTCCCAAAACGTGGAAAGATAGTCCTGTTAAAGACCTTCACAACCACCATGGCGTCATTAGTGGGAGAAGCAATGGCTTCAACCCATCTAGAGACGTAGTCAACTGCTAGAAGAATGTAGAGGTTTCCTCCGGATGATGGGAAAGGTCCCATGAAATCTACTCCCCATATATCAAAGATCTCAACCTCATGTATGTTGTTGAGTGGCATCTCATTCCTTCTAGATAAGTTCCCTGTTCTTTGGCATGCATCACAAGAGACAATAAACGTTTGCACATCCTTAAATAATGTAGGCCAAAAGAAACCGGAACGTAATACCTTAGCGCATGTCTTGTTGGCGCTAGCATGCCCTCCACAAGGAAGTGAGTGACAATGCCGTATGACACTATTAACTTCATCTTCCGGGATACATCTTCAAAGCATCCCATCCGGCCCTCTCTTGAATAGCAGCGGTTCATCCCAGTAGTAATGGCGTACATCCTTGAAGAATTTCTTCCTTTGAGCGTACGTCAATCCGGGTGGTATTTCCTGGCAAACAAGATAATTAACAATATCAGCGTACCAAGGTCCTTTATTATCAGAAATTTGGTGGAGAGAATGTTCCACCAACTGAGGATGAATGTCAAAAAAGGGGGTAAGAAGTTTGTTATTTTCAGTAGTCTTAGTTGACATCATCTCGCTTTCGACCTCGGTCGAGGTCCAGAGAGGTTGACCGAGATGTTCTTCAGTCACCTCGCTTGGTCCAGAAAGTGCCTCGGTTGAGGTAATGCAACTGGAACCGAAACTGGAGATCTTCTTCTCCTGGATTAGTCTTTCAATTTTAGCTCCTGGATCTTCTTCCAGCGCCTTTAAGCTCCGTATATCTGCATCACAAGAAGCATCTATACCTTCCTCCATTAAGCTAAAACTAATAATTTTTCAAGTGGATCTTTAATAAGGATAGAGCTCACCAATTCTCTTGATTCTTCTTCATCATAGATGTTGAAAATATCATCTCCTAGTTGCTCTCCCTTCATAGCTGCAAGTAATGCAAACTCCACTTCATCTCCGCCAATGTTGAACTTTAGCTTGCTGTTCTTGCAATCCACATTGCAACCCGAAGTTGCTAGAAATGGTCTCCCGAGAATGATAGGAACGGGATAATCTGCGTGAATGTCAAGCACAACTAAGTCTATAGGTAAATAGAAGTTACCTAACTTGACCGGAACGTCTTCCAAAATGCCCACGGGATGGGTAATGGAGCGGTCCGCCATGTATAACCGTATCTTCACCGGCTTGGGCTCTCCAAGTCCGATCTTAACACATAGCTCCAGCGGGATGATGCTCACGCTGGCTCCTAGATCACATAAAGCTTCACAAGTGACATCCCCAACTTGAATGGGAATGCAAAATGAGCCGGGATCTCTCAACTTGGGTGGCATCTTCTCCTTCATGATTTGAATAAGCTCCGAGGATTTAGATGTCATCCTTACTTCACCAAAGTCTTCCAACTTCCTCTTCCTTGATAGAATCTCTTTCAAGAACTTCCCATAGGCGGGCATCCCTAGAATAGCATCAAGGAAAGGGATATTAATGTTTAGTTTATTTATCAAGTCAAGGAACTTACCAAAATGCTTGTCTAGATGTGCTCTGGCCCTTGACTGGGGAATGGAAGTGGTGGTTTATATGCACGAGGTAGAATATAAACTTCAGTTTTCTCCTCCTCTTTCTGTGGCTCCACCTCGGTTGGCATCTCGGCCGAAGTGTTCTTCGATTGTACCTGGACCGAGGTGGTCTTCAACTGTACTGGCATCGACCGAGGCACTGGATCTGCAGTCTTCAGTCTACTCCTTGTCGTTATTGCCATAATTTGTCCCTTGGGGTTGCTTTCCGTCCTTGCTTGAAGCTTCCCTGGATCTCTTGGCGCTTCATTCGCCTTGTTAAAGAATTTTTGTTCTAAGGCTTTTTGTGCCTTCGAAAATGAAGTCATGGACGTCTCCATAGAGTTGAGCTTGATCAAGATGACCTCCAACACCGCATCTTTCTTTTCCGACTGGGACGAACTCGATCCTTGCTCCTGGCTCTTCAATGGAGTAGAAGAAGAAGAAGAAGAAGAAGAAGAAGAAGAGAGGAAAGGATTAGACGAGTCATTCGAATTGGAGTTAGAGTAAGGGTTACCCGAATTTTGGTTGTTTGCCCTCCAATTATTGTTGTTGGATCCTCTATTATTGTTGTAGTTGTTGTTCCGGGAACCATTGTTGTTACGGTATCCATTTTTGTTCCTTGATCCTTGATCTTCTTTCTTGGTTTAAGCAACTAAAAGTTCCTTCAATTGTTTCACATCATTCTTCAAAGAAGTGAGTTGATCATTGTTAGGTGGAGCACCTTGAAAGTTGACTCTTTTAACTCCACCTTCAGCTCCTTGGTGGGAGTATTTCTCCATGTGCAAAGCTTGCTTCTCTATGAACTCCCAAGCTTCGTCAATCGGCATGTCCATGAACGTGTCAGTGGATAGTAGTTGAAGGTTGAACTGGGTGTTTCCGTCCAATCCCTTGAAGTATATCTCCAACAACTCTATCTTTGGAATCCCATGATGTGGGCAATCCAAAAGAATGTCTTTAAATCTCTCTCATGACTTGGACAAGCTCTCCTTGTCCTTCATGATGAATGCATTAATCTTCCCTCTCATTTCAGCAGTTTTAGAGGGGGAAAGAATTTAGTCAAGAACTCCGTCGCCATCTCCTCCCAAGTATTGATTTTTCCTAGAGGAAGAGATTGATACCAAGTAAGTGCTCTATCTTTCAAAGAGAAGTAGAAAGGCCTTAGCTTGTAATTGTTGTTTTCTATTCTTGAAGGTCTCAAGGTCTCCATCAAGATCTCATAGTTTTGTAGATGTTGATGCGGAGATTCCCTCTCTAGCCCTCCAAATTGGCATTGGCGAATCATGGAAAGAACTTGCGGTCGTAGCTCATAATCATGGTCCGCTGGATCACCTAGGTTGACTTCTGGATGCTTCAGTTGCTGATTGGGATCCATCCTTTGCCCTAGGGTCTGTAGAATACCTGCAAAAAGAGTGTCTCGGACTGGCATCCGAGGTGGAAGTATCTCGGCCGGGGCATCAGGTACTGGATTCTGCCTCGGTCGAGGATCTGGGTTCGGTCGAGGTAGATACTGGTCTCGTAAAGCCGCCATATCTGCTTAGATCACCTTAGTCCTTGTGCGAGTTTCTTCCCTTTCCAGCCTCAGCTCTTCCTTGGTGAGGCGTAGTTGTTCTAACGCCTCCTTCAATTCGGCCTCAAGTTCGCGATTGTCTTGGTTGGCCATCTTCGCTTCTTTCAAGCGTCTTTTGTATGTCTTTTCTGGTTCGGGATCGTAAGGAACGATTTCCTTCCCAGCGCGGGTTCTTCGCATAAACCTAAGAAATAGAACCTGTGAAAGTCACTCAAGTAGAGTGGTTAGTAGAAACAGGGGCAAGCGCCCCGAAAGCCAACCGCAACCGGCTCGGTCTACACCAAGTCCCCGACGGCGCCAAAAACTTGTTCGCTCCAAACGGTGTGTGCAAGCTTTAAATTTATAACCCTAGATGTAAGCTTAAAACAAGGAGGCGAACCCGCAGTGTACGGGTCAATCGTAGTAAAAAGCAAGAAATTTCAGGGGTCGATCACAAGGACTTAGTGAAACAAAGCAGGTGTAGGTAGTCTATGTAATTACTAACCACAAAAGCGATTAAAACAATCAAAGATGATAAAAAGTCAATTAAGGAAATATGCAATTCTAGGGATTAAAGCATCTGGTTGTGGTTCCAACTCAAGATCTAAATAAAAAGCGGACAAAGCTGAGATTTTTGCAAATGAAAGGTGTTACTAAAGTGGAATAGATCACCGGGTAAGTCTCACTACTCACTAATCCCAAACCGTAACTCCTATTACCGGGTAAGTCTCAAGGAATTAAGGAAAAGAACTATAACCTCAAACCAACACACCACCTAAGGGAATAGAATCAACTTTTACCGGGTAAGTCTCAGGCTAACTCACAAAGATGGAATGAAAGCACACTCAAACCTCAATAAAGGATAAACCTTTATTACCTATACTTATGATCTTGGGTAAACAAACAAAGGAATCACCGGGTAAGTCTCATCCTAGGCTTGCATTGAACCAGGGAAGGTATAATAAGAATAGGATTTGGCAAACTCTAACACTAAACTCTCATTTTTGGATCAGAAAAGGTCACCTCGGTCAGACGAATTCCACCCCGACCGAGATGTTCATCGACTGAACGAGATACTCTACGGTTAAGGATAAAGACTCGAGCTTTCAGGGTCCTACTGGGATTAAGATTATTCTATCATTGTCTTTCCCACAACCTTCAGCCAATCACCCTAGAATCACACAAAGAAATTAGCCAATCATCATCATGAAAGCAATAATCAAATATAAGAGAAGAAGGTGAATAATTGAACACAAAAACCTTAAGAAAAAGGCTTCAATAACTTAATCAAATATCAAACAAACAAGCGTTCCTTGGATCACAATCCAACAAGGCAATCAACAAGAAGGGAATCTAAGAGAATCTTACAAAACCCTTCACAAAAGCTATAAAAGCTATCAACTTCCTTCCTTCTTCCTTCAACCTTCAAAAAGGTTCTTCAAATCTCCCAGCTGTAGTGGGGTGTAGCGGTTGTAAGCGGACGTATGCGGCCTCCGGATTTGTGGAAAATCCAACCCTTTTTATAGGAAAATTTCTTCCTAAAGATAAAAGATCTTAGATAGATATTCTCCCATAAAATAGGTAAAATATATCAACTGAATTATCTTCTTCCTTACAGAAATCCAGCCTAAAAATATAAGATCCTCTTTCCAAAAATAAAAGATCTCAGCCAAGAATAAAATATCTCTCGCCGCGTCCAAGCTGTTCGCCTCGGTCGAGCAGCTCCTCTGGATCACCTCGGTCGAGATGGTACTGTAGCTGACCGAGGTGGCTCAACTGAATGTGAAATCTCATCAAATCTGGTCCAAAGTGAATGTTCAATTCATTTCCATGATTCCTGGATTCTTCCGTAAGCTCCTGAATGTAGCTCCAATGACTCCTTAACTCCTTTAGCTCCATTTTGATGCAAAACGTGCCATTTTACCTACGATTACAACAAAACTTGGTGTAGACCTCGATTCCCACAAAGGTAGATGAAACGATAATATAATCACATAATATACATCCAAACATGCAGATTATTGAAGATAAAATTTCTAAACAGGCCCCAAAATATGGACAATAATTCATGCTATCATATGCCAACCGGATTTTATCAAAAATACTGGCACATTGTAGGAACTGACATATCAAAAGCCGTGAAAGGTTTTTTCAGAAGCGGAAAAATGCTCAAACAAATTAACCATACTTTTATAACCCTAATACCTAAAGTGGATAATCTTACAACAATAAATCATTATAGACCAATAAGTCTTTGCTCAACAATATACAAAGTTATTGCTAAAATAATCACGAACAGAATGTAAACCATCATGCCTAAACTCATTCACCCTCTACAAGGCGCCTTCGTAACTAACAGATCAATCCACGACAATATTCTTATTGCACACGAGATTTTTCACTCTTTTCGTTCTAAAAAGAGTAAGGAAGGATGGGCCGCAATCAAACTTGATATGGAAAAAGCATATGACCAAGTCAACTGGGACTACATCATTAGGATCCTCAAAAGATTTGGTTTCAATAATAAATTTGTGGGATGGATTAAAGAATGTATAACTATAGTCTCTTTCTCCGTTCTTGTTAATAATGGACCAACTGAACAATTTTTTCCGGAAAAAGGACTTAGACAAGGAGATCCCCTTTCCCCTTATTTATTCATCTTGGGGGCTGAAATCCTAACACAAATGCTACAAGAAGATTGCAACAACTACGACAACCATATTGGATTCTCTGTGTACATACAAGCAACACCAATCTCATTTCTTTCTTTTGATGATGACATGATCATTTTTGCTAAGGCCAATTAGGCCTCATGCCAAAGAACTAAGCAAATTCTGGAAATGTATTGCTCTATATCGGGATAGAAGATTAACTTCCAAAAATCTGCTTTCCAAACAACAAAAAATACTATGGAAAGCAACATTGCCCATTTAAAAAATGTTCTAGCCATGAATCATACCACTACCCTCAATAAATATCTTTGATGCCCAATCATCAACGGGAGAGTGACAAAAGAGACTTTTAGTGACATAAACCTCAAAACAAAACAACAACTTTCAAAATGGAAAGCCAATTCATTATCACAAGAAGGGAGAAATACCCTCATAAAACATAATCTAATGGCTAAATCAACCTTTGCTATGCAAAGTTTTATGCTCCCGAGTCATAATCTAGAGGAGTTAGATAAAACATATAAAAAAATTCTTCTAGAATAAAGGAGACCAACATAAACCCATCATCAGTTGGGATGTAATATGTAAATCAAAAAAGAATGGCGGTCTTGGATTAAGGAAATCTTTAATCACAAACAAACCATTACAAATGAAACTTGTTACGCTAAGAATGTAGCACGGAAAAAGTCTTAAATATCAAACTCGATATATTTTTCCTAACTCCTAGCGAACCCACAGTGTATGGGTCGTTTTGTGGTAAGGATAGTATTCCGAGGTCGAACACAAAGACTAAGGTGAAATTGAATCAAATAGCGACTAAGGATAGTGTAAATCTAGGCTAACAAAAGAGAAAGGAATAAAGAAAGGAAAATCACAATGTTTTTGGATTAGTTTTGTGGTGATCAAGCAAGGATCACAATATCATGCAAGATTAACAAATCAAATGAACAACTAAGTTAGCAACACGATTAAGCAAACACAAACACGAGATAGGTAATCAAGGAGAGAAAAGCGGATTCTAGGAGTTAGAAATTCCGGTTATGGCATTGGACTCAAGCTTCTAATCATTCCTTGGATCAACTATGGTATGTTGGGAAAGGGTGTTTCCCAAATGGAACCAATCACCGGGTAGGTCTCATGATCCACTAATCCCGCAACTAAGGTCCTATTACCGGATAAGTCTCTAGGAGCCTAGGGTTGGGAAATCTACACAAACCGGATTGCTATCTAGGGATCTAACCTCTCCTTACCGGGTAAGTCTCGGGAAGGCAAGTCCAAAACATCAATCCTAGAACACTCAATCCAATAGCGGCTTATGAGGCTCACTACTACCTAGAGTTCATCATCTTTGGTACTTAAGATCGGAAATCACCGGGTAGGTCTCTTTCCTCACTTAGATTGCTAGCATTAGGTCAGCCTACGCTAAGCTTAACAAACACTAGGATTTCAACAATCTTACATCCTAACATGCAGATTTATCAATACAAGCAAGTCAAACGAAATCACGGGTAGTTCATCTCATTCCACGGTTGTGGTCTGGCTAGAACGAACCGTGGTTTTCAACAGAAGCTATGTATGAGCAAACAAATCATCCAAAGGTACATTCAAGTCTACTCTATCATAGTCCAATCCATAACCATCATTCCCTTACCCTAGAATCGCATCTATTTAGCCAACAACATGCATCTTAACAATCAAACTCAACAAGTATACATCAATGGCTTCCATAGCAAGAAAATAGAATGAAAGAGAAACGAAACAAGTAGGATAAGAAAATCAAGTTGAATAAAAGTCAAGAAGGACTTACAACCCTTCAAAAGAAGGTTCGAAATGTTTCTTACAACCCTAGAAAATGTCTTCAACAAAACTCACTCAAAACCACTCAAAAACAATGAAAACTATGAAACTAGTGTTTGATAACATGATTTATGACTTAGGTTTAGGTAATCATTTAGATAGATTTCTCACTCATTCATGCATGGTTTAGCACTAGTTCACGACGTTTGCACTCAATTCACGTATTTTGTCGAGATAGACGTCTACACGGACTTGTGCATTGCTTTGTAGGTATTTTGGGAGATTTCGGAGCTAAATCGATACGTTTGAGGATTGTTCATCAAGATGACACACCCTCGGACTCATTAGGATGCAAGCTAGAGGCTAATGAGGACTCATGGAACCTTGCCAAACACAAGCCATGCACCAAATCGAAGCTTAATGATCAAAGGCAAAGCTGAAGGTCCAAACCACGGTTCATTGGAAGTCCACGGCCGTGGAACCATCCGTGGATTTTGCCAGGTTTTCGTGACAGCTGTGCCACGATCTCTTGGCCAGCTCTTGCAAAGTTGTAGTATAAAAGTGGTCCTGCATTGGCTGAGAAGGCATCTTCCATCTAGCATCTTTCAATTGGGGATTCTCCCATCACTCTACACACACAACAATAATCTCAACAAGAAGATTCTTTTGGAGGAGAAGTAGAAGAAAGCCACCATTGGAGAAGAGCTCCATTGGAGAGAAGAAGAAGAACACGCTATTGATAGACTTGGATAGCTTTGTAGTAAAGAATTTCGGAATCGATTTCTAGAGTTGTATGAACCATTTAAACCTTCTTTAAGAAGGATTGTGAGTCATTCTAATTCCATTTTCAGCTTGGTTTTGTTCACTTCACTTGTTCATCTCTTTCTCTTCATTATCTTGCAAATGGAAGCCATGATTTTATGTTTGATGATTTTGATTGCTATGATGAATGTTGTAGGCTAAATAGATGTGATTCTAGGGTAAGGAAAGAATGGTTATGGATAGGACTATGATAGGATGGACTTAGATTAGCCCTTGGATGAGTCACTTGCTTGGACGTAGCCTCTGTTGAAGTCCACGGATTGTTCATGTCAAACCACGGCCGTGGACTTGATAGAACAAACCGTGATTCTCCCTGGTTCGATGGATCTAGCTTTAGATTGTTAGAATGTTGAAATCCTAAGTGTTTGTTGAGTTAAATCTACCCTAGGGTGACCTAGTGTTAGCAACTAAGTGTTAGAAGAGACTTACCCGGTGATTCTACTCTTAGATTTCAAAGATGACAAACCCTAGGTAGTGGTGAGCCTCATAAGCCGCCATTGGACTAAGTGTGCTAGGATACTTGTTTAGGACTAACCCTTTCGAGACTTACCCGGTGAGGATAGGTTAGATCCCTAGGAGACAATCCGGTTTGTGTAGAATTCCATCCCTTAGGTTCTTAGAGACTTACCCGGTGATGAGACCTTAGGGACGGACTAGTGGACCATGAGACCTACCCGGTGATTGATCCCAATCTAGAAACACTAAATCCCAACATATCATAGTTAATCCAAGGAATGATTAGGTAGCTTGAGTCCTATGCCATAACCGGAACTTCCAACCCCTAGAATCCGCTTTTCTCTATTTGACTCATATCTCGTGTTTAGCTTGTTTGTTTGCATTGATTTGTTAGTTTAGTTGATTGTTTACCTTGCATGAATTGTGATCTTTGATTGATCACCTAAAAACCAACCAAAAACATTCGAGATTTTCTTTTCTCTATTACTACCTCTTTTCTTAACCTAGATCTTCACTAAACTTAATCATAAATCGAATCAATCTCACCTTAGTCTTTGTGTTCGACCTCGGAATACTATCCCTACTACAAACGTCCCGTACACTGCGGGTTCGTTAGGATTTAGGAGAAATATAACGAGTATAAATTTTAAAGCTTATTGCGTGCACATCACACGATCTTAGCGTAACAAGTTTTTGGCGCCGTTGCCGGGGACTAGGTCTAGATTGAGTCCATTTTGTGATTGTTTGTAGTGTAGATCTTTCTTGTTGCTTTTGATCTCTCTTTGGTTTGTGTCTTTGCTTTTCAGGACATCTCTTACTCTTTAGGTGTATGCGAAGATCTCGTGGCAAAGGATTTATCTCCATTCGATCCCGAACCGGAGAAAACCCTTAGATCTAGATCCAAGAGCATTAAAAAGGGGAAAGAGATGGCCGGAAGAGATCTCCAAGCTGAGTTGGATGAGGCTTTAGAGCAAATTAGGATAAGGGATGAAGCTTTGGAGAATGAAAGGAGACTTGCCAATGAGAGGCAAGAGGCAACTAGGAGGGAGATTGAGGAGATTAGGCAAGCTCTTGTGCAAAGAGAGCTTAACCGTCAACAACCTCCTCCACCTCCACCACAACCGCAGCCGGCGGTGGTGAATATTAGGGTTGTACCCATTGCTATGGAAGAGCCAAAAACATTGGGGCAACGTATGGATCCGGCATAAAGAGCACACCGTCCGGGTGTGAACTTAGGAGATCCCGCAGCCCATGATTACGAACTCTGCCCTCAAGTTCTACAAATGATCCGGCATAATCAATTTGGAGGGATGGAAGGAGAGTCTCCTCATCAACACTTGATGAACTATGAGATCTTGATAGAGACTCTTAGACCGCCTAGATTGGAGAGCAACAACCATAAGCTTAGGGCTTTATCCTTCTCTCTTAAGGATAAAGCTTTGGCTTGATATCAATCTATTCCACAAGGGCGAGTTGGTACTTGGGAGGAGATGACAACCGAGTTTTTGACTAAGTTCTTCCCACCTTCCAAGACTACCGAGTTAAGAGGGAAGATCAATGCCTTCGTGATGAAGGATAGAGAGAGTTTATTCAAATCTTGGGAGAGGTTCAAAGACCTTCTCCTAGATTGTCCACACCATGGTATACCGAAAATTGAGCTATTGGAGATCTACTTCAAAGGACTTGATGAAGATAGCCAATTCAAGCTCCAATCTCTTTCCGGTGGGACTTTCATGGAGAAGCATGTAGATGAAGCTTGGGAGTTTGTAGAGAAACAAGCTCTAGTGATTGAGAAATACTCCCATAGGAAGAGTGAAGGGAGAAAAGCGGGAGCATATGAGGTGAGTGAAGTCACCATGAGCAACTTCAAGCTTGACGCCATCAACAACGAGCTAAAGTCTTTGAGGGAGTTGTGTGCTACAACTTTGAAGAACCAAGCAACTCCTCAAGTGCAAGTGCAAGATAATTTGTCTTCCAAGGAGGAAGATGTGAATTACATGGGAAGGAGCAATTACAACAACTATCAAGGCCCAAGGAACTTCAACAACAACCGGCAATTCAACAATTACCGGCCCAACCACAACCATCCCGGGTTCCTACTCTAATCCGGATGGAGCCTTGAACCCTCCCGCTTCCACAAGCACAACTCCACCACCGAAAGCTTCACAAGAACCTCCACCCGGATTTACTCAACCTCCAAAGGATAGAACCGAAATGATGTTTGAGCAATTGCTTGGAAGGTTGAGTGGTCTTGAGAGCACCGTGACTTCCATTTCTAAGGCTCAAAGGGTTTTGGAAGCACAAGTGTTCCAAAAAGCGGGTGAAACCCATAGAGATCCGGGAAAGCTTCCCGGAAGAACCGAAGGCAACCCAAGAGGCCAAGTGTTGGCCATCACAACGAGGAGTGGGTTGAGTATGAAGGACCCTTTGCCCAAGGATAATGCTAAAGGGAAACAAGTGGTGATAGAGGAAGAGACTTTGCAAGGAGATGGAGGCAAGAGCAAGGATGTTGAGCCAACATATGTGGCACCGCCTCCATACAAGTCACCACTGCCATTCCCTCAATCACGAGCAAGAGCTCGCTTGGACAATCACTTTGGTAAATTCCTTGAACTAATGTCTAAATTGCATATTAACATTCCGTTCATGGATGCTATTTTAGGAATGCCGGTATATGGCAAGTTCTTGAAAGAGATACTCTCCAACAAAAGGAAGTTGGAGGAGTATGGGGAGATAAGAATGACCAAGAGATCTTCGGAATTGATCAAAACAATGAAGGAGGAGATGCCTCCCAAGCTAAGAGATCCGGGCTCCTTTTGTGTCCCAATTGGAGTGGGAGATGTGAAGTATGAGGCCCTTTGTGATCTTGGAGCAAGTGTAAGCATCATACCGCTTGCACTTTGCAACAAGGTTGGGCTAGGAGAGCCGAAACCGGTCAAGATGACCCTCTATATGGCGGACCGTTCTATCACTCATCCGGTTGGGATCTTAGAAGACATCCCGGTGCAACTAGGAGGATTCTATGTGCCAATTGATTTTGTTGTCTTGGATATTCCGGCGGACTATCCGGTTCCCATCATCTTAGGAAGACCTTTCCTAGCCACCTCCGGATGCCTAGTGGATTGCAAGAATGGGACTCTCTCCTTCAACATTGGAGAAGAGAACATCAAGTTCAAGTTGTCCACAATGATGAAAGGGCCAACCCTTGATGAGGATGTCTTCAACATAGTCGAGCAAGAGGAATCTAGAGAAGTTGTGAGCTCGATCTTGATCAAGGATCCCTTGGAGAAGGTTCTTACCTTAAGTATGATGGAGGAAGGTGTTGAGGAGGCTTGGAATGAAGAAATCAAGGCCTTGGAAGCACTAGAAAAGGAGGCAAGAGTTGGATTTGAGGTTCAAGAAGACATGCTGAACAGCTGCAAGTTCCACGGGCGTGGAAGTGGTTCCACGGCCGTAGAACTCTCTGTAAAGCCTCAACAAACAAGCCAGGCAAGGTCCACGGCCGTGGAAGTGGAGCCAACCGTGGTTGCAACCGTGGTTCCCCCGGAATCAGACCTCATTGATGATCAAGCTTCAAGGAGCCTTGAAGGGTCTTCATTTGCTTTGGATTCATCTCATCCAACGTTATTTGGATCGACTCCACTCGACAAAGGTCCTCCTAAACTTGAACTTAAACCCCTCCCCTCTCATTTGAAGTATGCTTTTCTTGGTGATAATTCAACATATCCGGTGATTGTTAATGCATGCTTAAATGATGATGAACTAGCTAAGTTGTTGCATCAACTAAGATTGCATAGGAAAGCCATTGGATATACTATTGATGATTTGGTTGGCATAAAACCCTCTTTGTGCATGCATAAGATATTGATGGAAGATAACCATAAACCCTCTATTGAACATCAAAGGAGATTGAATCCTATAATGAAAGAGGTAGTCAAAAAGGAGATCATTAAGTTGCTAGATGCGGGGATAATCTACCCTATCTCGGATAGTAAGTGGGTTAGTCCCGTTCATGTAGTTCCTAAGAAGGGTGGGATGACCGTAGTGACTAATGAGAACAATGAACTAATCCCGACTAGGACGGTCACGGGATGGAGGGTGTGCATTGACTATAGAAAGCTTAACATGGCCTCTAGGAAAGATCACTTCCCCCTTCCTTTCATTGACCAAATGCTAGAGATGTTAGCTCAACATTCTCACTTTTGCTATTTAGATGGCTATAGTGGATTCTTCCAAATCCCTATCCACCCCGATGACCAAGAGAAAACCACATTTACATGTCCATGGGGTACTTTTGCTTATAGGAGAATGCCATTTGGGTTGTGTAATGCACCCGCCACCTTCCAAAGGTGTATGATGGCTATCTTTTCAGAATACATTGAAAATATCATGGAAGTGTTCATGGATGATTTCTCTGTTTATGGTTCTTCCTTTGATAATTGCTTGGCTAACTTGTCATTAGTATTGCAAAGATGTGAGGAGACAAATCTTGTCTTGAATTGGGAAAAATGCCACTTCATGGTAAGTGAAGGCATTGTGTTAGGACACTTGGTGTCTAACCGTGGCATTGAGGTTGATAGGGCCAAGATTGAAACGATAGAGAAGTTGCCACCACCTACCTCGGTGAAGGGGGTAAGGAGTTTCTTAGGGCATGCCGGTTTTTACCGGAGGTTTATTATAGACTTCTCTAAAATTTCTAAGCCTCTTAATAACCTACTAATGAAAGATGTTGAATTTGTTTTCTCCAAAGATTGCCTTGAGGCTTTTTGTAGGTTGAAGAACGCTTTGATCTCCGCACCTATCATGCAACCTCCGGATTGGAGTTTACCGTTTGAGATCATGTGTGATGCAAGCGATGTAGCCGTTGGGGCTGTTTTGAGGCAAAGGAAAGATGGGCGCACTCACGCCATTTATTATGCTAGCAAGACGCTAGATGATGCCCAACTCAACTATGCTACCACCGAAAAGGAGTTGCTAGCGGTTGTGTATGCATTTGAGAAGTTCCGCTCATATCTTGTTGGAGCGAAGGTTATAGTTTATACGGATCATGCTGCGATCCGTTATCTACTTACAAAGAAGGATGCCAAACCAAGGTTGATTCGGTGGATCCTTCTTCTTCAAGAGTTTGATTTGGAAATCCGGGATAAGAAGGGATCCGAGAACTCCGTGGCGGATCACCTTAGTAGACTCCCACCATTGGAGCTTGAAAGAGATGACATCCCGATTGATGACTCGTTCCGGGATGAGCAATTGCAAATGGTGGAGGAATGATTGTTCCAAGTGTCTAGAGGAAGCGAGCCATGGTTTGCCGACATTGTGAACTACTTAGTATGTGAGGAAGTCCCTCCCGGTTTGACATATGCCCAAAGGAAGAAGTTCTTCAAGGATGTGAGACACTACTATTGGAGTGAACCACTTTTGTTCAAGAGAGGGCCGGATGGAATGTTTAGAAGATGCATACCGGAGGATGAGGTGGAGAGTGTGATCCGCCATTGTCATTCCTTGCCATGTGGAGGGCATGCTAGCTCACACAAGACATGTGCTAAAGTGTTGCAATCGGGCTTCTTTTGGCCAAGTTTGTTCAAGGATGTGCAAAGCTTTGTGGTAGCTTGTGATGCTTGCCAAAGGACGGGCAACATCTCAAGGAGGAATGAGATGCCCTTGAACAACATACAAGAAGTGGAAATATTTGATGTGTGGGGTGTGGACTTCATGGGACCATTCCCTTCTTCATGTGGCAACCTCTACATCCTATTGGCGGTTGACTATGTTTCGAGATGGGTGGAGGCAATCGCTTCTCCTACTAATGACGCCAAGGTTTTGGTGCGGTTCTTCAACCGAGTGATCTTTCCTAGGTTTGGAACACCAAGGGTGATCATAAGTGATGGAGGGAAGCACTTCACCAATAGGAACTTTGGGGCACTTTTGGCTAAGTATGGGGTGACTCATAAGGTGGCAACACTTTACCATCCCCAAACTAGTGGCCAAGTGGAGATCTCCAACCGGGAGATAAAGGGAATTCTTGAGAAGACGGTCTCTAGGACAAGAAAGGATTGGGCTATGAAGCTCGATGATGCCTTGTGGGCATATAGGACCGCTTTCAAGACACCAATTGGCACCACTCCTTACAAGTTGGTCTATGGCAAGTCTTGCCACCTTCCGGTGGAGATGGAGCATAGAGCTTATTGGGCCATTAAGTGGCTAAATTTTGACCTCAAGGAGGCGGGAGAGAAGAGGTTGCTCGATATGAACGCCCTTGAAGAGATCCGGTTGGATGCTTATGAGAATGCCCGGATCTACAAAGAGAGGACCAAACGGTGGCATGACAAGCGCCTCATCCCGAAGGAGTTGAGTGAAGGCGACCTTGTCCTTCTCTTCAACTCAAGGCTGCGGCTTTTCCCCGGAAAGCTAAAATCGAGATGGACCGGGCCATATGTGGTGAAGAAGATCTTTCCCCATGGAGCTATTGAGATAGGAGGGGAGCATTGTGGAAACTTTAAGGTGAATGGGCACCAGTTGAAGAAGTATATCCCGGGAACTCCGGTGGATATGATTGCCCCACTTCATCTTGAGTAGATGCCCCCGAGTTTGGTCAAGCTAATGACCTTAAAGAAGCGCTTGGTGGGAGGCAACCCATTGGTAACGTTTTCCCTTTCTCGTTTTGTTTTTGTTTTAGATTTTTCTGTTTTTGTGTGTGCTTTGTGTGTGCTAGAATCTTGGTAGCATTGGAAGCCTTGCTTGGCAAGTGAATGATGATGATGAACCCCTCATCAATTATGGGTGGAGCGGACGCGGAACTTGGACTGCTAGCGGTGCCTAGCGCGGGTCCCGACGCCTTGATGAATACTTAGAGCTCTCTACCATGGTTGATAGGATCATCCAACATCAATTCCACTTGAGAATCCCAAATACCATAGCAAACCATTTTTACATTGTGAGAACCTTCTTTCACTCTTCTTTACTTCATTTACACATTGGGGACAATGTGTTTCTAAGTATGGGGTGGGGTTTGCATGATCCTTTGCATGATGAGCATCTAGGGTAGTTTAATATTTGCACATGTCTTGCATGGTATATATTCATTTCGAAAATCCCATAAAAATCAGAAAATTTAAAAAAAAATTGTGCTTTCTAGGCTTGGATATGACCCTAATGATGAATCTTGTCTTGTGGATTGGCTATGGATGGCCTTATGTGTTAAATTGATGAATGCATATGTGGACTTGAAGTACTTCTCTTGAATTCCATGAATGATTGTGATCATGATGTTTGCCTAGAATGGATTGAGCATTGAAGGTCGAAATTACATGCTAGTTCTTGCACACCATCTAGGAATGAATGAGGCAATTCATCTTCCTCTAATTCTCATCTTGATCGTGATTGTTTGAGCACCTCAATTGATATAAATTTGACCTCTTTTGACCCATCCAGGAATAGGAGCATGTTAGTGTGTTGATGTGTGTGAAAAGCAAGTGTGGGGTGAAGATGTTGATTAAAGAATGTCATGAATAAAATGCTGAATTTGTTGTGAAAGTGTAGACAAAAACATAGGTTTGGGGACGTTGGCTTAAATGACAAGTAACTCGGTACACTTCACATAATCGGGTGTTGGTGCCTTGCCAAAGTCAAATAAACCAATAGTCCTAACGAGCTTTGGTATGTGTGCTCGGTGTGGATGCACCTCGAAAAATAGAAAAAGCCCGAGGATGGCTAATCACCAAGGTTTTGGCTTTTGTACACCAATGCCATTGTCTCAAAAATAAGTCAAAGAAAAAGAAAAGAAAGAAAAGATAGAGAAAATATACACTTGAGGGAAGTTGATCGAGGACAAGATTGTGGAGTTAGTTCCATTCCTGGATTAGCATCACATAGCCTAGAAAAATCCCCACCTAATCACAACGTTTCTTGGCCTTTTATTTCACAAGACCTTATGACCTCTTTGCATGTTTGTAAGACTTAGTAATCTAGATTGGACATGCTCTTGATCATCTTGACTTCGTCATCTTTACATTTCATGCATGCTTTTGAGTTAAGTACAATTGTCTTTCCATGCCTTCACTTATTTGATACATAATTGCTTGTCCGTTGCCATAAAACATGACTATGAAGGTGATCCAATAGTAGAAGCACAAACCCAAAAAGATTTTGCCCTTTTTCTGCATACATAAATCATGTTATCTTATAGTCTATAGTTGAGAATTTGCTCGGGGACGAGCAAACCTTAAGTATGGGGTATTTTTGATAACACGATTTATGACTTAGGTTTAGGTAATCATTTAGATAGATTTCTCACTCATTCATGCATGGTTTAGCACTAGTTCACGACGTTTGCACTCAATTCACGTATTTTGTCGAGATAGACGTCTACACGGACTTGTGCATTGCTTTGTAGGTATTTTGGGTGATTTAGGAGCTAAATCGATACGTTTGAGGATCGTTCATCAAGATGACACACCCTCGGAGTCATTAGGATGCAAGCTAGAGGCAAATGAGGACTCATGGAACCTTGCCAAACACAAGCCATGCACCAAATCGAAGCTTAATGATCAAAGGCAAAGCTGAAGGTCAAAACCACGGTTCACTGGAAGTCCACGGCCGTGGAACCATCCGTGGATTTTGCCAGGTTTTCGTGACAGCTGTGCCACGATCTCTTGGCCAGCTCTTGCAAAGTTGTAGTATAAAAGTGGTCCTGCATTGGCTGAGAAGGCATCTTCCATCTAGCATCTTTCAATTGGGGATTCTCCCATCACTCTACACACACAACAATACTCTCAACAAGAAGATTCTTTTGGAGGAGAAGGTAGAAGAAAGCCACCATTGGAGAAGAGCTCCATTGGAGAGAAGAAGAAGAACACGCCATTGATAGACTTGGATAGCTTTGTAGTGAAGAATTTCGGAATCGATTTCTAGAGTTGTATGAACCATTTAAACCTTCTTTAAGAAGGATTGTGAGTCATTCTAATTCCATTTTCAGCTTGGTTTTGTTCACTTCACTTGTTCATCTCTTTCTCTTCATTATCTTGCAAATGGAAGCCATGATTTTATGTTTGATGATTTTGATTGCTATGATGAATGTTGTAGGCTAAATAGATGTGATTCTAGGGTAAGGAAAGAATGGTTATGGCTAGGACTATGATAGGATGGACTTAGATTAGCCCTTGGATGAGTCACTTGCTTGGACGTAGCCTCTGTTGAAGTCCACGGATTGTTCATGTCAAACCACGGCCGTGGACTTGATAGAACAAACCGTGATTCTCCCTGGTTCGATGGATCTAGCTTTAGATTGTTAGAATGTTGAAATCCTAAGTGTTTGTTGAGTTAAATCTACCCTAGGGTGACCTAGTGTTAGCAACTAAGTGTTAGAAGAGACTTACCCGGTGACTCAACTCTTAGATTTCAAAGATGACAAACCCTAGGTAGTGGTGAGCCTCATAAGCCGCCATTGGACTAAGTGTGCTAGGATAGTTGTTTAGGACTAACTCTTTCGAGACTTACCCGGTGAGGATAGGTTAGATCCCTAGGAGACAATCCGGTTTGTGTAGAATTCCATCCCTTAGGTTCTTAGAGACTTACCCGGTGATGAGACCTTAGGGACGGACTAGTGGACCATGAGACCTACCCGGTGATTGATCCCAATCTAGAAACACTAAATCCCAACATATCATAGTTAATCCAAGGAATGATTAGGTAGCTTGAGTCCTATGCCATAACCGGAACTTCCAGCCCCTAGAATCCGCTTTTCTCTATTTGACTCATATCTCGTGTTTAGCTTGTTTGTTTGCATTGATTTGTTAGTTTAGTTGATTGTTTACCTTGCATGAATTGTGATCTTTGATTGATCACCTAAAAACCAACCAAAAACATTCGAGATTTTCTTTTCTCTATTTCTACCTCTTTTCTTAACCTAGATCTTCACTAAACTTAATCATAAATTGAATCAATCTCACCTTAGTCTTTGTGTTCGACCTCGGAATATTATCCCTACTACAAACGTCCCATACACTGCGGGTTCACTAGGAGTTAGGAGAAATATAACGAGTATAAATTTTAAAGCTTATTGCGTGCACATCACACGATCTTAGCGTAACAGTGTTCTTCTTCTTCTTCTTCAAAATGAGGGTGTTTCTTCTCCTCCAATTGTAGCCCCAATCCAATGGTGTCCAATGAGAGAATGTGGGAGAGGATGTGTATGGTGAGGTCCCCCTTTAGAATCAGCCTACAAGACTACTTATAGCCTCCACCAAGAGCAAGAGTCGGTTATGGAGATCGTGGGACAGTTGTCCCACCTGTCCAGAGGGAATCACGGTCCAATTCCACGGCCGTGGAGATCGTTGAGCCATGAGTTGGTGCAAGGCATTCACCAACATGGTCCTATGTGTTCTCCTTAGCTCCTAGCTTGCTTCTTAATGAGTCCGGAAGTGTGTCATCGTGAGGAATGATCCTTGAATGTATCGATTAAGCTCCAAAAGCTCCCAAAATACCTACAAAACATGCAAAGGTCCGTGTAGACGTCTATCTCGACTAATATACATGAATTGAACGTAAATGTCATGAACTAATGCCAAACTATGCATGAATAGCGGGAAAAACTATCTAAATGGATGTCTAGACTAACGTCACAAATCGTGTTATCAAAATACCCCATACTTAAGGTTTGCTCGTCCCCGAGCAAGATCCAACTATAGACTAAGAGATGACATGATTTATGCAAGCAGAAAAAACAACAAAATCTTTTTGGAATTGTGCTTCTAATATTGGATCACCTTCATAGTCATGTTTCATGGCAATGAACAAGCAATCATGTATCAAATGAATGAAGGCATGGAAAGACAATTATACTTAACTTGAAAGCATGCATGCAAGGTGAAAATGAAGAGGTCAAGATGATCATGAGTATATCCAATCTAGATCACTAAGTCTTACACACATGCAAATAGGTCACAAGGACTTAGGAAAGAAGAGGCCAAGAAACGTTGTGAATAGGTGGGAATTTTTTTTAGGTCATGTGATGCTAATTCGGGAAAGGAACTAACTCCACAATTTCATTTTTGATCAACTTCCCCACAAGTGTATATTTTTCTCCATCTTTTCTTTGTTTTCTTTTCTTTTTCGCTTTCTTTTCTTTCACTTATTTTTGAGACAATGGCATTGGTGTACAAAAGTCGAAACCTCGGTGATTAGCGGACCTCGGGATTTTTCCGAGGCGCCTCACACCGGGCACACATACCAATGCTCGTTAGGACATTCGGTTTATCCGACTTTGGCAAGGCACAAACACCCGATTATGTGAATAGTGCCGAGTTACTCGTTATCAAAACCAAAGTCCCCAAACCTATATTTTTTTTTACACTTTTCACAACAAATTCAGCACTTCATTCACAACATTCTTTCATCAACAACTTCACCCCACAATGTTTTTCACACACATCAGCACACTAGCATGCTCCTATTCCCGGATGGGTCAAAAGAGGTCAAATTCTATATCAATTGAGGTGCTCAAACAACATGATCAAGATGAGAAGTAGAGAAAGATGAATTGCCTTAATCAATCCTAAATGATGTGCAAGAACTAGCATGTAATTTCGACTATCAATCCTCAATCCAATCAAGGCAAACATTCATGATCACAATTCACATATGGGATTCAAGACAAGTACTTCAAGTCCACATATGCATACATCCATTCAACACATAAGGCCATCCATAGCCAATTCACAAGACAATCTCATCACAAGGGTCATTCCCAAGCTTAGAAGCACTAAAAAGTTTTTTAGTTTTTTGACTTTTTTGGATTTTTCGAAATATGTATGTACAATGCAAAACATAAAGAAACATGTGACAAAAAGAAACTATCCTAGATGCTAATCATGCAAGTGATCATGAAAACCCCACCCCATACTTAGAAACACATTGTCCCCAATGTGCAATTCAAGTAAAGAAGAGTGAAAGAGGGTCCTCACAATGTAAAAATAGTTTTCTTTGCTATTTGGGATTACTCAAGTGGAGTGATGGCGGGTGATCTATCAAAGATGGTAGAGAGCTGATGACATGAATTATGTATCATCATATTCATGCATATTGCAGCACATCATCTCTATTTACCTTGCATTTAGAGGAATCTTGCATACCTTTTATGTTCTATTCAATCAATTGTCGGAAATAGAGGTCTACACGAGATTTTGATGAATTGCAGGTAAATGGAGTTGAATTGGAAGCAATAATGAAGCAAGAAGCATCCAAGGATGTTAAGGAAGCTAAAGGAGCCTTTGAAGTATCCAAAGATGCTAAGGAATAACAAAGGAGAAGCATAGGAGACGAAGCAAAAGAAGAACACTTTCTGTTGAAGAAAATCGTGCCAACAGACATAAAAATCGGACGATTTTTAGTGGATGTTATTGAACGATTTTACACCCAAATCGACTAGGTCGATTTTCTTCACGATCCAGCCAAAAGAGAAGACGACATAAAGCCCAATTAATTTGGGCTAGAGAGGAGTTTTGCCAAACGGCCCATCTGCAAGAAACTATAGAGGAGAACCCTACGAACGAAAACGGGGAGGTTGCACAGAAGGATCTTTACACGTTTGTGAGAAATCAACGATTCTTGGAGAGAGATTGAAGAGCTTTTGCCGGAAAGTCATTCTTGATCTTTGATTGTGAGATTTCTCTATTCCATTGTTTTAGTTGTGATTTGTGGACACACTACTGAGTTGTTTAAGAGATACATTGAGTAGAATTGACAATTGTTTACAGATTTGACGAGTTATTGAATTATTCATTCAAGATTTGGTTTCTTTGCGATTTTTCATTCAAGAATTAATTTGATTCGATTTTGAAAATGGTTGGCTAAAACCATTGTGATTCTGGGGAGAATAGTTGATGATTAAGGCTTAGATGATGATAGACTGAACTCATTCAAACATTAGGACCCTGAGAGTTTAGATCTTGGTTTTGCGATAAACAGGAAAATCGACCTGTTCTTGAGGAAAATCGGCCGATTTTCTTATGAACAGGGCGATTTATTCTTCTGACGAACTTTAATTTAATTAATCTTTAATCAAAACCAATCCTTGCCTAAACCCCAATCTTGATTAACCTTTCTACCCTCTAATTGAATGTATGAAGGCACTTCAAACCTCTTTCTATATTTAATAGATAAAGATTGCAAGAATTTGGGTAATAAAGAGACTCATCATCCTTTATTAAGAAATTAAATGTGCTTCCTAATCTTTACTTTGGAGAGTCATATCCTGGAGTTTTAGATAGTTAGTTTGATCATAATTCTTATCTTTAGACCTTTCTATATTGCAGCCTCAACAACCCTTATAGAGAGAACCTCTAGATTAGTCATATAGGTTTCGGAACTTCATCGTACGAATCCTACTTGTGAACGTTTAATCTTGGTAATATAAATTCTGTCTTAAATCTATAGAAGTGTCTTGAATCGAAAGCCTAAATCGGAAACTTGAATCTTTGGAATCATTCCCCTCTTAATTGATCACAAAAGCTTCTACACTTTTTGCTAGATAACTGATTTCGGATTTATTCTCACCAAATCCCTGAGTTCGACTCTGGAATTCTTACCTTTCTACAGCCGATCCGTACACTGCGGGTTCGCTTTGCTTTTGAGTTCTAGATATAAATTTAAGACTTTGACGCACACCCTTTTGAGCGAACAAGTTTTTGGTGCCGTTGCCGGGGATTTGGTCTAGACCAAATTCGGTTTTCGGTTGTCTAGCTTGAGAGCTCTTGCTTTTGTGATTTGATCTATCTACTTGAGTGATTTTTTGCAGGTTCTTTAGGTATATGCGAAGGACTAGATCCACTAAAGATCTAATTCCTTTCGACCCCGAATTAGAAAGAACTTTGAGGAGAAAGCTGAAGGAGAAGAAAATGGCCGAAAACGATGAGATAAACTACAAGGCCGAATTGAACGAAGCTCAACGCCAACTCCAACTGAGTGAGAAGGCTCGAAAGGAAGCTGAAATAAGTCATCAATTCCAAATTGATGAACTAAGAGCTATGATTTTGGACATGAAGTTGGAGTCGAACGCCTCCAAGAAGAAGAAAGTCAAGACACCAACTAAGTCCATTCGAGATGACTCATCCGATGATGACGGGATTGATCCGGATATGCCGGAACTTGAAGAGATTGATCCATCACTTCGTCCTAACCGAAACACTCCAACACCTAAGGTCGTCCCTCGCATTACGACTAGGAATGTTCGAGCTGCTAATAACGAAGATAGACCCCGAACTTTGGGGCAACGGATGGATCCTATTCAGCAACCGCGCCGTTTAGGTGTGGACTTTGGAGCTGAAGATATCCAGGAGTTTAGCTTCTCACCACAAGTCATTACTATGGTTCGCCAAAGTCAATATGGCGGAGCAAGTACTGAATCTCCGCATCAACACTTGCAGAATTTTGAGATTCTCATGGAGACTATGAAGCCGAAGAAGGCTACTACAAGCAACTACAAGATCAAGCCATTCTTCTTCTCTTTGAAGGACAAGGCTCTAGCTTGGTACCAAACACTTCCGGCTGCGAAGTTAGCTACATGGGAGGAACTGTCTTCGGAATTCCTCACCAAGTTCTTTCCGCCATCGAAAACAGCGGAATTAAGAGGTAAAATAAATGCTTTTTCTATGAAACCTAACGAAAGCTTGTTTCAATCTTGGGAAAGGTTTCAAGATCTCTTGTTGGATTGCCCACACCATGGCATTTCCAAGCTGGAATTATTAGAGATCTACTACAAAGGGTTGGATACGGAGACACAATTCAACCTCCAATCTCTATCCTGCGGCACATTTATGGATATGAGAGAGGATGATGCTTGGGACTTCATCGAGAAGCAAGCCCAAGTGATTGAGAAGTATTCCCACCGTAAGGTGGAATCAA
This sequence comes from Fagopyrum esculentum, assembly GCA_033239045.1. Taxonomy (NCBI): domain Eukaryota; kingdom Viridiplantae; phylum Streptophyta; class Magnoliopsida; order Caryophyllales; family Polygonaceae; genus Fagopyrum; species Fagopyrum esculentum. The sequence continues at coordinate 63,236,838 of BSUD01000003.1, read as the reverse complement.
GTAGCCGGAATCAAGGCGATCCGGGAGCCAAGTTGAATCAAGCAGCTCAAACACAAATATTCTCCCTCAAAGATGACATCAAGGAATTGAGGGAAGTGCTCAAAACAAGTCTTCAAAGGACTCAAGAGCAAGAAGCCAACTACATGGGGCGAGACAACAACCAAAGGAATGATAACCGGAATTCCAATTGGAGCAACAACAACAACAACAACCGAAACTCCAATTGGAATAACAACAACAACAATAGGAATTCGAATAACAACAATTGGAGGTCAAATCAGCAAGGTTCAGGTAATCCTTACTCACATGCCGAAAAAGCTCTAACACCTCCATCTTCTTCTACTCCTTCTACAAGCCAAGGACAATCAAGCGGATCAAACAAACCGGATCCTATGCTAGAAACGATCCTAGGCAAGCTACAAGGATTGGAGAGTTACATAACTTCGGTTGACAAAGCCCACAAAGCTTTAGAAAACCAAGTATTCAACAAGGCCGGAGAAGTTCCAAGAGATCAAGGGAAACTTCCCGGAAAGACAGAAGATAACCCAAAGGGAAGGGTTATGGCCATAACTACAAGGAGTGGGAAGACAACCGCCGACCCTCAACCCAAAGTAGTTGATACTTCCACAAAAGAAGGAGAGGCAAAAGAGAAGGAAGAAGTCTATGTTCCTCCTCCCGCTTACAAACCACCTCTACCTTTTCCTCAATCTAGAGCGCGAGCACGCCTAGATAAACATTTCGGTAAGTTTGTTGAACTTATGAGTAAGCTCCATATTAACATACCTTTTATGGATGCGATTTTAGGTATGCCAGCTTATGGGAAATTCCTCAAGGAGATCCTCTCCAACAAGAGGAAGTTGGAAGATATAGGTGAAGTCAAGATGAGCATGGAGTCATCCGAACTCATCAAGACTATGACGGAGAATATGCCACCCAAGCTCCGCGATCCAGGATCCTTTTGCATACCCATCACCTTGGGAGAAGCTACCTATGATGCTCTTTGTGACCTTGGAGCAAGTGTGAGTATCATACCTCTAGCTCTTTGCAAGGCAGTTGGTCTAGGAGAGCCTAGACCGGTGAAGATCACACTCTACATGGCTGATCGCTCCACTACTAAGCCGGTAGGAATATTAGAAGACATCCCGGTAAAGCTAGGTAAGTTTTACATACCTATAGACTTTGTCGTTCTTGACATACCTGCAGATTATCCAGTTCCCATCATCCTTGGGAGACCATTCCTCGCCACATCTGGATGTATGGTAGATTGCAAGAACGGCAACCTATCCTTCCACATAGGTGAAGAAAAGATAGAGTTCATACTATCTTCCTTAATCAAGGAGCCGGCCTTGAAAGATGACGTTTTTGAAATTATTGAGGAAGAGGAGTCTAGAGAGATAGTAAGCTCAATCTTAATGAAAGACTCCCTTCAAAAGGTTCTCAGCATGAGCATCATGGAGGAAGGAATGGAACATGACTGCAATGAGGACGTGAAAGCATTAAATGCTATGGAGGAAGAACTAGAGGCAAAACTTGAAGAGCTAGAGAGGACTCCGGAAATTGTGAAGAAAATCGACCTGTCACAAAAAGATCGTCCGATTTTTTCAGATTCAGAACGATTTTTGTCGACAGAAACTAAAATCGATCTACCAGAAATAAATCGTCCGATTTATGAAGAGGTAGCACGATTTTTTCCGACAGAAACTGAAATCGGCCTGACGACAATAAATCGTCCGATTCAGAAAGAGGTAGCACGATTTTTTCCAACAGAAAGAAAAATCGTGCAGAAAATCGACCGATTTATTCCAGAGGGAATCGATTTACTGAGCAATTCTATAGCTTCTCCAGACTTCACCACAGCTGCTCCCGAATCCAATAATGAGGCACCCACACCTATAGAGACTTCCTCCACAAAGTCCGAAAGTCAAGATTCATCACAAATCAAGGTACCTCCATCCCTAGAATTGAAGCAACTTCCCACGCACTTAAGGTACGCATTTCTTGGCACTAATTCCACATACCCAGTTATAGTCAATGCAAATTTGAATGATGATGAATTAGGGAAGCTCATGCATGTTTTGAAACAACATAGGAAAGCATTAGGTTACACCATTGATGATTTAGTAGGAATAAAACCTTCTCTATGTATGCACAAAATACTAATGGAAGAGGATTACAAACCTTCACGCCAACCTCAAAGACGGTTAAACCCGGCAATGAAGGAAGTCGTGAAGAAAGAAATCCTTAAGCTACTTGATGCAGGTATCATCTTCCCTATTTCTGATAGCAAATGGGTAAGTCCGGTACAAGTAGTACCCAAGAAAGGAGGCATTACCGTTGTTGCCAACAAAAACAACGAACTCATCCCTACACGGACAGTTACAGGGTGGCGAATGTGCATCGACTACCGCAAACTGAACGTGGCCACGAGGAAGGACCACTTCCCCCTTCCTTTCATTGATCAAATGTTGGAGAGGTTAGCCCAACATGCCTACTTTTGTTATTTAGATGGATATAGCGGTTTCTTTCAGATACCAATTCATCCGGATGATCAAGAGAAGACAACCTTTACGTGCCCATGGGGTACGTTCGCTTATAGAAGAATGCCATTCGGTTTATGCAACGCTCCAGCCACCTTCCAAAGGTGTATGATGGCAATCTTCTCCGAATACGTAGAGAATATCATGGAAGTCTTCATGGACGACTTTTCGGTATATGGTTCTTCCTTTGATAACTGTCTCTATAACCTTTCACTAGTTCTTAAGAGATGTGAGGACACTAACTTAGTCTTAAACTGGGAAAAGTGTCATTTCATGGTCACTGAGGGAATTGTGTTAGGTCACTTAGTGTCAAAAAGGGGAATAGAAGTAGATCGATCAAAAATAGAGACCATTGAGAAATTACCACCCCCTTCATCAGTAAAAGGAATTAGAAGCTTCTTAGGACATGCAGGCTTCTATAGGAGATTCATAAAGGATTTTTCTAAGATTTCAAAACCTTTGACTAATCTTTTGATGAAAGATGCGACTTTCGAATTCTCGAAAGATTGTCTAGATGCCTTTTGCAGGATCAAAGAAGCATTGATTTCGGCACCAATCATCCAACCACCCGATTGGACTCTTCCTTTCGAAGTCATGTGCGACGCAAGCGATGTCGCTATCGGAGCCGTTCTTGGTCAGAAGAAAGATGGTCGCACTCATGCCATCTACTATGCTAGCAAAACGCTAGATGAGGCTCAGTACAATTATGCAACTACGGAAAAGGAGCTTTTAGCCGTAGTATATGCATTTGAGAAATTTCGTTCCTATCTTGTAGGTGCGAAAGTGATAGTCTATACGGATCATTCCGCAATCCGATACTTATTCACGAAGAAGGATGCGAAGCCAAGGCTTCTAAGATGGATCTTACTCTTGCAAGAGTTCGATTTAGAGATCCGTGATAAGAAAGGATCGGAGAACTCCGTCGCCGATCACCTTAGTCGTCTCCCGCAGCTCACCGGCAAGTCAGATGAGCTTCCGATAGACGACTCCTTCCCTGACGAGCAGCTGCACGAAATTGAAGAGTGTCTTCAACACATATCACAAGGTAATGATCCATGGTTTGCTGACATTGTAAATTACCTTGTTTGTCAGGAGATTCCACCCGGACTTTCATACGCTCAAAAGAAGAAATTCTTTAGAGACGTCCGGCAATTCTATTGGAACGAACCTCTTCTATTCAAAAGAGGTCCAGATGGCATCTACAGGAGATGTATTCCCGAAGATGAGATAGATAGCGTCATCCGACACTGCCATTCTCTACCATGTGGCGGACATGCTAGTTCCCACAAGACTTGTGCTAAGGTACTTCGTTCCGGCTTCTATTGGCCTACACTTTTCAAAGATGTGCAAAAGTTTGTTGTTTCTTGTGATGCTTGTCAAAGGACAGGTAACATATCCAGGAGAAACGAGATGCCTCTCAACAACATACAAGAAGTAGAGATCTTTGATGTATGGGGTATCGACTTTATGGGACCTTTCCCATCTTCATGCGGCAACCAGTACATACTCCTTGCCGTAGACTATGTCTCAAGATGGGTGGAGGCAATCGCTTCCCCTACTAATGATGCATTGGTAGTGGTGAAGTTCCTCAACAAGACGATCTTCCCAAGGTTCGGAACTCCCCGAACCATCATTAGCGACGGAGGAACGCATTTCACAGCCCGTTGATTCGAGACTCTATTGGCAAAGTATGGGGTGACCCATAAGATAGCTACACCCTACCATCCGCAAACCAGCGGACAAGTCGAGATATCCAATAGAGAGATTAAAGGGATCTTAGAGAAAACTGTCTCTAAAACAAGGAAAGATTGGTCAATGAAGCTTGACGATGCGCTATGGGCATACAGGACAGCCTTCAAAACGCCAATAGGTACGACTCCCTACAATCTCGTTTATGGTAAATCATGTCATCTTCCTGTAGAGCTAGAACACAAAGCTTATTGGGCTATCAAGTGGCTCAATTTCGACATGAAAGAAGCCGGAGAGAAACGGCTCTTAGACATCAATGAGCTAGACGAGCTCCGACTGAATGCGTATGAGAACGCAAAGATTTACAAGGAACGGACAAAGCGCTGGCATGACAAGCACATCATCCCGAAAGACTTGAAGGAAGGAGACCAAGTCCTCCTATTCAACTCAAGGCTGCGTCTATTCCCAGGTAAGCTAAAATCCCGTTGGACAGGACCTTTTGTGATTAAAAGAATTTTTCCCCATGGTGCAGTTGAAGTATGGGGTGAACAAAGTGGAAGTTTCAAGGTCAATGGCCAAAGGTTGAAGAAATACACGCCGGAAACCCCGGTCGAGGAGATAGCTCCTATCCTCCTCCATTGAACACAACATCATACACCGTCTAGCTAAAAGACGATAAATAAAGCGCTTCTTGGGAGGCAACCCAATGATAGTATAGTTTTTCCTTCTTTCCCTCGCTTAAGTTAGAATAGATAAATTGTTTTGCTTCTTCGTTTTTACCTTTTTATGTTCCTCGATGCACTCTTGGTTTGTCGTGTCATTAATCGCAGGAAACTAGGTTCAAATTTGAGAGATTCATGAAGCATGGAGCACAATCGAGTTATATCATCAAGATCCAAGAAAACAAGGAAGAAAATCGATCTACCATAAAAAGATCGTCCGATTCTGTAACAGAGCAAGACGATTTTTCACAACAGAAACAAAAATCGACCTGGAGATCGACCTGCCAAGAAAAATCGTCCGATTTTTTCTGTCAGAGAGAAAAATCGCCCCGACAAATAAATCGACCAGAAAAATCGGCCGATTTTCTTCAGAAATTATCGACCCTATATAAAGACTTCACACTCGATCTTCTTCATTCTCACACCTTCAACTCGCGATTTCCCTCTCTCAAGAACGCCGAAAAATCACCACACCCCCAAATCCTCATTCCTTAACCATTTCAAGAGATTCTTGGCTCCAAACTGAAGCATTTTCAACAAGGAACACGGATCTACCAACAACACGCACGGCAATCGACTACTCCACAAGGAATTCAGGTTTTTCTTTCCAAAACCTAAGTTTCTCACTTGAAATTGAAGTTTGCTTAGGAAGTGTTTGGTTGTTGGAATTGATAGAGGAATTTGCTTAGAAACCATTGTAGAGAACTGTGTGTGGTGATAGATTGAACAGAACTTTACAGAATTGTGAGAATCACTGAAATCGAGAGAAAAATCGACCCAGCCCAGAAAAATCGGCCGATTTTTGTGAAGAACAGGTCGATTTTTAGGACTTAGAATGGATCTTGTCAAGAGGATAACTAGAAACACGGGGAAGAAGAAGGGATCTTCTTCAAGAGCCCCTAACCCACCACCACCTCCACCTACCAACATCCCTAGGCTCCCCCCTCCCCTATCCAAGCATAAGAAACGCTATGAACGCATTGTAGATCGCCCATTCACCCCTCCTCGTTACATAGTGCTCGATGACTTAGATTCACTATATGTTCGAGAAGATGTTGATATGATGCTTGACAGAGCAGGGTTGAGACAGTTTGCTACGATCAGGGAAGATGCTTATAAGGAGATCACCCTAGAATTCCTTAGCACATTTGAGCATGATCCTAGGGAAAGGATGGTCACTTTCCGCCTCATGAGCCAAGACCACACTTTGTCTATTGATGCTTTTGGCGACTTGTTTGGCTTCTCTTCTTCACATGCAGGCACATTTGCTAGAGGCACCAGCGCTAGTGATTTTTGGGAGGCTATTTCCGTAGGAGAGTACGGCGGGGATAAGTGGAGACCCGGAAACTCCAAGGAGACAAGCATGTACAACCTTTCCTTCAAGGTGGTACATAGGATACTCAGTGAGAGTTTGTTTGCCAGGACCGAGACCCCGCAGAAGCTCAAGGCTGATGAGCTTTTTATCCTCTACTGCATGGCATCTACCACCACTCCCGACATCGCCACCATGCTCGCTGACTATCTAGGAAAGATAGCCAACAAAGCTAAGGGCGACATTTGTGCAGGAGGCTTAGTCACTCACGTGGCTAGGACTCTAGGTTATGACTTCTCCGGATGCACTCTAGCTGAGAGTGCCCTCCCTTTAGGCTCACAGAGGTTGGTAGTCCGACAGGTCTTGATTCCTCGAGGAAGAGGAACTCTTCATGTACCGATGCCATGGCACAGGGATCCGAAGAAGAAGCCATCCGAGATCATATGGAAATCCGAATACACCATTCGGAATACAAGGAACTGGAAAGAGACTTTTGAGGCGATGCTTGAGGAGCTCTCACCTCCTACTTATTATGATGATGATGCAGGTGACTCAGATGAGGAGGATGAGGATGGCGGGCAGGAGACCATGCTCGAGTTTGAGAGTGATACTCATAGCGGACACGCTACGGACGCCATGGACACTGACACTCATGGAGCAGGACCGAGCAGGACTAGCAGACAGGATGAGGAGACGGAGGATGACATGCAGCCACCTCGACACTCCTATGCACATGCCCCAGGCCCTAGACGAGGACGCCGAGCTCCACGCCATTTCAGAGAGCTAGTCACTAGCTTCCAGAGCCTCAGCACCGACTACCATACCCTCCGCACTGATTATGACACCCTGAGCACACAGTTCAGGAGCTACAGGGAGGAGACGGACGCTAGGCATTCATCCTATGATGGCCAGATGAGAGACATGTACTACCACCAGTTCGGCCACTTCTACGATCCCTCCGCACCGATGTATCCATATCCACCACCTCCACCACCGACAGAGGATTGAGCTTCCACTCCTTTTACATTGTAAGTATTTTTCTCCTTCTTATGCTTGATTTTCACATTGGGGACAATGTGGATGTCAAGTATGGGGTGGGGGTACTTACAATACCTTACTTTTCATTCTAGCACTCTATGTACTTTCCACTACTCTTGACAAATTGGCTTGTAATAACTCTTGCACTACTTGCTTTCTATTATCATCACTTGAATTCGCATGAACTTTTTCAAAATTATGAATTCTCAAAAATTTTAAGTGCTTCTTATATGGAAATGACCTCTATGATGAATTTTGTGTACATGGATAGGCAAAAAGACGCTTAGTTATGTTGAGATCTTGACTATAGCATGAATGAAATTCCTTTTGTTACTTGAATACATGAATAAGTTACAAGATTTAGTTGTTTTGATGAGAGAATGAAATAATGATCGAAGCTATATTATAAGTTCTTTTACACCATTTAAGGATGACTAAGGCAATTCACTTCTTTTCTTTTCTCATATCTTGATCATGTTAGCTCCTCAATGAAATATGTAATCCCCCTCTTACCATC
>BSUD01000003.1:62901041-63219023 GCA_033239045.1 Fagopyrum esculentum | reverse complement strand
GTTGTGATTTGTGGACACACTACTGAGTTGTTTAAGAGATACATTGAGTAGAATTGACAATTGTTTACAGATTTGACGAGTTATTGAATTATTCATTCAAGATTTGGTTTCTTTGCGATTTTTCATTCAAGAATTAATTTGATTCGATTTTGAAAATGGTTGGCTAAAACCATTGTGATTCTGGGGAGAATAGTTGATGATTAAGGCTTAGATGATGATAGACTGAACTCATTCAAACATTAGGACCCTGAGAGTTTAGATCTTGGTTTTGCGATAAACAGGAAAATCGACCTGTTCTTGAGGAAAATCGGCCGATTTTCTTATGAACAGGGCGATTTATTCTTCTGACGAACTTTAATTTAATTAATCTTTAATCAAAACCAATCCTTGCCTAAACCCCAATCTTGATTAACCTTTCTACCCTCTAATTGAATGTATGAAGGCACTTCAAACCTCTTTCTATATTTAATAGATAAAGATTGCAAGAATTTGGGTAATAAAGAGACTCATCATCCTTTATTAAGAAATTAAATGTGCTTCCTAATCTTTACTTTGGAGAGTCATATCCTGGAGTTTTAGATAGTTAGTTTGATCATAATTCTTATCTTTAGACCTTTCTATATTGCAGCCTCAACAACCCTTATAGAGAGAACCTATAGATTAGTCATATAGGTTTCGGAACTTCATCGTACGAATCCTACTTTTGAACGTTTAATCTTGGTAATATAAATTCTGTCTTAAATCTATAGAAGTGTCTTGAATCGAAAGCCTAAATCGGAAACTTGAATCTTTGGAATCATTCCCCTCTTAATTGATCACAAAAGCTTCTACACTTTTTGCTAGATAACTGATTTCGGATTTATTCTCACCAAATCCCTGAGTTCGACTCTGGAATTCTTACCTTTCTACAGCCGATCCGTACACTGCGGGTTCGCTTTGCTTTTGAGTTCTAGATATAAATTTAAGACTTTGACGCACACCCTTTTGAGCGAACAAGAGCTCAAGGTGTTCGTTATGGCATCGGGACCCACGCTAAGCACCGCCAGCCGTCCAAGTCCCACGTCCGCTCCACCCATACTTGATATGGGATCATCATCATCAACTCATGCCTTGCAGGGCCTCCATGTTACCAAGACTCTAGCACACAAAAACACACAAAAACAGAAAAATCAAAACCAAAACAAAAACAAAAAGGGAAAGATGTCTACCAATGGGTTGCCTCCCATTAAGCGCTTCTTTAAGGTCATTAGCTTGACCAAATTCGGGGGCGTTTTACTCAAGGTGAAGTGGGGCAATCATATCCACCGGAGTTCCCGGGATATACTTCTTCAAACGGTGCTCATTCACCTTAAAATCTCCACAATGCTCCCCTCCTATCTCAACCGCTCCATGGGGAAAGATCTTCTTCACCACATAAGGACCCGTCCATCTTGACTTTAGCTTTCCGGGGAAGAGCCGCAGCCTTGAGTTGAAGAGAAGGACAAGGTCACCTTCACTCTACTCCTTTGGGATGAGACGTTTGTCATGCTAACGCTTGGTCTTTTCCTTGTAGATCCGGGCGTTTTCATAGGCATCCAACCGGATTTCCTCAAGAGCGTTCATGTCTAGTAACCTCTTCTCACCGGCCTCCTTGAGGTCAAAATACAGCCACCTTATATCCCAATACGCCCTATGCTCCATCTCCACCGGAAGGTGGCAAGACTTGTCATAAACTAGCTTGTAGGGAGTGGTGCCAATTGGTGTCTTGAAAGCGGTTCTATATGCCCACAAAGCATCATCGAGCTTTATAGCCCAATCCTTTCTTGTCTTAGAAACCGTCTTCTCAAGGATCCCTTTTATCTCCTAGTTGGAGATCTCCACTTGGCCACTATTTTGGGGATGGTAAGGTGTTGCCACCTTACGAGTCACCCCATACTTAGCCAAAAGTGTCCCAAAGTTCCTATTGGTGAAATGCTTCCCTTCATCGCTTATGATCACTCTCGGTGTTCCGAACCTAGGGAAGATGACTCGGTTGAAGAACCGCATTTGGCATCATTTGTGGGAGAGGTGATTGCTTCTACCCATCTCGACACATAGTCTACCGCCAATAGGATATAGAGGTTCCCATATGAAGAGGGGAATGGCCCCATGAAGTCCACACCCCAAACATCAAATATCTCCACCTTTTGTATGTTGTTCAAGGGTATCTCATTCCTCCTTGAGATGTTGCCCATCCTTTGGAAGCATCACAAGCTACAACAAAATTTTGCACGTCCTTGAACAAACTTGGCCAATAAAACCCGGATTGCAACACCTTTGCACATGTCTTGTGTGAGCTAGCATGGCCTCCACATGGCAAGGAATGACAATGGCGGATCACACTCTCCACCTCATCCTCCGGTATGCATCTTCTAAAGACCCCATCCGGCCTTGATAGCATGAATTATAGTCTATATTTTGGGTCCTGTTTAGACGTTTTATCTTCAATAATCTGCATGTATGAATGTATATTATATTATTATATTGTCGTTTCATCTACCTTTGCGGGAATCGAGGTCTACACCAAGTTTCGTTGTAATTGTAGGTAAAATGGCACGTTTTTCATCAAAATGGAGCTAAAGGAGCTAAGGAGTCATTGGAGCTACATTCAGGAGCTTAAGGAAGAACCCAGGAAGCAAGGAATTAACAAAGAAGATTCACTTTAGACCAGATTTGAGAGATTTCACATTCAGTTTAGAGTCACCTCGGTTGACCACAAAGTCACCTCGACCGAGGTGATCTAAGGGAGCGTCTCGACCGAGGCGAATATCCTGACGCGGCAAGATCATTTATTCTTGGCTGAGATCTTTTATTTTTGGAAGGAGAGGTCTTATATTTTTGGGCTGGATTTCTGGAAGGAAGATCATATATTTTAGGGATCTATTTATGAGATATGGATATATTTTATTAGGAAATTATCTTTTTAAGATATTTTATCTTTGAAAGATAATTCTCCTATATAAAGGGTTGGATTTTTCACAAGTTCAACCATGCTTATACATGCTTAGAGGGCTGATAGCATCCAGGAATTAAGGGATTTTCTCTAGAGTTTTGAAGGAAGGAAGATTGAAGATCAATCTAGGAAGGATTGATAGCTTGTGATAGCTTTTTAAGGGGTTTTGTAAGACTTTCTTAGATTCCCTTCTTGTTGATTTGTCTTATTGATTTTGTGATCCAAGGAACGCTTATTTGTTTGATATTTGATTCAGTTATTGAAGCCTTGTTCTTAAGGTTTTCGTGTTCAAATATTCATTCCCTTCCCGTATATTTGATTATTGCTTTCATAATGATGAGTGGCTAATTTCTTTGTGCGATTCTAGGGTGATTGGCTGAAGGTTATGGGAAAAACAATGATAGAATAATCTTAAATTCCAATAGGACCTTGAAAGTTCGAGTCTTTATCCTTAACCTTAGAACATCTCGTTCAGTCGATGAACATCTCGGCCGGGATGGAACTTGGCTGACCGAGGTGACCTTTCTGATCCGAAACTGAGAGTTAAGTGTTAGAGTTTGCCAAATCCTATTCTTATTACACCTTTCCTGGTTCAATGCAAGCCTAGAATGAGACTTACCCGGTAATTCCTTTGTTTGTTTACCCAAGATCATAAGTGTAGGTAATAAAGGTTTATCCTTTATTGGGGTTTGAGTGTGCCTTCATCCCATCTTTGTGAGTTAGCTTGAGACTTACCCGGTAAAGGTTGATTCTATTCCCTTAGTTGGTGTGTTGGTTTGAGATTATAGTTCCTTTCCTTAGTACCTTGAGACTTACCCGGTAATAGGTTCTTTGGGTTGGGATTGTGAGTAGTGAGACTTACCCGGTGATCTATTCCACTCTAGAAACACCTTCCCTTTGCAAAATCTCAGCTTTGTCCGCTTATCTTGAGATCTTGAGTTGGAACCACAACTAGATGCTTTAATCCCTAGAATTTGCATATTTCCTTAATTGACTATATTATCATCTTTGATTGTTTTAATCGCTTTTGTGGTTAGTTGCAATATTGACTACCTATTTTGGTTTTGTTTCACCTAAGTCCCTGAGATCGACACCCCGGAATTCTTGCTTTTACTACGATTGACCCGTACATTGCGGGTTCGCATCCTTGTTTTGAGCATATACCTTTGGTTATAAATTTAAAGCTTGCACACACCATTTGGAGCGAACAGGCCCTCTCTTAAATAAGAGTGGTTCCCTCCAATAATAGTGCCTCACATCCTTGAAGAACTTTTTCCTTTGGGCATATGATAGACCGGGTGGCACCTCCTCACACACAAGGTAGTTCACTATGTCCGCATACCATGGCTCACCCCCCCAGTCACTTGAAGAAAGCATTCCTCCATCAATTGCAATTGCTCATCCCGGAATGAGTCATCGATCGGGATGTCATCTCTCTCAATCTCCAATGGTGGTAGCCTACTAAGGTGGTCCGCCACAGAATTTTCGGACCCCTTTTTGTCCCGGATCTACAAATCAAACTCTTGGAGAAGAAGGATCCACCGAATCAAACGAGGCTTGGCATCCTTCTTTGTAAGGAGATAACGGATCGCAGCATGATCCGTATACACAATGACCTTCGCTCCAACAAGATACGAGCGGAACTTCTCAAATGCATACACAACCGCTAGCAATTCCTTCTCGGTGGTAGCATAATTGAGTTGGACATCATCTAGCGTCTTGCTAGCATAATAGATGGCATGTGTAAGCCCATCTTTCCTTCGTCCCAAAACATCCCCAACGGCTACATCACTCGCGTTACACATGATCTCAAACGGTAAGCTCCAATCCGGAGGTTGCATGATTGGTGCAGAGATCAAAGCATTCTTCAACCTACAAAAAGCCTCAAGGCAATCCTTGGAGAAAACAAACTCAACATCTTTCATTAGTAGGTTAGTAAGAGGCTTAGAAATTTTAGAGAAATCTTTTATGAATCTCCGGTAAAAACCGGCATGCCCTAAGAAACTCCTTACCCCCTTCACCGAGGTAGGTGGTGGCAACTTCTCTATTGTCTCTATCTTAGCACTATCAACCTCAATGCCTCGGTTGGACACCAAGTGTCCCAACACAATACCTTCACTTACCATGAAGTGTCATTTCTCCCAATTCAAGACAAGATTAGTCTCCTCACATCTCTTTAACACCAAGGACAAGTTAGCTAAACAATCATCAAATGAAGATCCATAAACAGAGAAATCATCCATAAACACTTCCATGATGTTTTCAATATATTCAGAAAAGATAGCCATCATACACCTTTGAAAGGTGGCGGGTGCATTACACAACCCAAATGGCATTCTCCTATATGCAAATATACCCTCAAGGACATGTGAATGTAGTTTTCTCTTGGTCATCCGGGTGGATAGGGATTTGGAAGAATCCACTATAGGCATCTAAGTAGCAAAAGTGTGAATGTTGAGCTATTCTCTCTAGCATTTGGTCAATAAAGGGAAGAGGGAAGTGATTTTTCCTAGAGGCGACATTTAGTTTCCTATAGTCTATACACATCCTCCATCCCGTAACCGTCCTAGTTGGGATTAGTTCATTATTCTCATTAATCACTACGGTCATCCCACCCTTCTTAGGAACCACATGCATGGGACTAACCTACTTACTATCCTAAAGCGGGAAAATGAATCCCGCATCTAGCAATTTAAGGGTCTCTTTCTTGACTACTTCTTTCATGATAGGGTTTAGTCTTCTTTGAGGTTCAATTGAAGGTTTATGATTATCTTCCATCAAAATTTTATGCATGCACAAGGAAGGTTTAATGCCAACTAAATCATCAATGGTATAGTCAATAGCTCTCCTATGCAATCTCAACTCATGCAACAATCTATTCAACTCATCATCATTCAAACATGCATTAATAATCACAGGATAAGTAGAGTTTTCACCATGAAAAGCATACTTCAAATGAGAGGGGAGGGGTTTAAGTTCAAGTTTAGGAGGACCTTTATCGATTGGAGACGCTCCATACAATGTATGTTGAGATGATTCTAAAACTATGGAAGACTCTCCAAGGCTCCTTGAAGCTTGATCAACCACTAAGGCTCTTTCTGGAGAAACCACGGGCAAAATTATAGTCTCTGGCAAAACCCCGGGCGTGGAACCTGAGAAGCTGGCACTTTGGAGCACTCTAGAGAGTTCCACGGGTAAGTCCACGGCCGTGGTTCTTGGTGACAGACCGTGATTCCTACAGTGTTTCAGCACACCTTCGTGCACTTCAAATTCAGCTCTTGTCTCCTTTTCCAATGCATCTAAGGCCTTGATTTCTTCATTGCAATCATCTTCAACTCCTTTCTCCATCAAACTCAAGCTAAGAACCTTCTCCAAGGGGTCCTTGATCAAGATCGAGCTCACAACTTCTCTACATTCCTCTTGCTCGACAATGTTGAACACATCTTCACCAAGGGTTGGCCCCTTCATCATTGTGGATAGCTTGAACTTGATATTTTCCTCTCCTATGTTGAAGGAGAGGATTCCATTTTTACAATCTACCAAGCATCCCGATGTAGCTAAGAAAGGCCTCGCTAAGATGATAGGAACCGGGTAGTCCGCCGGGATGTCCAAGACAACAAAATCTATTGGCACATAGAACTTCCCGAGTTAAATCGGTATGTCTTCTAAGATCCCTACGGGGTGAGTGATTGAACGGTCCGCCATATAGAGGGTCATCTTGACCGGCTTTGGCTCTCCTTGCCCAACCCTATTGCAAAGTGCAAGCGGGATAATGCTTACACTTGCTCCAAGATCACATAGGGCTTCATACTTCACTTCTCCAACCCCAATTGGCACACAAAAAGATCCCGGATCTCTTAGCTTAGGAGGCATCTCCTCCTTCATGGTTTGTATCAATTCCGAATATCTCTTTGTCATCCTCACTTCTCCATACTCCTCCAACTTCCTTTTGTTGTAGAGTATTTCCTTCAAAAATTTTCCATAGGCCAGCATACCTAAAATAGCATCCATGAACGGAATGTTAATATGCAATTTAGACATAAGTTCAAGGAATTTACCAAAATGTTTGTCCAAGCGAGCTCTTACTCGTGATTGTGGGAATGGTAGTGGTGGCTTGTATGGAGGTGTTACCACATATGTTGGCTCATCATCCTTGCTCTTGCCTCCTTCTTTTTCCAATGGCTTTTCTTCCACCACTACTTGTTTTCCCTTGTCGTTCCCCTTAGGTAAGGGATCCTTCATGCTCAGCCCGCTCCTTGTTGTAATGGCCAACACTTGGCCTCTTGGGTTATCCTCGATCCTTTCGGGAAGCTTTCCCGAATCCCTTTGTGCTTCACCCGCCTTTTGGAGTACTTGTGCTTCTAGCACCTTTTGAGCTTTGGAAATGGAAGTCACCGTGCTCTCAAGTCCACTCAACCTTCCAAGCAATTGTTCAAACATCATCTCGGTACTATCCTTTGGAGGTTGAGAAAAACCGGGTGAAGGCTCTTGTGAAGCCTTAGGTGGTGGTGGTGCGCTTGTGGAAGCGGGAGGGTTCAAGGCTCCATCCAGGTTGGAATAAGAGAACCCGGGATGGTTGTGGTTAGCCCGGTAATTGTTGAATGGCTGGCTATTGTTGTTGAAGTTCCTTGGGTCTTGATGATTGTTGTAATTGCCCCTTCCCATGTAGTTAATGTCCTCCTCCTTGGAAGCCAAATTGGCTTGCACCTGCACTTGAGGACTAGCTTGACTCTTCAAGGTTGTGGCACACAACTCCCTCAAAGACTTTTGCTCATTGTTAATTGCATCGAGCTTGTAGTTGCTCATGGTGACTTCACTCACTTTATAAACTCCCGGTTTTCTCCCATCACTCTTCCTATGGGAGTACTTTTCTATCACCAAGGCTTGTTTGTCTACAAACTCCCAAGCCTCATCCACATTCTTCTCCATAAAAGTTCTACCGGAAAGAGATTGAAGCTTGAATTGGCTATCCTCATCAAGCCCCTTAAAATAGATCTTCAATAGCTCTATCTTCGGTATACCATGGTGTGGACAATCTAGGAGGAGGTCCTTGAACCTCTCCCAGGACTTGAATAGGCTCTCTCTTTCCATCATCACGAAGGCATTGATCTTCCCTCTTAGCTCGTTTGTCTTGGAAGGCGGGAAGAACTTAGTCAAGAACTCAGTTGTCATCTCCTCCCAAGTACTCACACGTCTTAGTGGAATCGATTGGTACCAAGCCAAAGCTTTATCCTTAAGAGAGAAGGAAAAAGCCCTAAGCTTATGGTTGTTGTTCTCCAATCTAGGCGGCCTTAGAGTCTCCATCAATATCTCATAGTTCATCAAGTGTTGATGAGGAGACTCTCCTTCCATCCCTCCAAATTGATTATGCCGGATCATTTGTAGCACTTGAGGACGGAGCTCGTAATTATGGGCTGCGAGATCTCCTAAGTTCACACCCGGACGGTGCACTCTTTGGGCCGGATCCATACGTTGCCCTAATGTTTGTGGCTCCTCAATCATGATCGGCTCAAACCGAATGTTGACCGCCGGTTGTGGTGGTGGTGGTGGAGGAGGTTGTTGACGATTAAGCTCTCTTTGCACAAGAGCTTGCCTAATCTCTTCAATTTCCCTCCTAGTTGCCTCTTGCCTCTCATTGGCAAGTCTCCTCTCATTCTCCAAGAGTACATCTCTTAACCTAATTTTCTCTAAAGCCTCATGATAACACGATTTATAGCTTAGGTTTAGGTAATCATTTAGATAGATTTTCCGCTCATTCATGCATGGTTTAGCACTAGTTCACGACGTTTGCACCCAATTCATGTATTTTGTCGAGATAGACGTCTACAGGGTCTTTTGCATTACTTTGTAGGTATTTTGGGAGATTTAGGAGCTTAATCGATACATTAGAAGATCATTCGTCAAGATGATACACCTTCGGACTCATTGGGATGCAAGCTAGAGGCTAAGGAAGACCCATGGGACCTTGTTGGTGCAAGCCATGCACCGAATCGTGACCCAATGATCCAAAACAAGCTGAAGCACCAAACCACAGTCACTAGCACTTCCACGGCCATGGAAATGGACCGTGGTTTTTGCCAGACGGTTGTGACAGCTGTGCCACGATCTCATGGCCGACCCTTGCAAAGTTGTGTATAAAAAGTGGTCCTGCAAGGCTGAGAGGGGTATCAATTTTCAGAATCAAAATCCACACTCTCCACCACACTCTCAACAAGAAGATTCTCTCAAGGGAAGCTTGGAAGGGAGCTACCATAGGAGGAGGAGAAAAGCTCCATTGGAGAAGAAGAGTAGAAGACACCATTGTTAACCTTTGATAGACTTTAGAGTGAGGATTATCGGAATCGTTTTCTGGGGTTGTAAGAATCGATTAAACCTTCTTTTGAAGGGTTGTGAGTCTTTCTAATCTTACTTTCAGCTTGGTTTTACTTGCTTCACTTGTTCATCTCTTTCTCTTCATTATCTTGCAAATGGAAGCCATGATTTTATGTTTGATGATTTCGATTGTGATGATGTATGTTGTAGGCTAAATATATGTGATTCTAGGGTAAGGAAAGGATGGTTATGGCTTAGACTATGATAGGATGGACTTAGATTTGCCTTTGGATGATTCATTTACTTGAACAAAGCCACTATTGAAGTCCACGGTTTGTTCTTGCCAATCCACGGCCGTGGAAGTGGTAGAACAGCCCGTGGTTTGTCTAATTTGTTTGATTTAATGAGTCTAAGTTCTAGAATGTTAGAATGTTGAAACCCTAGTGTTTGTTGAGTTAAATCTATCCTAGGGTGACCTAATGTAGCAACTAAGTGTTAGAAGAGACCTACCCGGTGATTCTTACTCTTAGATATCGAAGATGACAAACTCTAGGTAGTAGTGAGCCTCATAAGCTGCTATTGGACTGAGTGTGCTAGCATAGGTGTTTTAGACTTGCCTTTCCGAGACTTACCCGGTAAAGAGAGGTTAGATCCTTAGAATACCATCCGGTTTGTGTAGAATTCTATTCCTTAGGTTCTTTGAGACTTACCCGGTGATGAGACCTTAGGGACGGACTAGTGGACTGTGAGACCTACCCGGTGATTGATCCCAATCTAGAAACACTCACTCCTAACATATTATAGTTAATCCAAGGAATGATTAGATAGCTTGAGTCCTATGCCGTAACCGGAATTTCCAACCCCTAGAATCCGCTTTTTCTCTCGTTGATCTCATATTTCGTGTTTAGCTTGTTTGTTTGTGTTGATTTGTTAGCTTAGTCATTTTGCTTGTTTTGCATGATTTGTGATCTTTGATTGATCACCCTAAGAACCAAACCAAAAACATTGAGATTTTCATTTCTTTATTTCTTCTCCTTTCTTAACCTAGACCTTCACTAAACTTAATCACTTATCGATTCAATCTCACCTCAGTCTTTGTGTTCGACCTCGGAATACTATCCCTACTACAAAACGTCCCGTACACTGCGGGTTCGCTAGGAGTTAGGAGAAATATAACGAGTATAAATTTAAAGCTTTTGCATGCACACGTTCTTAGCGTACCAACTTTTTGGCGCCGTTGCCGGGGACTAGGTCTACATTGAGTCTTTTTGTGATTGTTTATAGTGTAGGTCTTTCTTGTTGCTTTGATCTCTTTTTGGTTTGTGTCTTTTCTTTTCAGGACATCTCTTACTCTTAGGTGTATGCGAAGATCTCGTGGCAAGGATTTAGCTCCATTCGATCCCGAACCGGAGAAAACCCTTAGATCTAGATCCAAGAGCATTAAAAGGGGAAAAGAGATGGCCGGAAGAGATCTCCAAGCTGAGTTGGATGAGGCTTTAGAGCAAATTAGGGTAAGGGATGAAGCTTTGGAGAATGAAAGGAGACTTGCCAATGAGAGGCAAGAGGCAACTAGGAGGGAGATTGAGGAGATTAGGCAAGCTCTTGTGCAAAGAGAGCTTAATCGTCAACAACCTCCTCCACCTCCACCACAACCGCAGCCGGCGGTTAATATTCGGGTTGTGCCCATTGCTATAGAAGAGCCACAAACGTTAGGGCAACGTATGGATCCGGCACAAAGAGCACACCGTCCGGGTGTGAACTTAAGAGATCCCGCAGCCCATGATTACAAGCTCCGCCCTCAAGTTCTACAAATGATCCGGCATAATCAATTTGGAGGGATGGAAGGAGAGTCTCCTCATCAACACTTGATGAACTATGAGATCTTGATGGAGACTCTTAGACCGCCTAGATTGGAGAACAACAACCATAAGCTTAGGGCTTTCTCCTTCTCACTTAAGGATAAAGCCTTAGCTTGGTATCAATCTATTCCACAAGGGCGAGTGAGTACTTGGGAGGAGATGACAACCGAGTTTTTGACTAAGTTCTTCCCACCTTCCAAGACTACCGAGTTAAGAGGGAAGATCAATGCCTTCGTGATGAAGGATAGAGAGAGTTTGTTCAAGTCTTGGGAGAGGTTCAAAGACCTTCTCCTAGATTGTCCACACCATGGTATACCGAAAATTGAGCTATTGGAAATCTACTTCAAAGGACTTGATGAAGATAGCCAATTCAAGATCCAATCTCTTTCCGGTGGGACTTTCATAGAAAAGCATGTGGATGAAGCTTGGGAGTTTGTAGAGAAACAAGATTTAGTGATTGAGAAGTACTCCCATAGGAAGAGTGAAGGGAGAAAGGCGGGAGCATATGAGGTGAGTGAAGTCACCATGAGCAATTTCAAGCTTGACGCCATCAACAACGAACTAAAGTCCTTGAGGGAGTTGTGTGCTACAACTTTGAAAAATCAAGCAACCCTTCAAGTGCAAGTGCAAGCAAACTTGTCTTCCAAGGAGGAAGATGTGAACTACATGGGAAGGGGCAACTACAACAACTATCAAGGCCCGAGGAACTTCAACAACAACCGGCAATTCAACAATTACCAACCTAACCACAACCATCCCGGGTTTTCCTATTCTAACCCGGATGGAGTCTTGAACCCTTCCGCTTCCACAAGCACAACTCCACCACCAAAGGCTTCACAAGAACCTCCACCCGGATTCACTCAACCCCCAAAGGATAGAACCGAGATGATGTTTGAGCAATTGCTTGGAAGGTTGAGTGGTCTTGAGAGCACGGTGACTTCAATTTCTAAGGCTCAAAACGTTTTGGAAGCACAAGTGTTCCAAAAGGCGGGTGAAGCTCATAGAGATCCGGGAAAGCTTCCCGGAAGAACCGAAGATAACCCAAGAGGCCAAGTGTTGGCTATTACAACAAGGAGCGGGTTGAGCATGAAGGATCCCTTGCCCAAGGAGAATGCTAAAGGAAAGCAAGTAGTGGTAGAGGAAGAGACCTTACAAGAAGATGGAGGCAAGAGCAAGGAAGATGAGCCAACATATGTGGCACCACCTCCATACAAGCCACCGTTACCATTCCCTCAATCACGAGTAAGAGCTCGTTTGGACAAACACTTTGGTAAATTCCTTGAACTAATGTCTAAATTGCATATTAACATTCCGTTCATGGATGTTATTTTAGGAATGCCGGCATATGGCAAGTTCTTGAAGGAAATACTCTCCAACAAAAGGAAGTTGGAGGAGTATGGAGAAGTGAGAATGACAAAGAGATCCTCGGAATTAATCCAAACAATGAAGGAGGAGATGCCTTCTAAGCTAAGAGATCCGGGATCTTTTTGTGTGCAAATCGGAGTGGGAGAAGTGAAGTATGAAGCCCTTTGTGATCTTGGAGCAAGTGTAAGCATCATACCGCTTGCACTTTGCAACAAAGTTGGGCTAGGAGAGCCAAAACCGGTCAAGATGACCCTCTACATGGCGGACCGTTCTATCACTCATCCGGTTGGGATCTTAGAAGACATTCTGGTGCAACTAGGGAAGTTCTATGTGCCGATTGATTTTGTTGTCTTGGACATTCCCGCGGATTATCCGGTTCCCATCATCTTGGGAAGACCTTTCTTGGCTACATTCGGATGCTTGGTGGATTGTAAAAATGGAATTCTCTCCTTCAACATTGGAGAGGAGAATATCAAGTTCAAGCTGTCCACAATGATGAAAGGGCCAACCCTTGATGAAGATGTATTCAACATAGTCGAGCAAGAGGAGTCTAGAGAAGTTGTGAGCTCGATCTTGATCAAGGACCCCTTGGAGAAGGTTCTTAGCTTAAGTATGATGGAGGAAGGTGTTGAGGAAGCTTGCAATGAAGAGATCAAGGCCTTGGAAGCATTAGAAAACGAGACAAGAGTTGAATTTGAAGTACACAAGAGTATGCTGAATTCATGTAGGAACCACGGTCATGGAGGGTGTTCCACGGCCGTAGAACTCTCTGGATTGCTCCGAAGAGCAAGCTTTGCAAGGTCCATGGTCGTGGATGTGCCAGAATCCGTGGACTTGCCCGTGGTTTCCCCAGAAGCAGCCCTTATTGTTGATCAAGCTTGAAGGAGTCTTGAAGAGCCTTCATTTGCTTTAGATTCATCTCAACCAACGTTATTTGGATCGTCTCCACTCGATAAAGGTCCCCCTAAACTTGAACTCAAACCCCTCCCCTCTCATTTGAAGTATGCTTCTCTTGGTGATAATTCTACATATCCGGTGATTGTGAATGCATGCTTGAATGATGATGAACTTGCTAGGTTGTTGCATGAGCTAAGATTGCATAGGAAAGCCATTGGCTATACTATTGATGATTTAGTTGGCATAAAACCTTCTTTGTGCATGCATAAGATATTGATGGAAGATGACCATAAACCCTCTATTGAACATCAAAGAAGATTGAATCCTATAATGAAGGAGGTAGTCAAGAAAGAGATCATTAAGTTGCTAGATGCGGGAATCATCTACCCTATTTCGGATAGTAAGTGGGTTAGTCCCGTTCATGTAGTTCCTAAGAAGGGTGGGATGACCGTAGTGACTAATGAGAACAATGAACTAATCCCAACTAGGACGGTTACGGGACGGAGAATGTGTATTGACTATAGGAAGTTGAACATGGCCTCTAGGAAAGATCACTTCCCCCTCCCTTTCATTGACCAAATGTTAGAAAGGTTAGCTCAACATTCTCACTTTTGCTACTTAGATGGCTATAGTGGGTTCTTCCAAATTCCTATCCATCCCGATGACCAAGAGAAAACCACATTTACATGTCCATGGGGTACTTTTGCATATAGGAGAATGCCATTTGGGTTGTGTAATGCACCCGCCACCTTTCAAAGGTGTATGATGGCTATTTTTTCAGAGTACATTGAGAATATTATGGAAGTGTTTATGGATGATTTTTCTGTTTATGGATCTTCCTTAGATAATTGCTTAGCTAACTTGTCTTTAGTGCTTAAAAGATGTGAGGAGACTAATCTAGTCTTGAATTGGGAAAATTGCCACTTCATGGTAAGTGAAGGTATTGTGTTGGGACACTTGGTGTCCAACCGTGGCATTGAGGTTGATAGGGCCAAGATTGAAACGATAGAGAAGTTGCCACCACCTACCTCGGTGAAGGGGGTAAGGAGTTTTTTAGGGCATGCCGGTTTTTACCGGAGGTATATTAAAGACTTCTCTAAGATTTCTAAGCCTCTTACTAACCTACTAATGAAAGATGTTGAGTTTGTTTTCTCCAAGGATTGGCTTGAAGCTTTTTGTAGGTTGAAGAAAGCTTTGATCTTCGCACCTATCATGCAACCTCCGGATTGGAGTTTACCGTTCGAAATCATGTGTGATGCAAGTGATGTAGCCGTTGGGGCTGTTTTGGGGCAAAGGAAGGATGGGCGCACACGTGCAATTTATTATGCTAGCAAGACGCTAGATGATGCCCAACTCAATTATGCTATCACCGAGAAAGAGTTGCTAGCGGTGGTGTATGCATTTGAGAAGTTCCGCTCATATCTTGTTGGAGCAAAGGTCATTGTGTATACGGATCATGCTGCGATCCGTTATCTCCTTACAAAGAAGGATGCCAAGCCTAGGTTGATTCGGTGGATCCTTCTTCTTCAAGAGTTTAATTTGGAAATCCGGGACAAGAAGGGGTCCGAGAATTCTGTGGCGGATCACCTTAGTAGACTCTCGCCATTAGAGCTCGAGAAAGATAACATCCCGATTGATGACTCATTCCGGGATGAGCAATTGCAAATGGTGGAAGAGTGCTTGTTCCAAGTGTCTAGAGGAAGCGAGCCGTGGTATGCCGACATTGTGAACTATCTTGTGTGCGAGAAAGTGCCTCCCGGTTTGTCATATGCCCAAAGGAAGAAGTTCTTCAAAGATGTGAGGCACTACTATTGGAGTGAACCACTTTTGTATAAGAGAGGGCCGGATGGAGTGTTTAGAAGATGCATACCGGAGGATGAAGTGGAGAGTGTGATCCGCCATTGTCATTCCTTGCCATGTGGAGGGCATGCTAGCTCACACAAGACATGTGCGAAGGTGTTGCAATCGGGCTTCTTTTGGCCAAGTTTGTTCAAGGATGTGCAGAATTTTGTGGTAGCTTGTGATGCTTGCCAAAGGACGGTCAACATCTCAAGGAGGAATGAGATGCCCTTGAACAACATACAAGAGGTGGAGATATTTGATGTGTGGGGTGTGGACTTCATGGGACCATTCCCCTCCTCATGTGGCAACCTCTACATCCTATTGGCGGTGGATTACGTTTCAAGATGGGTAGAGGCAATAGCTTCTCCTACAAATGATGTCAAGGTTGTGGTGCGGTTCTTCAACCGAGTGATCTTTTCTAGGTTTGGAACACCAAGGGTGATCATAAGTGATGAAGGGAAGCACTTCACAATAGGAACTTCGGGACACTTTTGGCTAAGTATGGGGTGACTCATAAGGTGGCAACACCTTACCATCCCCAAACTAGTGGCCAAGTGGAGATCTCCAACTGGGAGATAAAGGGAATTCTTGAGAAGACGGTCTCTAGGACGAGAAAGGATTGGGCTATGAAGCTCGATGATGCCTTGTGGGCATATAGAACCGCTTTCAAAACACCGATTGGCACCACTCCTTACAAGTTAGTCTATGGCAAGTCTTGCCACCTTCCGGTAGAGATGGAGCATAGAGCTTATTGGGCCATTAAGTGGCTAAATTTTGACCTCAAGGAGGCCGGTGAGAAGAGATTGCTTGATATGAACGCTCTTGAGGAGATCCGGTTGGATGCTTACAAAAATACCCGGATCTACAAGGAAAGGACCAAACATTGGCATGATAAGTGCCTCATCCCGAAGGAGTTGAGTGAAGGCGACCTTGTCCTTCTCTTCAACTCACGGCTGCGGCTCTTCCCTGGAAAGCTAAAGTCAAGATGGACCGGTCCTTATGTGGTGAAGAAGATATTTCCCCATGGGGCGGTTGAGATAGGAGGGGAGCATTGTGGAGACTTTAAGGTGAATGGGCACCGGTTGAAGAAGTATATCCCGGGAGCTCCGGTGGACATGATTGCCCCACTTCACCTTGAGTAGACGCCCCCGATTTTGGTCAAGCTAATGACCTTAAGGAGTGCTTGATGGGAGGCAACCCATTGGTAACGTTTTTCCCTTTTCGTTTTTGATTTTGTTTTTGATTTTTCTGTTTTTGTGTATGTTTGGTGTGCTTTGTGTGTGTACTAGAGTCTTGGTAGCATGGAAGCCTTGCATGGCATGTAAATGATGATGATGAATCCCTCATCAATTATGGGTGGAGCGGACGCGGAACTTGGACTGCTAGCGGTGCCTAGCGCGGGTCCCGACGCCTTGATGAACACTTAGAGCTCTCTACCATTGTTGATAGGATCATCCACCATCAACCCACTTGAGTAATCTCAAATACCGAAGCAAACCATTTTTGCATTGTGAGAACCCTCTTTCACTCTTCTTTACTTGAATGCCACATTGGGGACAATGTGTTTCTAAGTATGGGGTGGGGTTTGCATGATCTTTTGCATGATTAGCATCTAGGGTAGTTTCTTATTGTCACATGTCTTGCATTGTACATAGATATTTCGAAAAATCCAAAAAATCAGAAAATTTAAAAATTTTTAGTGCTTCTAAACTTGGGAATGACCCTTATAATGAAATTGTTGTGTAGATTGGCTATGGATGGCCTTATGTGTTAAATTGATGAATTGCATATGTGGACTTGAAGTACTTATCTTAAATTACATGAATGATCTGTGATCATGATGGTTGTCTTGATTGGATTGAGTATTGAAAGTCGAAATTACATGCTAGTTCTTGCACATCATTTAGGAATGAATGAGGCAATTCATCTTACTCTACTTCTCATCTTGATCATGATGTTTGAGCACCTCAATCGATATAAATTTTGACCTCTTTTGACCCATCCGGGAATAGGAGCATGTTAGTGTGTTGAGTGTGTGAAAAGCAAGTGTGGGGTGAAGATGTTGATGAAAGAATGTTATGAATGAAATGCTGAATTTGTTGTGAAAGTGTAGACAAAAATATAGGTTTGGGGACGTTGGTTTAAATGACGAGTAACTCGGCACCATTCACATAATCGGGTGTTTGTGCCTTGCCAAAGTCAAATAAACCGATAGTCCTAACGAGCTTTGGTATGTGTGCCCGGTGTGGATGCACCTCGAAAACTAGAAAAAGCCCGAGGACGGCTAATCACCAAGGTTTCGGCTTTTGTACACCAATGCCATTTGTCTCAAAAATAAGTGAAAGAAAAAGAAAAGAAAGAAAAGATGGAGAAAACATACACTTGTGGGAAGTTGATCAAAGACAAAATTGTGGAGTTAGTTCCATTCCCGGATTAGCATCACATAGCCTAGAAAAATCCCCACCTAATCACAACGTTTCTTGGCCTTTTATCTCACAAGCCCTTGTGACCTATTTGCATGTGTGTAAGACTTAGTAATCTAGATTGGATATGCTCTTGATCATCTTGACTTCTTCATTTTTACATTTCATGCATACTTTCGAGTTAAGTACAATTGTCTTTCCGTGCCTTCATTTATTTGATACATGATTGCTTGTCCATTGCCATGAAACATGACTATGAAGGTGATCCAATATTAGAAGCACAACTCCAAAAAGATTTTGTCGTTTTTCTGCATGCATAAATCATGTCATCTCTTAATCTATAGTTGAGACTTGCTCGGGGACGAGCAAACCTTAAGTATGGGGTATTTTTGATAACGCGATTTATAGCTTAGGTTTAGGTAATCATTTAGATAGATTTTCCGCTCATTCATGCATGGTTTAGCACTAGTTCACGACGTTTGCACTCAATTCATGTATTTTGTCGAGATAGACGTCTACACGGACTTTTGCATTCCTTTGTAGGTATTTTGGGAGATTTAGGAGCTTAATCGATACATTAGAAGATCATTCGTCAAGATGACACACCTTCGGACTCATTGGGATGCAAGCTAGAGGCTAAGGAAGACCCATGGGACCTTGTTGGTGCAAGCCATGCACCGAATCGTGACCCAATGATCCAAAACAAGCTGAAGCACCAAACCACAGTCACTAGCACTTCCACGGCCGTGGAAATGGACCGTGGTTTTTGCCAGACGGTTGTGACAGCTGTGCCACGATCTCATGGCCGACCCTTGCAAAGTTGTGTATAAAAAGTGGTCCTGCAAGGCTGAGAGGGGTATCAATTTTCAGAATTAAAATCCACACTCTCCACCACACTCTCAACAAGAAGATTCTCTCAAGGGGAGCTTGGAAGGGAGCTACCATAGGAGGAGGAGAAAAGCTCCATTGGAGAAGAAGAGTAGAAGACACCATTGTTAGCCTTTGATAGACTTTAGAGTGAGGATTATCGGAATCATTTTCTGGGGTTGTAAGAATTGATTAAACCTTCTTTTGAAGGGTTGTGAGTCTTTCTAATCTTACTTTCAGCTTGGTTTTACTTGCTTCACTTGTTCATCTCTTTCTCTTCATTATCTTGCAAATGGAAGCCATGATTTTATGTTTGATGATTTCGATTGTGATGATGTATGTTGTAGGCTAAATATATGCGATTCTAGGGTAAGGAAAGGATGGTTATGGCTTAGACTATGATAGGATGGACTTAGATTTGCCTTTGGATGATTCATTTACTTGAACAAAGCCACTGTTGAAGTCCACGGTTTGTTCTTGCCAATCCACGGCCGTGGAAGTGGTAGAACAGCCCGTGGTTTGTCTGATTTGTTTGATTTGATGAGTCTAAGTTCTAGAATGTTAGAATGTTGAAACCCTAGTGTTTGTTGAGTTAAATCTATCCTAGGGTGACCTAGTGTAGCAACTAAGTGTTAGAAGAGACCTACCCGGTGATTCTTACTCTTAGATATCGAAGATGACAAACTCTAGGTAGTAGTGAGCCTCATAAGCCGCTATTGGACTGAGTGTGCTAGGATAGGTGTTTTAGACTTGCCTTTCCGAGACTTACCCGATAAAGAGAGGTTAGATCCTTAGAATACCATCCGGTTTGTGTAGAATTTCATTCCTTAGGTTCTTTGAGACTTACCCGGTGATGAGACCTTAGGGACGGACTAGTGGACTGTGAGACCTACCCGGTGATTGATCCCAATCTAGAAACACTCACTCCCATCATATTATAGTTAATCCAAGAAATGATTAGATAGCTTGAGTCCTATGCCGTAACCGGAATTTCCAACCCCTAGAATCTGCTTTTTCTCTCGTTGATCTCATATTTCGTGTTTAGCTTGTTTGTTTGTGTTGATTTGTTAGCTTAGTCGATTGCTTGTTTTGCATGATTTGTCATCTTTGATTGATCACCCTAAAAACCAAACCAAAAACATTGAGATTTTCATTTCTTTATTTCTTCTCCTTTCTTAACCTAGACCTTCACTAAACTTAATCACTTATCGATTCAATCTCACCTCAGTCTTTGTGTTCGACCTCGGAATACTATCCCTACTACAAAACGTCCCGTACACTGCGGGTTCGCTAGGAGTTAGGAGAAATATAACGAGTATAAATTTAAAGCTTTTGCGTGCACACATTCTTAGCGTAACACCTCATCCAACTCAGCTTGAAGATCTCTTGCGGTCATCTCCTTCTTCTTCTTAATGCTCTTAGATCTAGCCTTAAGGGTTTTCTCCAGTTCGGGATCGAATGGAGCTAAATCCTTGCCACGAGATCTTTGCATACACCTAAAGAATGGGAGATGTCCTGAAAAATCAAAGGCACAAACCAAACAAGATCAAAAGCAACAAGAAAGACCTACACTATAAACAATCACACAAAATGATTCAATCTAGACCTAGTCCCCGGCAACGGCGCCAAAAACTTGTTATGCTAAGAATGTAGCACGCAAAAAGTCTTAAATTTATAACTCGATATATTTTTCCTAACTCCTAGCGAACCCACAGTGTATGGGTTGTTTTGTGGTAAGGATAGTATTCCGAGGTCGTACACAAAGACTAAGGTGAAATTGAATCAAATAGCGACTAAGGATAGTATAAATCTAGGCTAAGAAAAGAGAAATGAATAAAGACGGAAAAATCACAATGTTTTTGGATTGGTTTTGTGGTGATCAAGCAAGGATCACAATATCATGCAAGATTAAAAAATCAAACGAACAACTAAGTTAGCAACACGATTAAGCAAACACAAACACGAGATAGGTAATCAAGGAGAGAAAAGTTGATTCTAGGGGTTAGAAATTCCGGTTATGGCATTGGAATCAAGCTTCTAATCATTCCTTGGATCAACTATGGTATGTTGGAAATGGTGTTTCTCAAATGGAACCAAACACCGGGTATGTCTCATGATCCACTAATCCCGCAACTAAGGTCCTATTACCGGGTAAGTCTCTAGGAGCCTAGGGTTGGGAAATCTACACAAACCGGACTGCTATCTAGGGATATAACCTCTCCTTACTGGGTAAGTCTCGGGAAGGCAAGTCTTAAACATCAATCCTAGCACACTCAATCCAATAGCGGCTTATGAGGCTCACTACTACCTAGAGTTCATCATCTTTGGTACTTAAGATCGGAAATCACCGGGTAGGTCTCTTTCCTCACTTAGATTGCTAGTATTAGGTCACTATAGACTAGATTAAGCTTAACAAACACTAGGATTTCAACAATCTAACATCCTAACATGCAGATTTATCAATACAAGCAAGTCAGACGAAATCACGGGTAGTTCATCTCATTCCACGGCCGTGGTCTGGCTAGAACGAACCGTGGTTTTCAACAGATTCTAAGTATGAGCAAACAAATCATCCAAAGGTACATCCAAGTCTATTCTATCATAGTCTAAGCCATAACCATCATTCCCTTACCCTAGAATTGCATCTATTTAGCCAACAACATGCATCTTAACAATCAAACTCAACAAGCATACATCAATGGCTTCCATAGCAAGAAAATGGAATGAAAGAAAAACGAAACAAGTAGGATAAGAAAATCAAGCTGAATAAAAGTCAAGAAAGACTTACAACCCTTCAAAAGAAGGTTCGAATCGTTTCTTACAACCCTAGCAAATGTCTTCAACAAAACTCACTCAAAACCACTCAAAAACTATGCAAACTATGAAACTAGTGTTCTTCTTCTTCTTCAAAATGAGAGTGTTTCTTCTCCTCCAAGAGTAGCCCCAATCCAATGGTGTCCAATGAGAGAATGTGGGAGAGGGTGTGTATGGTGAGGTCCCCCTTTAGAATCATCCTGCAAGACAACTTATAGCCTCCACCAAGAGCAAGAGTCGGTTATGGAGATCGTGGGACAGTTGTCCCACCTGTCCAGAGGGAAGTGCCAGTGACCGTGATTTTGGTGTTTCAGCCCTCTTTTGATCGTTGAGTCATGAGTTGGTGCAAGGCATGCACCAACATGGTCCTATGTGTTCTCCTTAGCTCCTAGCTTGCTTCTTAATGAGTCCGGAAGTGTGTCATCGCAAGGAATGATCATCGAATGTATCGATTAAGCTCCAAAAGCTCCCAAAATACCTACAAAACATGCAAAGGTCCGTGTAGACGTCTATCTCGACAAATATACATGAATTGAACGTAAACGTCATGAACTAATGCCAAACTATGCATGAATAGCGGGAAAACTATCTAAATGGATGCCTAGACTAACGTCACAAATCGTGTTATCAAAACTCTTGTGGAAAAATTTGGATGGACCACATAATATTTGAGTTAAAATTGTAAACGAAAAATATTTGAAAAATCATAATATTCTTCATTACCAAAAGAAAGGATCAACATCTTGGCAATGGAATAACCTTATGAAGCTAAAATCTGAATTCAAAAATGGTATTATTTGGCAAGTCGGAAATGGTAAAACCATCAACTTTTGACATGACAATTGGGTAACAACAACACCACTTATAAAAATGGCCCAAAACACCAATCAATATGACACAAATATAAAGGTTGGTCACTTTATAAATGATGCGAGACAGTGGGATATCAACAAAATTGATAACGAACTACAAAACATCATCAGCCCAAATATTAGGAAAATAATCAAGGAAACAATTATACCAAAGGATGACATTCAAGATATAGATTATATTGGAGATGTAGTAATAATGGTTGGTTTACTACAAAATCTGCGTCGGAAATGATTGAGAAGGATTCAAGCATGTCCCCAAACTATACATGTGATTGGATCTGGAACCTCGATACTCAACCTAAAATTAAAAACTTCCTTTGGAAAATTTCACAAAACGGAATCCCAACAAAGGCTAAGCTTGACAAAAGAAGAATAGCCGTAACAAGGCACTGTGAACTATGCAACCACCATCTAGAGGACTTGTTCCACTTACTCATTGAATGTCCTTTTAGCAAACAAATACTTGCCAACATCGATAGGTCAATATTAACCGAACTTAACAACATTTGCCTTGTTAATAAAAAAACCTCACGACCTCCTACAAGAAATAAAAAACAAAATTGGACTTAACAAGGTTGCAATCGTCGCTACTATCTGGTGGAGTATATGGTTCTTCAGGAACAAAACTATTTTTGGAAATGAGCCTATTGGTCCTTGCAATAAGGTTATCAGCTTCATTAAAAACCAAATCCAAATGTGGAAAACTAACATCTTTGATGAAGACGATTACGTTATAAAACAACAACAAAAGGACATTAATTCTACTAAAAGGAAGAAAAACAATATTAAGTGGGATAAACCAAAACCTAGTTTTCATAAACTTAACTTTGATGGTTCTAAACTCGATTCGGGAATAACATCCGTTGACTTTGTGATTCGGAATCACAAGGGGGAGGCTGTTAGCCTTGATGCGACAAAAAATTACTTTAACTCGGTAATTAAAGCTGAAGTTTATGCTCTCAAATTAGGTCTACAAGAGACTATAAGATTAAAGATCAAAAAAATCGAATTCGAGGGTGATAACCTTTGTGTTATCAAGGCACTCCAAGGATTGTGGAGTTGTCCGTGGGAGGTCAGATGATTATTTCCGACTCCATGTTGTATCTCCACTTCTTTGAGGAAGTCCTGATCAGACGTATTTTCAGAAAAATCAATTGTGTTGCTCACCATCTGACCCATCTGGATTGCGTAACCCAAACACCTGTTTTTCTGACGATCCCGAACTTTGTGTTTTCATCTGTAAGGATGCTTCAGGTTAGACTACCTCTAGGAGATAGTTTCAAACTAACCGCTTTCCATTTAAAAAAAAAAAAAACTTTTAACTTTGTTACATTGTTAATTAAAATTTTATTTTTGTTATTCAGGTTATAAGTCCCTTTTTCATCCCCTAACTCCGATTCCCAAATCCCGTCGTTGCTTTCTGTCCCCGTCATCGGAACCGGCCACTGAACCCTAACTCGCCGGATTTCTCGCCGGTAATAGGCAATCAACCGAGTCAAGACACGAATTGCTTACCCCTCTTTTCTCACATGTTTCACTTGCGCCTCGATGTCTTTATCCCACAACCCTAAATCCCAAACACATCTGCGCCTCGCTCAACCTGCCGGAGTCCACCTTCTCCTGCACCAGATTCTTCCTTCCCCACGCCGCCGGGTTCCACCATCCCCTGCTCCGCCGGAGTCCGCCTTCCCCAGGTTCGGTTTTCTGCCCGCAGTGAACTCTGAATCTTCTGTGTTGAGCTATCGAGTGTTGTTTGCTAAAATTTCAGAAATTGATTCATAATATTCTATGTTGAGGTTGTTGAGTTTTGATTCTGTTGAACTTATTTCAAAACTTAATTCGTGATGGAATATTTCAGAAATTGATTCATAGCAATGACACCTTTCAATTTGATTGGATTGGTTGAAAATTAAGGATTCAAGTTTTTGCATCTTGGATTGTATAGAACATTTACCATCTCAAGGATTTTTATTTATTTTGCGGTCACCAGGTTGTTGACATCAAGTTCCTTTGTCGGGAGGGTTAGCTGATGTCAACGGCTAGTTGCTCGGCTTAAACCAAGTGAATGTGTGGTTAGCCAGTTGTTTTCAGCTCTCTGTTTTCTCTCTGGCTTTGATATTGAGTTTTGATGTATGTAAATGTGAGCTTTACTAGAACTGATGTTATCTGGCATTGACTGTACAGGCTATGATTTTTCAGACTAAAACATTTTTTACACCACTTGCCCAATTTAGACATCAAACAAGATGAACTAACCTAAAAGTAGAGAGTGAAAAAGAAATAGCTTTGAAAGTTGGATACCTGATGTCTCAGACTCTCTTGTTGCTTACCCAAGTTAGGGTTCATGTCATATCTCTCTCTAATTTATAGTGATCTTTTTCTTTTGTCTAAAATTTATCAGAAATTTGGCTCGATTGTGCCAATTGTTGTGAGGTTAGAAAACACAAGAAGTATGGAGAAAGCTTCTGCAGCTTGTGCCATGGATTGGAGCATAGAGCTTGAGAAGGGCCTCCGGTCCAAAAGGCGTGGTAAACTTTTTCTTATTATTGTACACAACTACTAGACACAGTTGGTTCTATTGATGGGTGATATTTTGAGTGCAACTTACTAATGTCCAGCATTAAAGGCATGTTATGCATCATATGTTTCCCAACTTTCTCAGGTGTGAATGTCAAATTAATGGATGAGCTATTCTGCTCATACAAGTTAGTTTTGGCATTGTGATAAGCTTATGAAATTATTTACTAATTAATACCACGAGGCTTGTTATCAGCTTATGGAAAAAATTACTACCTCTACTCTAGAATTGAAATTTCTCACCTACAATTTTTAAAATCCAACATTCACTCCTTTGATATGTGTATTTTGTTTAATTTACATCTAGCTCCAATCAGAAGCATAAAATGAAGACAAAATTTCCCTTAGTTAATTCAAATAATTTTAGACCGTGTCCTTGATCCACAACGAATGTGGATCAGTTAAACCTTTCTGTCACTGCTTTGACACCGTTTGGGTTGTTACTTTATCTTCTGTGGTATTTTGGACTTGGATATTGTATCAAGAATAGTGATAAATCTAACACTTTCTTGCACCAATCCTTTAATATACTAATAAAATATCTGATATCAGCCAAGAATAATGGCTGTTAAAATTATAATTCAGAACTGTATATCAATAATTTTTAGAAGTATTGTCAACAAAAGAACTAGACCAACTATATTCTGGACAAAGTGAAATAATGATAATTAAAATCTCCATGTCTTGTTGATTTTACGAGTTATCTTCTCCCTCTCTCACCTAGAAGTCTAGAACTGCCCAATAGAACTATGAACTATTTATTTTATCTCTGGCCAGATTTAAATCTACAGATTTATTGTTTGTTTGAAGAGGCGTTATATTATTTCATATGTTTGTTTGGTTTCATTTACCAGGTCAGCATCTGAAGTCAATTCAACTGACAGGACAAAGAATTGAGAAATGGTCTAAAGAGCCAAAGTTCAAATTAACAGGATACAACATGTTTAGGATGGTTCATGGTGAGGAGAGGCTATATGCAGACACAATTCTCTTTCGTCTTGCAGATGCTTTTGTTTCAGGAGACAAAGACACCAAGATTCATATTGTGAAAGTATTCTTATCTGAAATAAGGCATCAGGATGGAAGAAGGAGACAAGGATATGGGATATTCTCAAAAATGAGCTCAGCCAACCACATAGAGATTCTGAGAAAAATTAAAGTAGCTCTGGATGATGGCGATATTGAGTCTAAAGCATTGACTTTAGTTCTATTTGGATGCTGGTCTGAAATTGCAAACAAATTTCCTGAGATACGATATGAAGTATTATTAGGTTTACAGTCTTCTCATGCTTTGCAGGTAAGGCCACTATCGCTCTTTAATCTATGTTTGAGGTTATACTGGTCGTTTTGCTTAATTATTAGAAGCTCTGTCTAAATCCTTTTCTCTTTCATGTAGTGAGTTTCCTAGGGTGTTTACCGTCTTTTCTTTACCTAGTTATTAGCACCTTATCATCCAATTATTTTCCAGATATATATATATATATATATATATATATATATATATTTGTTTTAATAGGCTGCATACTATTATTCTTTCCAGACTTAATAAATTTGGCCTCCTAATGGAGGAATCCTGCATAGCATGCTGAACAACATTTCCTGTTAATGTTTCCTACGAAAACTTGGAAACACAGCACGAACCTATATGTAACGCTATGGAAACTATGATGTTACCCCGATTTTATGTCCCTTTATGTGCCTTCATCTGTTTCGTGCAAAGTAGGAGGAAACTAGCAACATGATTCTACATTAATTACATTGTGTGCATATATAAGCATACTTACCAAACACGCCCTTAGGATTTGTTCACTTTTAAACCTAAAGTAGATTTTGTTCACTTTTAGGGCTCGTATGGTTCAACACCGGAAACGGAATGTAAACAAATCTAGTCCATTTATATTGCATTGTTCATTCATAAAGTTTGATCTAGTTCAGTACTAAAGTAAGCAAAGTCTAGTTTAAGACAACGCCCCCGTTTGGTTGCAACTCTGGAATAAGTAAACAAAATTAAAATGAATTTAGTTCATATGTATACTCTTGTTCATGAATTTTCTTGAAATCATTCATTGTGGTTTAAAGTAATTGTAGTAGAATTTGATTAATTTTGGTATCCTATAGGGAAACAAAATGGGGGAAAATAAATACATTTTGTATGAAAAATGAGAAAACATCGCATAAAATTTTATGAATGAGCAATGCAAGATAGTATAAATCAAATTAAAATGATGTTTGTAATATTTTTCTACTATAAAAGTTTGAAGACTGAAATATGTATACACAAATAAAATAGTATATAATGAATATAAATTAATATTAATCCTATGTGCTTTATTTATTTTTAAATATCCAATAATAACCATACAATTCTTAGCCTAGTAATATATATCGAGAATCTTATATAATGAAAAAATTTGGTGAAGTAGGCTCTTTTTTATGTGCTTTGTTTTGTATACCCTTCTAATTTTTACCACTTTAATTGACTTACCACTATTACTCTATTAGGGATATATTTACTAAATGAGATTATGTTATGGGCCTACTTAATAGAGCAATACTGCTAAAAGGCCTAGTTAGTGATATTGACCTATAATGATTATCAATCAAATATAATCTTTAGTCACTAAATATTTATCATTTATAACTTAATATTTTACTACTAAGATAAGAATAGGTAAACTTGAAATAATGATAGGTCCATAAAATATTAAACATTATCATTAATTTTTATAATAAAAAGTAATTGTAGTAGTAGGATGTGACTATTTGAAATTATAACATCTAAAATAAAAATATATATTTTATTGTAGTATATTTGTATTAATGATGATTGTAATTTCAAATAAATTAGAAGTTGATTAGAAAAAAAGAAGAGATAAAGGTTATGACTAATAAGATATTTTAGATATACGATTTAATTGGAAAATATGTGATTGATTAAATTAGTTGGATATTATATGAGAAAATATTATTAGAAAGAGGATATGATTTTGTTAAAATATATATTGTATTATAAGATTTGTATACAGTAAAATAGTAAAATTGTATTATAGCTTTACTATATTTTTATGAATGATGATTATTTTATTTAATTTTTAGAAAGGAAGAGATAGAAATGATGATTAATAAGATATATTATTGAAATGGAAAAATGCGATTGCTTATAATAGAGACCAGGGCCGGCCCTGAGGGTGTGCGAGGTGAGCCACCGCTCAGGGCCTCGAAGTTGGAAGGGGGCCTCAGTAAAAAAACAGACTTATATATCAAACCTGTTTTAAACATACAGTACACAAAACTCACTTGTCTTACTGGTTTCAAATTAAAAGCTGATTTTTTTCATCCCTAGAGGTCTCTTGTTCAATTCATGTGTCTTACTTGGTACTTGCGTTGCGGAGTTCGCAATATCCAAATTTTTTCGAAAGGGCCAATTCCTACATACATATTTTTATTTTTGTAGCAAAATAATTCTAAAATAAATATAAACATTATGATTTATATCTAATCATTTTATATCAACTAAATATTGTATCAATGTTATTGTTTATAATGGTTTATAAGTATAATATCTTTAATATATATATTTAAAAAAATTGTTAATTTACATATAAATAACACAAATTTTTATTAAAAAGTAAGGTATGAATTTATTAATTTAGTTTATAAAAATATAGTATCTTATTTATTTTAGCATTTCAATGAAATGTATAACCAATTTAGCATTTTAATGTATTTAATGATTTAATTTATTTAAAATTTTGATTTTAACTCTTTATATTATAATAATAATAATAATAATAATAATAATAATAATAATAATAATAATAATAATATTTAAATAAAAGAAATTTATTCCCGTATTTTTGACGGAGCCTCCATAATCATTGGCTGGCCCTGGTAGAGACTATCGAGATATCATTTGAAATAATAGTAATAAGAAGAGGGTGGTATATATTATAATACAAAAGTATGTGAATAGTATAATTGTATTTTTCTTTGATTTGTTTTTTGATGAAAAAATTTAATGATTTAAAAAAATAATTGGGTAAAAAGGGAGAGATAATCATAAAAAAAGAAAATATTATGGTTGATAAGATATATTATTAAATCTATAAATAATATGATTGGTTAAAGTTGAGAGGTAAGTGTCTTTTGCTTTAGTTTGAATCATGTTGGTTTGGTTTGTTGAAGTTGGATAGTATTGTATCTATGTTATTAGGATTTCCAAAATGTGTCCATCTCTTCTAATTTGGCATATAATATCCTGTTTTTAAAGGAGCTCTTATTCTGTTTGTTGATCAAATTATTCATTTTCTTGTATGCAAATTTCCCCTCCCAATGTTGATCAAATCCAAGCAGCATGTATCTAGTATGAAATTCCTTCCCTCCGCTTCTGTATTCATGCAATAATTTGCTTTAACGGTCACAAATGAAGCTGTCTTGACTCAATTATTCTTTGCCCATTTTCAGATATCAGGATCACCGATCTTGTCTTTTTGTTGAATTAGATTAGACAAGTTGTTTGCTTGCTACATTGTCCATCTTTTCTTTATATTAAGAATCATAATGAGATGCAGATGCTTATATTTTGCTTTCCTTGGTGTCTGTGTAGGTGAAAGCATCATTTTTTGCTGCTGGATGCTTTGCTGAATTCTCATATGATTTTGCAAGTGCTTTCTTAGAAATATTGATCAGTATAATGACCTCACCAAAAACCTGCTCTACTGTAAAGTTAGCAGCTGCCTGGGCTGTTAGGAAAATGGGGCACTTCAATTCACTTACAAATAAAGCTCACAAGGTATTGCTATTTAAATGCCAGAAACAATTATGGTTTCGCTTTGTGGTAGTATTTTAAAGCTTATGATTCTTTTGTGCCATTAAAATGATAAAAATGTTGACAGCAGGAACACTTACCCCTAAGTTTCACGGTTTGATCTTTTTGCTGCTTTTGACCAATGCCATATATCTTTCTAGTAAATTTCATAGTGATTGAATTAATAATAAATGTTGATTCTGACTGAGGATATTGGTTCAAATGATAATAAAAATTAGGTTACTTTACTCCATGTAAAGTGACATTTTTTGTTTTCTGGTATGCATCCAATAATGTTTCGTCTCAATCATTTACAGATGTTTTCCAGCATTAATGTTTAAGAATTTAGTTGTTACCTGGAAATTTCAAGAGTGATCTACCAGATTGATGATGTACTTGTCTAATCTGATCTAGGCAGGTTCGCAAATTGTGCTTAAATATTCCGAAGATGATTGTTTGATCACTTTGCTGATCTCACTCTCCAAACTTGCTTCCAAGTCAGTGTTGCTGAGTTCTGAGCAGGTAATTTTTGTACACTATTGAACTTGCTACTTGATAATATGCCACAATCACATGAGCCAGGTGGCATAGAGGACTAAGTTGATCCCTTAGATACTCAGGAGCTTTTTGTTCCAAAAATATCTTGACTGCTGGCAAATATTTTAGCACTGATTGTTTTGGTCCAAGTGAATATCCTATTGTATGATATATAATTTGCTTCCCATTAATATATTCAAATTTCTGACTTCATATAGATTATTCTCCTTCTCTAATGGTTCTTGTTTACTTGGTGTTGTATTATTTGCTTATCTATTGCAAACTTCTTTTGTTTTGATAAAATACTCCCAATAAAGTCAATTACTTATGTCTTCACTCCTCACATACAGGTAAGCTTGCTTTGTAGTCTACTGACTCATAAGATATCACCACATGTGCAACTAATGGTTCTACGAAATTTGCGTCATATTTTAGAGAGGACTTCCCATAGCACTGCTGGTGCATTATTGTCTAAAAATTTGCTCAGTATCTTTGATGACAAGCAAATTTCGCCACCTCTGAAATGTGAAGCGTTACAACTTTTTATC
Source organism: Fagopyrum esculentum (assembly GCA_033239045.1). Lineage (NCBI taxonomy): Eukaryota > Viridiplantae > Streptophyta > Magnoliopsida > Caryophyllales > Polygonaceae > Fagopyrum > Fagopyrum esculentum. The sequence continues at coordinate 63,188,332 of BSUD01000003.1, read as the reverse complement.
ACGGTAATCTTATTGTGTGAGTTTTTGTTTCTTTTTCATGACCCCTTTCTTGCTTTGTTCACATGCTCTCATTTGCCAATGAATCATTGCAGATGATATTGCATGTTCCGTATGACGTGCCCTTCTTAAAAACGCAAGATTTTAACAATGTGGTAGCATTTGTTGTGAATGTGGCCAAATCTCCAGACTCTACTAATCTGGAAAGAGAATTAGCCACTCAAGCCTTGTTTGGAATATCTAAGAAGCTGAAGAGTGGAAAGCCTGTTCCTGGTTGCGAGCTTAATTTTCCACCTCTCCTGTCTGATGTTGTTTCATCCATTGTGGATGAAGCAATTTTACAGATAAAGCAAATTTCAGAATATTGTAAAGCTTCTGAGGTAGAGCTTCAGTTTAAGAGCTTGCTTCAACTCCTTTTCATTCTAATTGACAGTTCTCCAGAAATATCTCTGTTGCTGCTTGACAAATTGTGCCTCCTCTTTGAATACCTGGTCAATATATGCTGTAAAAATACGAATGCTACAGAAATAGCGTCTGAAGTTCACAAGGTTATCACGGTCGAGGAAAATGATAGGTCTTTCCTTGCATCGAAGATCTCACATTATGTATACAAATATTTGTTTGGCTTTGTGCAAAAGCTTTATGCAGTTGAAGCTATTACTGACAAACTAATATACAAATTGAAACACTTGGTTTCTTTTATTTGTCACTGCAATTTGTTCAATTGCTCTACACATGTGAAGTTTGCACTTCTTCTGCATTCATGTGGCAACTTCAGCTGTTTTCTATTCGATAATGCGAAGGAAGAGGATGGGAGACTCCTGCATGGGATAAGTGTTCCCGATCTTCTCGAGGATGGAATTCTTAACCCTAAATGTATAGGACATGTGCTTGCAGGAAATGATGCCTGGGGATCATATTTGGTTGGAAAAGATGCTGCATGTCAGGGAGCTTGGTTTGTGTGTAAGTTTGTTTTCGGGCATCTGAAAACAAGCATCCGGTCTGATATTTTCTCTTGCTGGCTAAGTTGCTTGGATCAATATGCTCATCTAGAAAATTGTCTCCAAGAAATGTTTTCCCATAAATCTGGCGTTTCCTCACTGGACAAAATTACGGCGCCATCTCAGTTAGATGGTTTTCAGCATTTTATCGTGACATCAGATAGCATTCAGATGCTCACTTCTGCTTGTGATGGTTTTCTTACATCTGAAAGGTTGTTGGGACAAACTGCCCTACTTAAGCAGACATTTTGTTTTCAGAGATGGTTTTTGGCATTGAGATCAAAGACACTAGGAATCATTGTTGAATTGCTTAAACTCCTTGCTACTATTTTAGGTAATCAAGAAGTGAATGGCACTGGTTGCAGCCGCCTTTCTCAAGGAGACAGTATACTGCAATTATTGGTTGGGTTATCTGTGAAGGCACAAAATATAGCACGAGAATATGATTTGATGAACTCTTCTTTCATTGGCATGGATCATGACAGTTGTGGAGTTATTTCATCAGTCGCTCTGAGTTGCTCGCTACTGGCCTTATGCATTGGACTCGCTTATCTTACACCTACCTCACCATTGCCAGAAAAATGCTCCACTTCAAAGGATTCAGGTGATAGCCTACATGTAACTTTAGTCGAAGATCTAGTTGGGAGACTATCACATATAGATCCTGAGACCAGTGTAAATCTCATCTCGATCTTGAAAGGTGATGATGCACATATGTACGCCTTCCGTCCACACTATAAATCCCGTTCATTTAATATTGTTTATGAAGAAGGCAAAAGTGTAAGAGTTTGCAGAGCAGCTGTGCAAAGAATTAGAAGCATGCAAAATGAAACTGTGGGTGGTACACAAATCGAATGTTCTTTGCCACTAGCTTTGAGCAACAGAAGGCATTTTCTGTTGGATATTGCTAAAGAGTGGATGAGCATCCCTTTCCGTACTCCCAAGTTATTCTTTCAAGTACGGTACGTAGAAAATGCTGATAACTGGTGCCCAATTATTATCTTGCAGGGTTATATAGCTTGACTGATACTTGCATTCTTTTCCGAGTTTGGATACAGGCCGTGCATTGGTGCAGTCCTTTACTCTTGCAGTTTAGACACCGGAAACCCAACTGATATCTCAATCCTGTTGGGCTCCCACTTATCACTGAACCTGTGCCTTCAGTTGGAGAACATGCAACCGGACATGCCTTCCCCAGTAAACAAGGCCTTCTGCATCCTTCACTGCAACAAGTCGTCAGTGAGACCCCATTCGAACACTGAGCACGTTGACTATCAATCTTGGACAACCGACAGTATGTTGCGGTTGCAGGAGAAACTCCAACGGCATGTTGTTACCGGAAATGATAACGATGCTCATAGTAGTGCCGGATTGAGGGCTGAAACATGTGTGCATTTTGAAATGAATGGAGGAGTCCAAGGATTTACAACATGCTTGATTGATGTTTCTGCATTTCCAGTCGGGTTGTACAAGATTGATTGGCACAGTGGGTGTATTGATAACAGAGGTTCATACTGGAGCCTCCTTCCATGGAGCCCTAGCCTATTTTTCACTGTTAAAAGCTCCAACTCGTAGCCCCTGTAAGTTATTTTTACCATCTTATATTTATGATAAAGGAAAGCCAAGGCGGATGTCCTTTTCTTGTGAAGAAAATGATCATTGTATAACATGCATAATTTGAAGGCCTGGTAAATTTGTAGCATACCAAAGGAGAACCCCCCAGCAGAGAAACAGGGAGTGATAGTCAATATTTGAGCTGTGACTTGTATGCTTTCTCATTGATTTGAGGATTAAGTGATTTTTATCAATTTGTATCCCTCCTGCTCTCTGTTGTTTTAGTATTTCCACTAACCCTAAGTTCAATATTTGTAGCATTTTTTAGACTTCTAAATGTCATTAGACAATATCAAAATATTATCTTTTTTTAACCCAGAAAAGCACAATCCACGAGATTCTGGCGGGAACAGGAACAATAAATTGTAAACGTTCAATAGGACACTTGTTGTATTGATAGATGGTTTTATAAAAGCTCAATTTCATTAATGTATTCGAGTAAAATAAAGTTGAGAAATCGCTTTGGTGTCCTCGAGGTTTATTCCTTTTTCGGTTGGTGTTCACCAATTTTATTTATCCGGGTGTTCTTAGGCTTGAGGTTTATTCCTTTTTCGGTTGGTGTCCACCAATTTATTTATTCGGGTGTCCTTAGGCTTTCACCTATATGTGTTAATTCTCGTAAAATTGACAAATTGTTAGTATTTATGTGAGTTGGTATAGAAACAAAACAAAAAAAAAAAATAAGAAAAAGTGTTCCTTCATTTTTCTTCTTATTATTAGGTGTGCTTCTTCTCGAGAGGGACTGCGTCTTTGTTGCATGCCGGGCTTTCTCTTAGGAATTCGTTGGTGAAATTTATTCCTTCTCGATATTTAGGTTTGGATTCCAACCTTTCTCCTACGTTGCATCTATTCTTCGAATTAGGGTTTATGATTTTGGTTTCTTCCTGTGTTTGACTTCGATTCTTCCGGCCTTTCTCCTACATGCCTTTTTAATTATTTAAAACCCAAGTTTTTAATTAAAGTTTTATCTTATTTTAGGTCCAATTAGATAGGGTTTATAGATAGATTTTTCAACTTGTCCATTCATCTTTTAAGGTGAATTTTGGGCCCTTTGTTAGACAGTTAAATTTCGATCAAATACAGTTTTTCTTTACACGTGTTCATGTTGTCTTCTTTGTGAGGAGAGAGAGCGAGTGAAGCCTCATTCTGCCTTATAACTTGGACTATTTTGCGTTGTGTCACCTTAAATTGACAAGTTGATGCTCTCAATCATTCACAAGCCTCCCTTCTTGTGTTTTAGGGACCATCAGTTTCCCTCTTGTGTAAAACATAATCATTTTACGAATTCTTGATTGTGTGTTAGGATCTTAGTTTTTCTAGTTTACTCCGTTTGTTTCATAGGGTTGATATATCCATATACCAATCCATCACAATCATCGGATCGATCATTCATCCCTTTCATCCATCATAACCGCCGCCCTATAAGCCTTATCCATTTCTCATTAAAACTCATATCGCTACATTTGGTCGTTTCCTTTAGCAAGATTCGATATCGATTCATCCTTATTAGTGTTAAAAGACTCGTGCTTCTTAAACGGCTTATCCCCAAATTAAAGTGGTACTAGAGATGAGTTTATCGACATCAAGAAAATCAAGAACTTCAAGATTTGTCAAGAAGTTCACAAAAAAAGATTCACTAGAACAATCACTGTTTCAGTTAGTTTTACTATTAATATTTTTTCTATTTTAGATTTCAGTTAAGAGTTCTTTATAAAGATTGAATTGCAACATATTCCTCTCTTTCAAATCCCTCCAAATCTGAGTCTTTTATCGATTTATTTTGAATCAAATTATTTGGAAATAAACCGCAAACCCTCAACCATAACCACCGGCGAACATTCCTCTGTTGCCGCCACCACCCATGCCACCGTCGGATCACCCACACCGCTGGCCACTAGGACCTTGTCCGTCTCTCTCTTGCCGAACCAACCCCATTGGAATCACCCCGAAGCACCACCCACAACTCCCGGAAAGTCAATCGCAACCTAGCCACGCCATTAACCCTGTTGCTAGAACCTTTGCACGCTTCATCCGCTTAACACGCTGAACCACCAGTGCCCACGGTGTCGCACCACCACCAAAGGTACCGGGACTCATCCACTGTCCTAACACCGCCAGAACCACCCTCATCCACCACTCACAACCTCTAGGAGAGCTAACATGGTGCAACCATCTCCCTCTCCTACCGCCACAAAAAATCCTAACCCAAACATCTTTACCCTTTTGCCCTTTCAAACCCTAAAATTCTCCCCAGACCAGTTCAGTTATCTCCAAACCTGGTTTAGTCCAACCCAAGAAGTGTTGCTCAAAGTGGAAGAAAGAAAACCGATATCCACTTTATGTTAAGGGCATTTTGGTCATTCTTTATAATTTTTGCTTAAAGTAAAAAATGTTTCATATATTCGGTTCTTGTTTAGTATTTTAAAAAAAGTCAAAAAAAAAAAAGTTATTTGTACTCTAGTTGTTAGGTTTGTTCATTTTTGTTTTGAATATATTGAGTTGAGTTTGGACTACATTGGAGCTGAGCTTTACCTATCCTTTAAACCATCCTTTGAAATTTTTAAGGCTGCATTTTGTCTTTTGTAAGTGATATCATGTTTTCATGTTATGTTTAGATGTGTTTTTGAGTGTTTTCCCTTAATTTTGTATGGTTTGAGCATTCATATCCTTTGCTAGAGCTTAAAATGTCTAGAGAATGTCTACTTCCCTTGTTTTGTGTCTTTGTAGATATTTTGGCCTTAAATGGAGTAAAAATGAAGCTATAAGGCATCCAAGCATCATCTCATCCATCATCACTTGATCAAAGAAAGAAGGAAATCAACCAAGGAATACCCTCGAGTTGTCAAGCAACTCGAGTGTGGAAGATGAGTTTACATTGGGTTAAACCTCAAACCAAGAGAAAATCAAGAGGTAGGCAACGACTCCCTTGAGTTAGCCTCGATTCAACATTCAACCTGAGCGACGTAGCACTTTAAATTCGAGCGACGTTGACGGACCTCAAGTCGGCCTAGAGTCAAAATCCCCCGAGTGAAGAAGCACACTTACCTTGCTCAAGTTGAAGGTCGGCGGGCAACTCAAGTGAAGTACCAACAACTCGAGCCAAGGCAAGCCTGACCCAGACGAGGTGACCCTCAAGGTGAAGGATCAACTCCTTCTAGGAACATCTTCCTAACCAACTTGATTCCTTTTGAAGGGGGAACACATCTTTGAACCCCTATATAATATCATTGGTTGATTGTAATTACGATATCTCATCATACACTACTTCATATACACTCTTAGCTACAATCCTTATATCTAGAAACAAGAATTTGGAGCACTCTTGGGCCGGAATTTGGATCAAAGCAAGAGTTATTTTGGTGTTCATATTTTCACCTTGTTCTTCATAAATCTCTCAACTTTAGGGCCCGTTTAGTTTTAACTCCGGAATCGGAAACGGAATGGAAACAAATCTAGTTCATACGTATACCCTTGTTCATGGAAATTTTTGGAATCATTCCTTGTGGTTTGAAGTAATTGGAGTGTAAATTGATTACTTTTGATACCCTATAGGGAAACAAAATGTGGAGAAGCAAGTGCATTTTGCATGAAACCCCAAGGAATGATTCCATAAAATTTCATAAATAAGGATATACATATGAACTAAATTCGTTTCCATTCCGTTTCCGTTTTCAGAGTTAGAACCAAACGGGCCCTTAATTACTCATAACTTTTGATTGGTAAGTCCAAACTAGTCAAAATTTTTTCCTACATCTCTATGTTGTCGGCTACTTTCCATATATGACATTTATTTATATTGTTATGTTTCTTGAATTCCGATGATGAGTGTTTCCTATCTAGATTTTTTGGTGAAATTCCTCAAATTATGCTAGATTAATATTGTTCTAGTGTTTATTCATGATATGAAGGGAACTCGAGCATGATTAGTAGCATATTTGAGGGACAAAGTTTTGGTTTTATCTACCATTCATGTTGTATTACTTCATTGTTGGTGGTTTAGACTATTGTTGGTTTGACTCTAGTTTTTAAAGCATTGTATACTTTCAAGCATGATGATTGATTGCTTATCTAAATTGAGACTTACAAGGTAACATGAGGATGATTATGCACTATTTATATCCCTATCATATTAGAGTAGAATCGGTTGGGGCTGAAATAATGATTGATTCTATTTGTGATAATTAATCCATATTATGACTATGCTACATAATGTATGCAAATAGCAAACACCATGTGATTCTTACGTTATTTAGTATGATCATGATTGTGACCTAAGCTTAGTCAATTGAATTACGGATTGACGATAGCATAAATCATATATATATATATATATATATATATATATATAACTATCTTATGAGCTTTAAAAGAAGATAAGGATGTTTTGATGAACTCACCTATATGTTATTTACCCTTCATTGATTGAATATAGTCACTAGAGCATGCTAGCTAGTGGTGGTTTGGGAGGATCACTCTCTAAACCTAGTGTTTTCTCATATATTTGATTTCCTTCTTGTTACTTGAATATGTTTACTATTAGTCTATTTTCCTCCCAAAATCACTAATCATTTGATCACCCTTTTTATTTTCTTTTACATATTTGAATAGCCTTGAACTTGACATCATTCAAGCTATATAAAGTCCTTGTGGAAATCGACTTTGATGCTATAAAATCAAATGCTACATTGACAATGGCCGTGTACTTACGGTTTATGTGATTATTTGTGGTGTACTTCACCCCACATCAAGTTTTCAAAAATTCGATGGTGAAGCTTGGACTTTCATTGAAAAGCTTAAACTTTCATTGAGAAGCAAGAAAAACATTAGGAGAGGTATTCTTCTCAAAGGAAGATGATCAAAGTTAATGATATAGTTAATAAAGATGCATGTTATGCATTAATAAGTCAATGAGCTCAAGAAGCTACTAGAAGAGAAGACCAAGAGAGAGAGAAAATAACGTTGCTAGTACCAAGACTTCTATACCTTGTCAATCATGCTCCAATATTGATCATAATGTATCCCCTTGTAGGTTGTATAATAGAAGCTTTAAGGAGTATAGTCAAGGATAAGACCAAGTTTTCTATGCCGGAAATGGTTATGACAACCAAAGGGGCCACAACAAGTTAAATGAGCACCACGAGTTCTCATATGCTAACTAAAATGGAGGGAAAAGACCACCACTAATATAACAAAACTTCTCTACTCCACCAAAAAATCCTTATCCCCAAAAATAACAAAGACCCCTATACCAACAAATAGATTCATACCCTACTCAACAAAATTCATATGCCCCACATCCTCAAAGACAAAATTCCCAAAAGCTAATGGAGACAATGCAAATGATGGAGAAGTTGACGGTGAAGGTTTAAGCTCTTGATAAAGGTCAAAAAATGATAGAGAAGCAATGGGCTTCCCAAGCTTCTTCAAGTACCTCTAGACCTCAAGGAACACTACCGGAAGACATGGAGGTGAATCCAAGAAAGACTTCCAACATGGTGAAGATTGAAGATTGTCATGGAGTTACTCTAAGGTGTGGAAATACGGTTGAAAACACTCAAGGTCCACAAGCTCAAAACGTGTCCAAAGAGTGAGTTACCTTATTCTAAAGATCAAAAGCCATCTATAGTGCAAGACAAAAGGAATGAGAAAGTGATTGAGATTGAAGAGGAGCAAGCAAGGAGGATGTTAAAAAGGAAGATGTCCAACACAAGTATATGATGTGGGACCATCCTTGATAGCATCTACACCTACATTACATGGACCATTCACTAAGCCAGGAGCCGGAGGAACTCAAGGAAAGATTGCTAACAAGTTGCATCCATGGGAGAAATCGAGAGAATGGAAGATTGCATGGCAGATGCAAAATCTCGGTCAACACTCAGGAATTTCGGCCGAGATTCCAAAAAATCTTTTAAATTTGACAACTATCTTTTATATTTTATTTCCTTAAAGATCTCAAACTATCTTAAGAAAATTGTTATTTTTTTATCCTATCTTTTAGGATTATTTTTAGATTATCTTTTAAAGATATATTTCTTAGATTATCTTTTAAAGATACCTTTCCTATATTATCTTTTAAAAAAATATCTTTTTTAGATTATCTTTTAAAAGATATATTTCCTAGATTATCTTTTAAAGATATATTTCTTAGATTATCATTTAAAGATATATTTCTTAGATTATCTTTTAAAGATATATTTCCTAGATTATTTTTTAAATAAAAATATCTTTCCTAGATTATTTTTTAAATAAAAATATCTTTCCTAGATTATCTTTTAAAGATATTTTTCCTAGTTTTCATAGGTTGATCTCCCTTATAAATAGCCTTAGTGGGGGAGATTGTTTAGTAGATTAGATTTGATATATTTCCACAAATTTGTGTGAACTTACGGCTTCACTTACGGAGTTCGTATTTTATTCATTGCTATTCGATCAAAGGAGAGTTTTGGTTGAATTGTTGTGACGTTCTTGCTAGATTGTGTTTGTGTGTGTTAATATTGTTGAAGGTTGGTGCTCCTGGTCAATCGTAGTACGTCCTTGTGCTTGTCTTAATTAGAAGACTTGTGTAAGGTTAAAGAAGTGCGGGTTAATGTAATCTTCTCGTTTGAGGGTTTTGACACATCATTGGTCAATGCTCTTTTGCGGACCTATCTTGATTCATATCTTCCTATATCTTTCATTTATCATTCCCTATTCATCTTCTTTTCTTTCCATATCATTCACTAATCCGTGTTCTGAGTTTATCAAAAAATCGCCTTGTTCTTGGAGAAAATCGGCCGATTTATCCTATAGAACATCCCGATTTTATCCAAGTTAAGGAATTGCAATCTAGATCGGAAACTGCGGCTTATCCCCGTATCAATCTAGCTCCAACTCCTCATAAATCACCACTTTCATTCCCTTAAAGAAAGGCTAGACCATTGTTTGTCAAGAAATTTGGCAAGTTCGTGGAGAGGATAAGTAAGCTCTATCTCAACATCCTTTTTACGGAAGCATCAAAACGGTATGCCTTCTTATTGCACGTTTCTTATAGATACTTTATCTAACAAAAGGAGTCTTGATGAGTTTGAGGAAGTAAATATGACTAGAAAGTCCACCTACCACATTAACCACCAGAAGAGGGTGGTTAAGAGAGAGGATCCGATAACTTTTAGTGTTTCGGTAGACATTGGAAAATGATACACTTGAAGCATTGCGTGATCTCCGGTAAAGTGTGAGTTTCATACCTATAACTATTTGTGAGATGTTGAACTTGGGAGTACCAAAGCTGGTGAAGATAGTTCTTTTTTATGGTAAATATGTTTGCTAAGTTTCCTATTGAGATCACAAAGGATGTTCCTAACCACTGACGGGACACTCATAAATGTTAAAAATGGAGTTATATGCTTCAACATTGATGAAGAGAGTGTTCAATACAAGTACACCAAGATTCCCAAGCCTCCCACTAAAGAAGAAGATATGAATAGCTTGAAGGTTGGACTTGATGCAAAGAAAAAGCTTGAAGAGATAAATTTTGAGAAGCCATTTGTTATAGACGAGAACAAGACTGTGAAGTTGAAGGATCAAGAAGATGAAGGTGATCCCATACCACCTTTTCTTAAGCAGGCTAACGAAAAAAAAGTTCATCTTATGTCAAAAGGAGAATTAGGCTTTACAAGAATTTGAAGAAATGGATCACTAATAAGAAGAGTGTCAATGGATAAAATCCGGTTGAACTTGCTTCAATATATCTTGACCCAGGTTGATTGAAGAAAGGAAGCTAAGTCGATCCTATGACCTTAAACAAGGGGCTCAATGGGAGGCGACCCATTTGGTATGCTTTCTTTCCATTTGATTTTGGATTTTTGCTTTAAATAATGCATGCGCTCTTGGTGTTATTTTAATCCTAATTGATAGGACATGGAGTGAAGATTAAGAGATTTGAAGAAAAATACCCAAGGAATGAAGGAGAAACTTAGCTACCTCGAGTCAAGAGTTACACGTGGATCGGGTTCACCTCGAGTTAAAGCATCACTACATACTTTGACGCTGATTGAGCAGGTTGTCCGGATACTCACAAGTCCACGTGTAGCCATTCTGTATACATTGGGGATAACATTGTCTCTTGGTCTTCCAAACGACAAGTCACTATTTCTCGCTCTAGTGTCGAGGTTGAGTATTATGGTGTTGCCAATGTGGTTGTTGAGACTTGTTGGCTTCGTCACCTGTTGTCTGAGTTGGGCCTTTTGGTTGCCAATGCAACTTTAGTCTATTGTGACAATGTCTCTACTATCTACTTTACTTCCAATCTTGTCCAACACGAGTGCACTAGACATGTCAAACTTGACATTCACTTTTTGTGCGAAAAGGTTTCTTTGAGATAGGTTCGAGTGCTTCATGTCCCATCGGCACACCAATATTCCAATATATTTACGAAGGGTCTCGCCATACCGTTGTTCATCGAGTTTTATTTCAATCTTTGTCCGTGTTCTTGTCCCTATCCCTTGAGGGAGGATGTTAGAGATATTATGTATTAGGGTTATTAATTGTTATTATGCTATGTGACCTTTGTAACCCTTAGGGTTAATCCCTTGATATATATAAAGAGTTATGTGATAAGTTTCCAATGATTGGCGATACTCGCCGGCATGAGATCAGTTGGATTGGAGCAAAGGCAGGGTGATACATTGTCAAGTGAGCTTACGATATAGTTGTGAACACTAATGATTTGCAAGGTAATGACATTGAGTATTATAAACAATATACAATAGTATCCGACTTGAACAAACCAAACTACCATGATTCAAAAATCACACATGAAGATAAAATATGTATCTACACTGTACAGTATAGACTCAAGCAAAAGACATTTGCCTCTCAATCATATTATTTATTAACAAAAAATGAAAGAAAAATGTGGGTCAGTGGTGGGTGGCCCGATTTGGTGAATGAGCTAACTGAAATTGGGAAGAAACAAAGAGAAGCGCCCGGAAAGCAGATGGCCTTTTTGTTCAACGCAAAAGAATAAAGAAACGGAAGATGTGTGACAAAATGATGATTGTTGTTGCTTCTTTTGATAGCATAGCACAGCACAGATGGGGGGCGTTTTCGACATTTACCATCTCACGAGGAAAGCATAGGGTTCCCTGCCCCATCGCACACACTTCTCAGACAATACACAACTTCCTATGCATTCAAATCAGAACCCATCTTACACTCCAATTTTTATATATTTCTGTTAATTCTTCATTTCTATTCTACTCCCTACATGGAGCTCCCTCTTTCTCTCTCTCTTCTGTCATCCGCCATGGATGGAAATGAGCCAAGCTCTTTTCACTGATTGATTATTTGCTCATTTAAGCTCAACCACTTTCACTTCCTTCCATCTTCTCGCTCGCCAATTTTTACTTTCTTCGAATGTATACATTCTTGCTTTCTTTTTCCAACTAATTTCCAACCTGTCGGCTTCAGATCCAGCGAGGAATTTCAGAATGAGGTTTTGTGACATCCTAAACCTTTGTTGCTATTCAACAGACTAGATTTTCCTTGTTTTTAGTCTTTATTGGCGACAAATATGGGGTGCGGAGTATCAAAGGTGGATGATCTGCCTCTGGTAGTTCTCTGTAGGCAGAGGAAAGACCTCATCAAGGCGGCTTCCGACCACCGCTACGCTCTCGCCATCGCTCACATCTCCTACTTTCACTCTCTCAAGAACGTCGGCGATGCGCTCTGCCGATTCGTCGATGAGGACCTCGTCTTCGCCGCATCCTCCTCCACTTCCTCGCCCTCATCTCTCTCCTCGCCGGTTATCACAATCCCCTCCGACCAAGGGAAGGGCGCTGGAACCAGGAGCCAACGCCCTCGAAAACTCGTCGCTTCTGCCAATGATTCATCCTCTTCCACCTCACTCTCTCATTCCGTTTCCGAGGAAAACTCCAAGAAGAGTCGTAACCGTAAGCGGAATCTGCGGGGTAAAGGAGAGATTAAAGATGCCGAAGAGGAAGAAGATGACCACGACGATTCTCACCTTCATATTTGCTCGTCTGAAGAGGAATCTTCCTCCGGACACATTCAGATTGAAGATAGCCCTGAAAGAGAAAAGTTTCCTTCTCCAATGCCTGGTATAAGTTATAGTCCTACAAATCCAGAAATGAATTATACTAATTCCTACAATCCGTACTATTCCTACGATGATAATGCATACCATTCTTTTGATTCTGGTGGCTACTCTTATAATGCTTATTATATGAAAATATCATCCACTCCTATACCTTCTATGATTTATGAGGAGCCCAAACCAAACCCGATTTATTCACGTTCTGATTACAGTCAGGGCAACAACCAGCCTTATGGAAATGCAGGGTACAATGAGAGCTACCATCCTAATGGAAATACAGGTTATTTTGGGTTTACATTGAATTCCATATCTACGGAACAAGGTGGGAACAGTAAGCGGCAACAGCAGAAGCAGCTGCCTCCTACACCACCTTCTCCAAAGGTCTCTGCCTGGGACTTTTTAAATCCTTTTGAAAGTTTAGATAATACTAGTTATCATGGATATTATGAAAATTCTAAGTATGGGTATGGATCGAATACCAGTAGTCCAGATTCAAGGGAGTTGAGGGAGAGAGAAGGGATCCCTGATTTAGAGGAGGAGACGGAGAGTGAGGTGATTAAGGAAGTTTATGCAGAGGAGAAGAAGCAAAAGAAGGTGACTGAAGATTTTACCAAGTTGAAGAGAAATAAGAACAAGAATAAGAATGTGCATTTTGCTGAGGGAAGAGCCCCTGGTTTTGGGGAGGGGACGTCGAGAAGTGTTCCTGTACAGCACCAGTCCATAATAGCACAGCAGCAGCCTGAAGCGAAGAAGCAGCCCGTAATAGCACAGCAGCAGCCTGAAGCGAAGAAGCAGCAACATCTAGAACAGTCAAAGCAGAAACAGCAACATACAGAGGAGGATTCGCAACAAGAGGTGAAAGAGGTGACAAGCACAAGCCCATCTAGTGATGTCAGCATACCTACAAGTGCAGAGGAGGCATATCTAGAAAAGAAAGGGGTAAGTTTTGAGATGGATGGAGCTTCCCAGCGTGATGGTGACTCATCAAAGCTCAGTAGCTTTACTGCTTTGTCCGCTAATGGTACTCGTGATCTTCGTGAGGTTGTTAGAGAGATAAAGGATGAGTTTGAGGCTGCTACTGAATATGGGAAGGAGGTTTGCCATTTGCTTGAGGCAGGAAAGCTGCCTTATCGATCAAAGGGTGTAATTCTAAGGGGTAATGATTCTTCTCTTGCCTCTTATCCATCTACTTCTCTCTCTTATCAGTTTTGTTGTTCTTTTCTCTGTGGTTTTGGACAAAATTTTGGATCTATTTCAATATTTTTGTGCTGTAAACTGATTTTTTCTTTCCATCTTTGATCTTGGTTCAAAGTTATGCTGATTTTTGGCCTTTCAACCTGATTCTGTCTCATGCAGCCATATTTTCCAGGATGCTGTTTCCTGTACGACAGTCTGCATCAACCTTGCAATCGCAATCCAGACTTTTAACCTCATCAGGTCCTACCGTAGCAAGGATGGCAAGAGCCTATGCCGGGGATCATGCAAATGTTATCGAGTCTTCTAGCCTTGTGTCAACTTTGGATAAGCTTTATGTTTGGGAGAAGAAGCTATATAAAGAAGTTAAGGTATTGTTTAATGTAGATATCCAATATTTTGTTTCTTAAAATACAATTAGTTGTAGATCTTCAATTTGCCTATGAAGTAGTCTAATTTTTAGTTCTCCTGTGCAATGAGTAATGTATTAGAGAAGCATGCTCTTTAATTCCATCTATCTTGTGTGAGCATTGGTGTGTTCTTGACTATCTTATGAATGTGGCTGTTTTCTCCTGCATGACAATTGACATGAAAGATTAATTTTCATAGCTCCCCATTTATATGCATAGAATATGCAGTTTTAATATAATTAAAAGCAATAGGTAGGTGCTACTTCTTGTGCAAAGTTCCTCTTGTTATCTTCTTTGTCTACTTTAGTAGTTGGGGTTAATTAGTAGGGTGATCAGTGCATTAGATATTCAACATTTGTAGTTACTCGATAATGTTAATACTGTAAATTCAGCTTATCTATGCTATATAGAGGAACTTTTGGTAATTTACTCTCACTATTGGACATCCATTTCAGCTTAAGAGGCCAGTTTTCTCTTCACAAGTTCGACACTACATGAATCCTGTTGTTATTTAACTTTCAGTCAGAATCTAATGATCATATTTTTGTCCCATTAAGAGCTAAACAAGCTTCATGTTTTGTTTAATTCTATATGTAGAGCAGCTTTTGTAGTTCATTTTGCGTCTCCTTAGTTTATACATCATGATCACACCTGTTCATTGTTTGAATTCCAGTTGGTTGCATTTCTTTGTCGACCTATACTTCTGGTTCATTGCATGTCAGCTTGCTTCTGTTACAGTCTTGCCCATTTTGCTTAGGTGTTTTTGCTGATTTTAGGATGAAGAGAGGCTCCGTGTCTTATATGAAAAGAAATGCAAGAAGCTGAAACGTCTAGATGAGCGTGGAGCCGAGACAAGTAAGATTGAAGCTACACAGGCTTCAATAAGAAAGTTGTTGACCCGAATAAATGTGTCATTCAGATCTGTGGATGCAATTTCTAAGCAGATACACGAGCTCAGAGATAAAGAGTTGCAGCCTCAACTTAGGGAACTGCTTCTTGGGTATGAAGTCATATTTTTCTCATTTATCCAATCATGCAGTACTTTATGACAACTGTTATAAGACCCCCCCCCCCTCCTTCCTTTGATGTAGTTGCACACAACAGATTTGAAAATTGGAGCTTGTAAAAGCTTGGGTATGCTTTTGGCCTTGAACATGAATTCTAATTTCTAAATGCTAATTGGTTAAATTGCTCTATGCAGATTGAAAAGGATGTGGAAATTGATGCTCAAATGTCACAAGAAACAGTTCCAGGCTATCCTTCAAAGTAAGACGGGTACTCTTAGAGCAAACATTTCCTATAAGGATTCTAGTGTGAGGGCTGTTGTTGAGCTTGAGATGGAGTTGTTGAAATGGTGCAATCGCTTCAATGCTTGGGTTGAACAACAGAAGTCGTATGTTGAATCTTTAAATGGCTGGCTACTAAAGTGCCTTAATGTTAAACCTGAAGAAACTCCTGATGGACCGATGCCATATTCCCCTGGGAGAATTGGGGCTCCAGCGGTTTTCGTAATCTGTCATGACTGGAAGCAAGCTATGGACAGAATATCACAATCCGGAGTGTCACAGAGTGTTGTCCAAACTGCCATGAATGACTTTGCGTCTAGCTTACACCACCTGTGGCAAAGGCAAGACGAGGAGCAACATCAAAGGCTAAAAGCTGAATACACATTTAAGGATTTTGAAAAACAGGTCCGTGCTATTCGCTTGGAGAGAGCAAAGATGCACAATGGACAAGATGTCACATCTGACAAAGGCAACCTTTCAATAGTGTCTTCCGAAAATGGTCTCTTCGCACTGGATGATTTGAAGGTTGATTTGGACTCCATGAAGCAGAGAGTCAAAGAAGAGAGAGTTGGCCATAAGAATGCCATCAAATTAGTCAATGATGCCGTCTCTAGGAGTATACAAGAAGGCTTGGTTCCGATATTTGAAGCTCTGGAAAGTTTTACTTCAGAAGCCGTGAAAGCTTATGATCATGTAAGAGTAAATGGTGCTAGTGACAATCAGTAGCCGGCAAGAATTTTTAAAACCTGAGAACCTGTACACATCATATCAATCAGGTTATCCTTACAAAGGAGAATCTGTTCTCGCCCCTTCAAGCGATTTAGAGAGGAAGGGCATGGGTGTGCTTGGCGTGCCGACCTTTTTGGGGAGTGTTTTAAAATAAAACTAGTGGAGTGTTTGTTTCCACTAGCTTTTTGGGTAGCTTAAGAGGGAATGAGGGATAGGAAGGAAAAGAAAATATGCAAAATGCTTGCCTCATGAAGCTTTTGAAAAATTGTCCTCAAGCTAGATGAAAAAGCCCCCTTTGGCAAACACACCCGTGCGTGGTGAGAAGCTCCAAAATGCTAGGGCCAAGCGCAACCTAAGGAGTTAATGTAAGCAGGTTGGCACGATCATATACATCCAGAAAGTGTGACCTTGGTTTCTTGCTAAGCAGTAGCCAATGCTTGGTTGGCACGATCATATACATCCAGAAAGTGTGACCTTGGTTTCTTGCTAAGCAGTAGCCAATGCTTGGTTGGGTGTACACAATGTGGGCATTTCCGTTGTTGCATTTGCTGATAGGGTGGGATGTATTAGAGCATATAGCAACTTGCAAGATGGATTGAAGGACGGTGCTATATGCTCTAATCAAGCTTGAGCAAGGACAGTGGATAGACTTGAGCTGAAAGCTGCAAAAGTATGGATCATGAGGAGCTTGAGCAAGGAAAGCTGCAAAAGTATGGATCATGAGGAGCAGCGCAGCTGTTTTACTTAGAGGAGTGACAATTTAAGGTAACAGTTTGAAAACCTCTTGTCTACACATCTATGTGGAAATGTTTGTTCATTATTAATAGGATGTGAATTCCAGGAGTTGTGTTTATTGATAGGGTTCATGTTTGTCGTTTGGTTCTGTTGCTGGATAGCTTATTTGTGGAATATCTACCTTAGCATTTGCAGGCTTAGTATATCCCTGAGTAGAAAAATAGATGCCTATGGGTGAGAGTGGTCGAGAGCTCATAATCATGGTTGTGATATTTGTAGTGAACTAGATCTATATGGGTGCCACTGAAAACATGTTCATTGTTGCTTCCTCACAGGACCAAAGTATTATATGTATACATACATATTCAGTAAAAGGGAGTAAAACAATCAAGACTCACCCTCCAGATTTTGACATTTCAAGCGGAAATGACCCTACTGCACTTTATCACTGTTATCCCTGTTTGTAGTTCAAACATCAAATTAAATTGATGTATGTATTGTGTATTAAGTATCAATCAAGGGTATATATTTATTAAATACTCTACTTCTTCTGCAAATCATCGCTGGCCTTTCGAGTGAATACAAGATCATGCTAATAGACCTTAAGAACTTGGTTTCTTGATTTGTTAGTCTTAAACCTTAAGTGCCCGTTTGGTTGGAGCGGTGGAATGGAAACGGAATGGAATTGGATAGAGGTTAGGAATGGAAATGGAAAAGATGGGATTACTTTCATGTGATAAAAGACCTTTAACCAAACGTATTTTTTGATTGATTCGGAATCATTCCGTTATCGGGAATGATTCCTAGAGCTTCCAAACGGGTTAGTGTTTTGTAAGACTTGAAATTCGTGCTACTCTTATAGAGGCTCACTGAGAGACTTCTTCTTTTTTTTTATTTTTATTTTTTTATTTTAATCTTTGTACTTAGTATTTTTGTTTGCAAAACCGATCGTACATTTCTTCTTTTGTCCTTTGACGGTAATTCAAACTTTGTCATGGTAAGTTAAGATGAAAGCTATATTAATGGGATAATTTGACATACTAGGCCTTTTTGACTTTTTTTTAAGAAAGTGTACCCCAAATTTTTTACCACTTTTATTTAATAGTAGGTAAAAATTATTAACTTTTCTATTTAGAAAGAAATGAATAAATGATGTTTGTTATTTGTTATATAAGTATAAGTTTTAATTTTTAGTTATTGAATTTGTTTTTTTTTATTATTTTTCTTGTCTTTTTTTATTTTTTTTATTATTTTCCTTTTTATTTTCTGGACTAAATTTTTCATACCGGAATTTCTCATACCCGAATTTCTCATACCAGAATTTTTATACCAGAAATTTCATACCAAAAATTATCATACGAAAAGTTCATACCAGAAATTTCATACCAGAAATTATCATACGAAAAGTTTATACCAGAATTTTGTCATATCGGAATTTTTTACACTAGATTTTCATACCATAAAATTACATTTTGTCATACCAGAATTTGTAATACCAGAATTTGTCATACCAGAATGTCACATGTTCTATATACCAGAAATTTGCATAATATAAATTTATATACCAGAAATTCGTAGCAGATTTTTTATGCTAGAAAATTTCATACCATAATTTTCATACCAGAAAATGAACATACCAGAATTTTCATACAAGAATATGAACATATCATACCCCAAATACAAATCACAGTGACTGAGCAACACAATTTTACAAAGAATATCAAGGTTACAAGGTAATACAAAGTAAAGGTTACAAGGTAATACAAAGTAAAGGTTAGCTGTCAACCTAACTAATAAAGGTTACTTGTAATTATTGTTCAAGCCACCAAAATTCAGCCTCTTACTTTACTCAGGTTAATACAGGTTAATACAAAGTAAAGGTTAGATACCATCCTTCTGAGCTGCTCCTTCACATCCTCGATCAGACCACCGCTGTGGCATGAATTTGAGACGATCGTCAGCCGGCAACCCTCTGCCACAACACGAACTAGCTCCTTGAAATCATCTTCTGAGTTTTCATAACCAGGATAAAAATATTGAAATTCAACCTCTTACTTTACTCAAATCATCGTCAAAAGTACACTAACTAAGCAAAATATCTTATACACAAAACTCAATAGTTGGCATATTCCCCAAGGGTACAGGACATAATGTTTGATTTCCAAAATTCGGAGTATAGAACCCTAGCAATAACAAACACCAAGTGAATCATCGAATGGAGAGTTGGACAGAGGACCATGAGATTGATGATAATTAACAAATGGATAGGTGATAAGAATAAGTAAATTAAAGAAAGGCCGACCTACGATGTTGGCGACCTTGCAAGGTCTGTGCTTCTCCACCCATGGCACTTCGTAACCACTGTTTGCAGAAGACGCTGGAGCCATTGAAGAATAACAATGGAGCGACTAGGGAAAACACGAACAACTGGGACACTTTTGATTAACTCTGAGAACTCGATGAGGCCATTGTTGTTCTAATCTGCGGCGTGGATGAGAGGATACCAGAAGCAGATGGGCGAAGCGGCAGAAGCAAATGAGAGAGGGTAAAGGGGAACCCTAATGTTGAACGGTAAAAACAAATACGGGGTACATTTACTAAATAAAAAACAAAAAAGCCTAGTTACTACCCATAAACTTGAAAAAGGCCTATTTACTTAATTTGCCCTATATTAATTAAGGAGAAATGTTGGAAGGATGTTAACAACACCTACATTGCTGAGACAAAAGAGGAAGAAAGGATTGAGCTAGACAAACTAGCTCATTTTGAGATAATGATACGCCTCTCTAATAAGGTTGGACGTCAAGTCCTCAACCAAGTTGCATCTAAAATTCTTTTAAGTACCCTTGAAACTCTCTGTCTGGTTAGAAGCATGCATGTTAGAATTAGTTTTTCTCTTGTCGCCTATTTTATTTTAAAATGGATACCAACATGATATTAAATGCCAATATTAATGCTTTTCTACACTTGTCATATTTAGATTATCGTAGGGATAAGAATAGATGATATATTCATCAAGTGGCTATTATCTTGAATTCCTTAACTTCTTACTTCAATACATTAAAGATGTTATACAATATAAACTTGATGAATTGATTAAGAAGAAACTACCACACTTTATAATCCATAAGAATGATGAGATCAAAGTGTTCAATGTTAAGTCTAATATTAAAGGCACTTAAGAGTGAAATTATGTATGTTAAAGGAACATATATGCATAAACCTAAGCCTGAGAAGGATTCTGATAAGAACAAGCATGTTAATCACAACTGCAATACGGTAAGGAAACCTAACACTAGAAATACCACATTTGAAAAGATTGTTACATGTTATTACCTGCGGTAAAAAAACATGGGACATGTATCTCCTGAATGTAGAAATATATAACATGATGAAGTTGAAGAAAACTACTAATGGTACTTCTACTCTTATGTGAATATGCTCTATGTCATAATCATGAGTTGCTTATGTGTTTAACATGCTTAAATGTTCTTATAATTCTAACATGAATGCTTAGATACTTCATTTTAGGTACACTATGCATGATATGTGCTTCTCATGAACATCATTTTGATAACCTATATAAGCATGATTAGGGTGAACTTAGACTAGGATGTCATACATCTCTAGTTATTAAATTGTCATTGTTCCATATAGAATGCACGATGATAAAATTATACTCATTCAAAATGTTAGATGAATCTCTAATAGTAGAAGAAACTTACTTTCTTAATGTGTGTATGAATCCCTAATTATAGAAGAAATTTACTTTCTTAATGTGTGTTTATTGATCTTAGATGTGTTGTACATACTCATTTGGCATTAGAAACATCTCTAGAGATGAAGTAGTTATATTTAAAGGCGTTATGAAGAATGACCTTCATCACGTAGTTGGTAGTCTTGAGTTGAATCATATAAATGAGGTTATGAACCTAACACCTGCCCAAACCCAAACATGACATTTTAGTAGGAGTGAATCTAGAGGTGGGCTCGATTAGGCCGTGTCCTACCCCATTCCAAAATAATACAATTCAACCCATATCATTTATGTGTTGAAGTAACACAAATATGAGTTTATTTTGGATAAGCCCAGTCCAATTGCCCAGACCAACTAATAACAAAGGCTATACGATTTTCTCCACAAAAGCTTCGATCTTTGAACAATATCGGTAGGAATTTCTCGGCACGACGAGATAAACCGTGAGGCGAGGGATTTGTGAATCTTGGTTGAAATCTCGATAGGCAGATTAATGGTAATGCGGTTACAAAAACCCAAAGGAATATAACATGAGCTGTATGGATTTGAATGATGAGATTAAGAGGTTGAAATGGAATGATAATGATGGAAATATAGGAATAAAAGAACAAAGATATAGTTGCAAGAACCTTGATCAGTTGGATCAAAACCAAAACAATGAATTAGCTTAACCCTTCCTTCTTCAACCTTCACAAGTCGTCAAATTGAGACAAACACAAGGAAGAACTAGAATTGACTTGGAGCACCAACCTTTAAGAAGATTAACACACAAGAACAACCTAGCAAGGAATCACAACGATTCAATCAAAGAATCTCTTTTTTATTGAATAAGAATGAATAAAACAAAATCTTCATAAATGAAGCAACGAGTCTCTCAATAATGAATTTCAAATAATCAATAACAACTAACTCGACAAGGGTCGATCCTATGGGAAATATATATAGCTGAAAATCCAAAAAATAAAAGACTAAAATAATTCTAAAAATGTAACAACCACATTCTTTAGGAGATCCCGCAAGCGCGCTTTACCTCAGCCACAGTCCCGCCACCGCGGGTGTGGCTCTGTCGGGCCGCGGTCGCGGCATAGCAGGGATCAACCGCATTTTTAACCGACTTCCTTTTTTCTTTCTTCCTTCTTAAGCTTCTTCTCCTCCCTTCGTTCAAGGGTTCCAGACTCTCTCTCTCCAATTCTTCTTTTTCTCTCTCTTCACTTACACATTCTTCTATTCCTCTTTGCTCCTTTCCTTTGACCTTCCTTGGATCTTCTTCAAAGATTGAAGATTGATGATGAGGATGATGTGTGGATTGTTGTTGTGGATAGTGGCAGAGTTATACCTTGAGTGCTTTCCAGTTTAGCTGAGAAGGGTGGCAAGCCATTCTTCTTCTTCTTCTTCTTCTTCTTCTTCTTCTTCTTCTTTGGAAATCCAATAAGATTGATCTTGTTGTGGTGTGCCTGAATGTTTGGATGTGTTGTGTATATGTATGGATGAAGGCAATATTGCCTTGGCTGACTCTAGTGTGGAGTGAAGTGATTTAAGTGAGAGATCTGTTGAAGAGCGGGAAACCGAACCCGAGCCTCACCTTAGCCGCCCCCTCTCTTTCAGGCGTGTCGCCACCCTCGTGTTTGCGTTAAGCGTAGTCGCGACGTCGGAGCCTTGTCACCTCGCCCGTGCATTCCTTGCCCGCGCCTTCCTTCAGAACATACCAAGTCCTTTGGTATGTTTATTCTTCCTTTGATCTTTGTGGCTTCAATATAGAAGCATGCTAGGTTGTGTTGAGGTTGATAAGGATTTTATGATGTAGTGTTATGCCTTGAGAGGCTTTGAGGTTTTGATAAGGTTGTCGAGGTTGATTACGATGTTATGATCCTTGTGGATCCTTTGAGACTAGGAGTGAGTCTTCTAGTATTTTAATTCGATGATTGATATGTATGTCTTGTTTATCAGGCGGTGTTCATTCCTACGGGAATTTAAGAGGTGTATCGATAGTTGAGGTTACCTGGATACAGGTAAGTCCGTGGGATTTACTTAGCTGCATTCGTAAATTTGATGAATGCATGAGTGGTGTTTGTTATATGCTTTATAACATGTGATATATTGATTATTACCGATGTTGTATTGGCTCACTATTGATGGGTGGTGATAACTTGTCCAATACTCTCGAGGGAGGCTGGAGGGTTCTTTGGGACTATGCTAGACTTGGTATACGGTGAAGGTACCGAGCCACTCCTTATGCTATACGACGGGGTGCTCTTAACCACTCCAGATGGTGAGCGAAACAGATGCGAGAATGATATATTTCTCGTGTCACACCTTTAAAAGGGATTATGAGTGTATGACTTATAAAGATAATTGAACGGGAAATGTGTGATAACATGCTTGGTGTTTATTGTAATCCTGATGTCTGTATGTGTTTATGTATTAATCTTATAGATGAATTGTTAGATAACGGTTTATACCGTGTTGTAGATGCCTTGTAGGATAAGAGGATTGTAGAGTGATCTGGTGGAGTGCTCAACCGATGGTTTCTGTACATATAGGATGGTTATGAGTTTTTGAATGTATATACACGTGGTTATACTGTTTTGGTACTCGGCTGTGTGTTTTGTATGTATTTTGATTTGTGCCTTGTTGCAAGATCTGGTGAACTTATTGTCAGGCTAGGGTCAGGACCCATTGTGAGGTCCTAACCTGTAGCATTCCGAGTCCTATGGATTTGGGGTCTTACACAAACAAGATAAAAGATACATTTAGAATGTTTAAAGCTTTAAAGGTATTAAAATAAAATAATTAACTAGAACCTTTTTGTTCTTCAAGTTGTGGCTTCGTCCATGCCTTCACACATGCATGGATCCTCTGCAATGGACATCAATGTGACTACAGAAGACTTAGACGCAAATAGATCACCAATGGTCTCCTTAGAAGCTAATGATGCCAACAAGCTAGAAACCCCTTCTTGAATGGTTCTTGCTTTGGATCTAGTAATTGCTTCTTCCATAATAGGTGATGGTAATGGTATATAATCCTTCTCCTTCAATGCTCTTGCTTTGATCTAGTGATGGGTTCATAAATGTAGGAGGTGTTGTGGATGATCCCTCATTATATTCCCCTTCTTGAAAATGATTCGCCATCGAATCATCACCATGCTCATCACTAGTCAGAGAAGGACTCAAGTCTCCTACATTAAAGGTAGGACTCACGTCACACTCCTCCGGAAGCTCCAATACATAAGCGTTGTTGCCAACCTTACGTAACACTTTGAGTGATCCATCACCACGTGGTGAGAGATTCGATTTCCTCTTCTCCGGGAACCTTTTTTTATTCTTAGATGCAACCAAACTAGATCTCCTAGCATGAATAGCAATTCCTTGCGATGTCTATTAGCCTTGGCTGCAACTAGCTTACCCTTCTCCTCCAACCTTAGCCGTGTTTTCTCATGTAATTTCTTGATGAATTCCACACGTATTCCTTTATTAAAATATACTTGCTCCTCTACAAGCAACGATAAAAGATCAAAAGGGGTCAGAGGATTCAACCCATGCACACACTCAAAAGGCGTTCGGTTAGTAGAAGATACATAATTCTGTTATAAGCAAATTCCACGTGAGGCAAGACGTACATCTTTCCAAGCATTCAAATTATCCTTCAAAATAGTCTGCAATATGAAGTTAAGGTCCTATTGGTAACCTTGTTTGTTTGACCATCCGTTTGAAGATGACTAAAAGTCGAGAATAACAACCTAGTTCCTAGTTTTCTCCAAAGAGTCTTCCAAAATAAACTAAGGAACTTAACATCCCTATCACTCACAATAAACCTAGGTACTCCATGTAGTCTAACAACTTCCCTTAAGAACAAGCTAGCTACATTTTAAGCATCATTGGTCTTATGACAAGCAATAAAATCGGTCATCTTAGAGAATCGATCTATAACCACAAATATCGAGTCTCTCCCCTTCTTATTCTTTTCCATACTAATGTCTAACCATGGTGAGGTAGGCATAGGAAGAGGGGTATACAAACCGCGTGGCTTCAATCTAGTCTTAGCTTTCAAACATACAACTCTTAATCATGCTCTCTACATTCTTAAGCATATGAGGCCAATAAAAATCAGATTGTAACATATGATGAGTCTTGTCCCTCCTATAACGTCCCATCAAACCTCCCGTATGGGCTTCCTCAACAAGCAATAACCTAAGTGAACATCTAAGAATACACACCTTATCAACCTTGAATAAAAATCCTTCAAACAATTAAAACTTATCTAAAGAACCTCGAGTCCTACAATGCTTATAGATGTCTGTAAAATCGGAATCCTTAATATATAGATCCTTCATATAATGAAAATAAAAAACCTTATAATCCATAGTAGTGATCAAAGAATGTCTCATAAAAAGAGCATCAACAACAACATTATCCTTTCCTTTCTTATACTTAATGATATAGAGAAAAGTTTTTATAAACTCCATCCATCTACCATGCCTCCTATCTAACTTATCTTGACTTCTAAAATGCTTCAAGGACTCATGATCGGTATGCAGGAGAAATTCATTAGACCAAAAGGTAATGTTGCCACGTCTTAAATACTCAAAATAAGGCATATAATTATTTATCAAAGGTCGAATACTTCAAGCATGCTCTTTTCAATTTCTCACTAAGAACGTAAATGGTTTTTCTTCTTGCATGAGCACTCATCCAATGCCAATCCCGGAAGCATCACATTCGACTTCAAATGGTTCAGTGAAGTCCGGAAGTGCTAGAAGAGGTGCATGAGACATCCACCACTTGAACTCTTTTAATGCCTTCTCTTGAGCATCTCTCCATACGACTTGTATTTCTTCCTCATTAAAGACGTAAGTGGGGCTGCTACGGTACTAAAATCTTGTACAAAAGGTCTATAGAAGGTTGCAAGTCCATGAAAACTTCGAACACGGCCGATTGTGGTAGGTGTTGACCACTATTGGATTGCCTTAATCTTCACTTTGTCCACTTCTAGACCTCTTGTACTCACTACAAAACCAAGGAAAATAAATTGATTAGTGTTAAACTCACATTTATTAATATCTATATACTTTACTAAAACAGGCGACACTAATGCTGACGTTGCGCCCCCACATCCATGCTACGATTAATTGTTAACAAGATCTACAAAACAAATCGGTTTTATGTCAAGATCTACGCAATAACGATCCGATATTCAGAGTTTAGATTGTACGATTAATTGTCCTTGTGAGATTAGCTTCAAGACTTCAATTGAAAACGATCCATAATTTGACAAGTATGGTTTCTTTCTCACTACGCAAGCATGATCCGGGAGATACTGTTTCTTTTCCCTTGCACATTATGTGTTGCATATTTTGTGTTAACTTACAACTTGAGGATATGCATTGAAGTTACAAATTGTGAGTGTAGTTTATTCAGATTTATTTGTGTAGATACCTTGATCACAATATATTGTTGTTAAAAGTTTGCAGCAAAGTCTCTTAGAATTAGTCTTACAATTGAAATCGGAGCTCCTCTTTCCAGTGGAACAAAGGTAGCAACTCTGTATCTAAAGGCTTCAGGGTAAGGCTCAAAGGAAGATTGAACCAGTAAGACAAGGACATTGGTAAGGATTATCCAGCATAAAATAAGCATCTTCATTATCTAGTTTTGTACCTATATCCACTGTAAAACATACATAAAAATAGTAGAATATTGCCAAACAAAAATCATTAGTAAAAGCTCTTATAGAAGATCTTACAATGGGTGTAGGATTTTACTTCCATGGTTCATACCTATGTCCGCAAATACACTAACCCTAATGAAAACTCCACCTTGAGATTATATTTTACTATGTGATGATGGAACACTTAACACAAATAAGCGGTTTCTATACTAACAAATTATCGATTATATTTCTAGTATGCTTGGCTTGTTTTGGTATTTGTCTAAATGTATGTAGTCTTTGGAAAACATTTCAAGGGATAGATGGAGGCCTTGAAATCAGATACAAGGGACAAGCGCAGAGTTTGAAGAGGTTCAACACGGAGGCCTTGAAATCCAATTCAAGGGATCAGACGCCAAAGTCTTGAAGCAAGTTTCAAAGGACATAACGGATGGAAGGAATTCAAATCTCTACCAACCAAATCAACCAAGGATCCAAAGAAGATCTTACAAGAAGATTCGGCCAACAAGAAGACCTTCCAAGAAGATTTGGCCAACAAGAAGATCTAGACCAAGGAGATACAGTCCAACAAAAAGGATCTCGCAAAGATCCTCAACAAAAGTGCGAGAGTTCTTCTCAACAGATATCGAAGATCTTCATTCAACGAATCTCACAAATTTGAAGATCTCGATACTTAAAAGACAAAGATCTTCAACATCATGAGAAGATTACGGAGAAGAAGAATCAACGTGCTTTAAGGAGATGAAAAAAATAAAGAAGATCTACAACGGCTATCTCATCTCAACCAAGAAACGTTTTCCATGGAGGAGAAGAAACATCCACAACGATCATCTTCCCAACGGCTAGAAGAAATCTCCATCGAAGACTATAAATGAAGATGTCGATTGAAGAAGAAAGAAAATAAGCTTAAACGGAAATATCCAAAGTCTTCAAGAAATCCAAAACATCTTCGTTCGATCCAAGAAGTTTTTCTTTCTCTCTTTATACAAAAGCTTTATTCCTTAGAGAGAGATAAACTCGAGAGCTCCATTGACATATCTAAAGAGTGTTATACTCGAGTATGTGTTACTCTGCGATGTAACTAGGCTATTATAGCTTGATTTAGAGATGGAACTAGATCGTAGCATTGGCTACTGTGAGAGAAGAAGGAGATTTCTTCTAGGTTGTATCTAGGACTCTTTGAAGCTAATAATAGATAGTTATATCCTACATGTTTACCCTAGGATGGAGATTAGTTTATTTAGAGCCAAACTTCGTGAACATATCCTCGTATCGATCTTTTCAATTCCGCACCATATCCTGCTTTATTGTGACTAACTTTGTTTTGCAGGTTTACAAATTCAAGTCCCTTGAAATCACTTTCAATGCCCTTGAAATCAAGTTGTGTCACAAAGAGCTCAGATCGACATCAAGGTCTTTGAAATTAGTTTCAAAGCCTTGAGACAGGTTTTTGCAAAAAGTTCCCATACTCAATTCAACCCCCCTTCTAGAGTATTTATATCCTTTATATTCACCTTACGGTTCTTCAATGTGTATCATAGCTAGACTCACGTATATTGATTTAACCATGAGACTAATCATGAACTCTGTAGGTGATGGAGGATTCGTTCAAAGAAGATCCACATCTCGACCACCACTCTTATGTGGCAACAACTTTGCCCATTGGAGAGCACTAATGCAAATGTTTGTTATTGATCAGGACATGGAACTTTGGAGCATTATTCAAAATGACCCTAAAATCCCAACCACCACGGTTGAAGGAGTCTAAGTCGCAAAGAAGGAAGATGACTTCACACAAACCGACTTGGATAGTGTTTCAAAGAACTACAAGGCCATGAACTTGCTATACTGTGGATTAGATGCAAATGAATTCAACCGTGTCTCGTCATGCAAAAGTGCAAAGAAATATGGGACAAATTTGTTGTCACATACGAAGGAACAAGTCAAGTCAAGGAAACAAAGATCACCATCTTCCTCACACAATATGAGCTATTCAAGATGAACTCAAATGAATCATTCAAAAAAATGTTCACAAGATTCACCGAGATCGTGAACAACCTGGAATCGCTTGGAAAAGTCTTCACAAACAAAGAAAAAGTAAGGAAGGTTCTAAGGAGCTTACCTAAAGCCAAGTGGGGACCAAAGGTGACTGTAGTAGAAGAAGCTCAAAATCTTACAACACTTCCTCTTGATAACCTCCTTGGAAAACTCATCACTCACAAGATGGTTCTTGGTGAAGAAGATGGAGAGCTCCCATCCAACACAAAGAACTTGACACTAATATCTAAGAAGGATGAGATACCACCCGAAGAGGAAGATAGTGATGATGAAGATGAGGAATATCCATTTGCCTTGATCTCTAGGGGTCTCACGAAGATTCTTCAATGGAAGAAACAATTTGCTAACAATAAAGAATATCCGCAAACATCACGACCTCGAGGTAAGTTTTCTAACTCTAACAAGAAAACTAAAGTTTTGACTTGTTTTGAATGTGGTAAAACAGATCATCTCGTAAATGATTGTCCACAAAAGAAGAGGAACAACTTTAGGAAGAATGATCTAAAGAAGAAAGTTATGGTAGCTTCATGGAGTGATTCAGATTCCTCAAATGAATCAGAAGACGAAAAAGAACAAGCAAACATTTGTCTTATGGCCGATCATGAAGAAGATCCAGATCACTACGTTGATAGCGTGGTAAGTACCATTATGTCCCATCCTGAATCTGATCTCACACAATTCCTTAAAGACATAATCATATTTGATAAAGAACATAGAGTAATGATAAGTTCCTTGAGAGAAAAGCTTCTCAAACAAGAGAAAAGATTAAGTGATATGTCTTTGGAGATTGAAAATCTTAACACTGAAAAGTTAGACCTTGATATCAATATCAAGGCCTTGGAATCGGAAAATGCGATTCTCAAGGGCAATCTCTCTTCTCTTTATCGAGAATATATCGATCTAGAAGGTTGATCTAACTGTGACGTGTCAAGACCAGAAGGCTGCACTTATTCAATTCACTCGTTCGAAAGCAAACCTTGAAAGGATGATGGGTGAGTAACGATCTTCCCTTAACAAAAATGGTATAGGTTATCATGTCAGTTTTCCTAGAAAAACAACTATCACTTTTGTCAAGGCCAAAGGAAGTATTCATATGCCCACATATTTCTATTGTTGTAAAAAGGGTCATGTAAAATCAGCATGTCCATGTAGAAGAAATGATCCTTACATCATTAGAAACACTTATCCTCTATGTCTACAGAAACAAGTTAAGAAAATGTGGATTCCTAAAGGTACTAAACCACCAAACATGATTGAGCCTGAATATGGACCAAAATATGTCATTTGGTCGACCCGAAAAGGTTGATGTTTGCTGTTTTGTAAGATATCACCAAGGTAAAAGAGCATAAATGGATATTAGATAGTGGTTGCTCACGACATATGAGTGGAAAAAGCTCACTGTTATCACATCTAAAGAAGCAATCATCTGAAACCATTACGCTTGGTGATAAAGGAAAGTGTGACATTATTGGCATTGGTAAAATTTGTTATAATTTAACTAACTTCATTGATAATGTATATCTTGTTGACGGTTTGAAGTATAATTTGCTTAGCATCTCTCAAATATGTGATAAAGGAAACAAGGTGATTTTTGATTCAGAAAAATGTGAAGTTTAAGACAAAATATCGGGTGATATTGTGCTTACAGCTCACATATGTAACAATGTTTATTCTATGAGCACTAACCAAGTTTCAGGAACTTAGCTAAAATGTCTCAAGGCCTTGACTGACGATCCAAGGCTTTGACATAGAAGACTTGGTCATGTAAGCATGCATACAATGCAGAAGTTACTTTCAAAGGATCTGGTACATTGCTTGCCAAACCTAAACTTCAAGGTAGATGAACTATGTAAGGCTTGTACACAAGGTAAACAAACAAGAGGTTCATTCAAACCAAAGAAAGTTGTAAGTTCTTCTCGACCCATTGAACTTCTACATATGGATCTTTATGGTCCTATGCGTGTCAAAGCTCCCAAAGGTAAATAGTAAATCCTTGTCATTGTTGATGATTTTTCTTGTTTTACTTGGATATTATTTTTACGGGAAAAATCTGAAGCATTGTTTGAGTTTTCAAAATTATTTAAGGAGTTGCAAACTTTGAAAAACCTACCTATCGTTTCGATAAGATGTAACGCCCCGTTTATTGGGTGCATTTGTTTTTTTATTATTATTTATTTTTCCGGCTTTACTGATATTTTTATAGCTTAAGTTCTTTTTATGTTAAAATATTTGAAGGCGTAAAATGTTTTCCCGAGTACAATTATATTTTCAGTAAATTTAACGGAAAAGTGCGGTAATTCCGGAAATCCCGTTCGCATATTCCTTATCGGATTTGTTGTATCTTATTACATTTATTTTCTATTATTTTTACTTTTTTTTTCCTTGCCTCTCTCCTCTGACTGATGAACAGCCTGGCCGCCCAACCTATTCTGTCGCTAGGTAAAGCAGTACACGCTATCTCTCTATGCAGCTCTTCCCTGGAACTTTTCTCACGCCATTCCCTCCGTCTTTCCATTCAATCTGAACCAGCCTCTCTCCACACTCCCTCAACTCTCTCAACAGTGCTCCCCTTATCTGAACTTCCGTCTCCTCATTCTGGACCTTCTTCCAAGCATAATCAAGCGTTCCTCCACTTTCTCATTCGCCGGAGTGAAGTCTCGACGCCGGAGAAACCTTTGCGCTTCGTCGTTGCTGGTAACTGCCTCGCCTCCTACTGCCCTTCGCCGCCGCATCGGATCATGTTCTTGCCTCGACCTACTTCTTCAATCGACGCCGGAGACGCCGCCTAGGACCTCGACTTGCGACGCTGGGAGAGGGATCTACGCCTCCAGAGAAGGGCCCCGTCGCCGCCCAGGGAGCCTTCTTCTTCTTCTCTCCCGGTTTCCCTCGCCTCAGCTGCTCTCCCCTGTCGCGCAGTGAATCCCGACGGCCTGGAGCACCCTCGCCCTCGCCCTCGCCGTGCCCTGTCTGCACGTGCCCTGGCGGAGCCTTCTTCCTCCCGGCCGGAGCCCCTAGCCGCCGCCGCCAGTGTGCCCTTCCCTCTGCGTTTTTCAGATGACAGGGGTATCAAACCCTTTTTCAAAATTAATGCGGCCCCCCAAAGTTTTGGTATAATTACAAATTGTGACCAATATGTTGTATTTGCAATTTTGGCCCATGTTTTTGAGTTATGTGAATTTACCCCTGTAGATTTAATTTTTGGAAAAATGGCTCAAGTTTCCGGAATTTGGTTTTATTCCCTAATGAGATAATTTTCAGAAAATGCACAAGGATTTATTTATGGAATAAGACCCATATGCGGAAATTGTATAATTAGCCAAGAAAATGTTTTTACGGGTTTTAACCTTGGAGTTTAAATAAGAGTTTATTTCATAATTATATATATTATCAATTATCAATTATTCCCTTGTTGGATTATTTCGGATTTATGGCCCGAAGGTTTATTGGCGGATTATGACCTAGTTCTAAAATTGTATAAATTGTCCCGGAAAGTTTTTAAGCGGTTTTAGCCTTGGTTTTGAACACGAGTTTTACCTTAGATTTTTACATAATTATATATATTCCGTTCAAATTTAGCATATAAGCTAAATTTGTTTAGCTTT
The DNA here is from genome assembly GCA_033239045.1 of Fagopyrum esculentum. NCBI lineage: Eukaryota > Viridiplantae > Streptophyta > Magnoliopsida > Caryophyllales > Polygonaceae > Fagopyrum > Fagopyrum esculentum. The sequence continues at coordinate 63,156,189 of BSUD01000003.1, read as the reverse complement.
GGTGTTAGGACCGGAAGCGCGCCCCGATAAAGGCCAACGATTTCAATCTCAACATCCATAGATCGACTTCCGTCTTTTGACGTTGTGTGAGTATTCCTTTCCCTCGATCTAGTTATGTTTAGTAGTATCATGCTAGGTTGGATATAACATAACTTAGAGTGAATACCATGTAGTGGTTATAAACCTTTGGTGAGTTTTGAGGATTTATGATTGTGCTAAGACTTGAGGTGTTTGGTTATCTTGTGAAGTTGTTATAAGGCTTTAAGTTATATGGTTGATCTTGTGAGCGTTTTGAGGTGAGGTTGGGGTTGTATGATCTTGTGGGATTTTGGAGTTTAGGTTTGGCTTATCCTAGCATGTGTTGCGATGATTATGACCTTGTGAGATCGTGAGGACTAAGAGTTGTTATCCTAGCATGGTTATGGATTATGATCTTGCGAGATCATTGTGACTAGCTAGAAGTCTAAGGACTTCTAGCATGTGAGAGAGATGTTGATCGTGTGCCTTTTTACAGGCGTTGAGTGTCTTCCTACGGGAAGCTGAGAGCAGGATATAACGGGATTACCTTTGGGACGAGGTAAGTCTCCGGACTTACTTAGCTCGTATTCATTGTATTAGCATTGATGTGTGTTTGGTGGTGTGTGTTTATTCTTTATTGTTTATAACAGCTAAACCGGAAATAGGACCACCGACCTTTATACTATTTGGTCCAAGTGTATGATAACGGGCGGTGACATCACTGCCTAGCTCTTGCGTAGAGCTAGGAGGTTCTTGGCGACTAGCCCGTGTGGTTAGACGGTCGGAGGCATCCACCGTTCCATGCGGTAAGTGGGGACCGAGGCGAGTTTCGGGAGATTCTCGTGTCACAAAAGAAGTTGAATTAGAACGGGATACGACTTAATAATAAAAAGATAATAAACCGGACTTGTGTGATTTGGTGTACATTGTGTGTTATGTTGATTTACTTGTGTTTGTGCCTTTCACCTTGATTCTAATGCTTCGAATATTAGCTAACGGTTTTATACCGATTGTTGTAGATTGCCTTGCAGGTTAGGATTGCGGCCGAGAGATCCGGAAGAGTGGGCAGCCGGGGTTCCGTACATTTTAGGAGTGGGTTTTGTTAGAGTCGAGTTGTATATTATTCATGTATATTGTATATCCCGTGGTGGCATTTGACCCTTGATGTTTCTTATCGGCTGAAGTCTTTTGTTGTTTCTTTTGGGTTTCCTTTCATTGCATTGCATAAAATTGTATTTCGGTTTTGCCTTTTATTTGTGCCTTGTTGCAAGATCCGGTGAAATTGTTGTCAAGCTAAGGGTCGGGACCCATTGTGAGGCCCCAACCCGTAGCATCCCGAGTCCCGCGGATTCGGGGTGTTACAAAAGTGGTATCAGAGCCCTAGGTTGACAACAATGACACTCGCAATCTTCTAAAGACCGAATAAGGAATAAACAGAACCCCACGGGTTCTGAGTTTTCGTTTTTAAAATCACATGCATGAGTCGGGGTAGAATGTACGGACCACCACTCCTTCCGCGGATCTCGGCAGCTTAGTTTATTGGATTTTGATATGTATATATAGATATGGATATGAGGTTTGTTGTTATGCATGATGGACATGGTTTATGTGTATATTTGTATATGTGGATGATTATATGTTTTGGACCTTGTATTGTTATAATGAAGTGTCGGATGCGTGATATTAGTAGTATTATGGACTTAGGAATTATATAGTTATATATACGTATTCTTATTATATATAGTAGCACATGAAGTAATGAGACATTTTAGCTAAGATGATAGTATGATATAATTACCTTGGATGACGCCGTTTGGCTCGGGATAGTTTACATATGAGGATGAATATGCTCAAGTACCGAGTTGAGTATCACGTTAAACACCTTGGTGTTTCTTGGGCTCCTTTAGAGGACGTCAAAGCAAACCTATGAAGACTAAAGAGGACATTAACAGTAAGGACGAACAAGTAGAAGGAAACCCGAAACAACTAAAGAGAAAGCGAGATGGACAAATTAAAAATAAAGGGAGCAACATTAATGTGCGGAAGTGAGTCCAAAGAAGCCACGATGGAAAGACGACGAGACCAAGAGAGATAGTGAACTTAAGTTCTTCTAGAAGACGCGTGGACAACTAAAGGTACACATCGAGGAGGAGATGGACACACTTTAGCAAGGTTAAAGGTGGTATTCCTTCAAGACGTGAAGTTTTCTATAGGTGCTTCTAAGCTTTGGAGTCAAGATGAGAAGAGTGATCGAACCATTTGCTAAAGATTTAAGATACCCTAAGTTAAGCTTACGAGGTACCAATAAGTGAAGTGTCAACATCACTAGAGATATGAGAAGAAGGACATGGTGGGGATTCACGTAGAGTTAACCGGTTTCCCTTATGATGATAAGGCTATGAAACGCCAAGGAGGAGGAGGAAGAGTGTATAAATGATCCCAAGAAGGTGAATGACGAAACGAGGAGTTTGATCGAAAGACTTAAGATATCAACCAATAGGAACGCGGGTGAATGTTAGCTAAGGCTATAATATTTGGGAAGGTGCACTAGAAAGACATCAAGGAAGAGTGGTTAAGCTTATGAAGGTGAGTTATACAAAGTGCAAGGCCTAGAAGAGTATGGTTACCTTATGGAAGAGGAAGAAAGTATGGAACGGGGAAAGAACTAACGGAGTTTAAGGTAAAGTACCCCGTGGAGGGTAGCCTTCATGAAAATGGTAACATGAGAAGAGTAGTAGGATAATAAGTCGTTGACTTCGGAGTAGGTCAATTACAAGTTAAGTAGTGACAACTAAGAACGCACATGTGCGAGTTGTTTATTAGTGAGTGTAGAGGGGTTGAGTAAACAAGATTCGGGGCATTTAGAGAATCGACAACAAGAGCTTAAAGTATTTGCGGTGGATCAATGTCTATGGTAAGGAAGGACGTCAATGGAAGGGCATTTGTCTTAAATCAAATAATGTTGAATGAAGTCAAGCAAGTAACTCTAGCGGACCTTTTAGAGAGGGGTTGGGATGACCTTATCCTACCTTTGTAGGTCATGAAAATTGGCATATGGGAGAACGACACGGATTAGAGGTTTTAAAGTTTGACTACGTTAAAGGGGAAGTAGCGAATCAAGAAGAAGGAAAGGTTTCATGGAGGTGGTACGTAAACGGGAGTATATAAAGGATGCATGGTAGGAAATGGATGGTATATTTTCATAAGCAAAAGCTAATTCAGATGTCTCAGACTCACACGGAAGAGCCATGGTGGGTATGGCGTGAAAGGGGGGACCTAGATGAGGGAAACGCTACAAGCTTGGAGTTTATGATGTGAGTGCTTGGTGAAGTAAGGAGTGGATCTTGCGTTCTCCACGGGGCATACTAGTACGGTGGTGAACGTTGTTCATGGGATACCAATAGATGCCTAAGGTGACCAACAAGAGAAAGAGAAGACCGAAGTTTGGAAGTTTGATGTCGACCTGAGATGTGCGAGAGGTATATGGAAGTTTTAAATTGAGAACCTCATTGTCGGATTGAATTTTCAAAAGAAAGTGAAGTGTAAATTTTTACACCTACTTGAAGAAAAGATGTCTATGGAGAAAGTTTATGTAGAATACGAGGAGCTCCTCCCATATGTGGGGATGCCAGAGAAGTGAAGAAGATTGTGTCGGTTTGTCTTAAGGCATGATTGAGTCCTATAATGAGGACCTTTGTGACTGAACATATGTGCGAAGCCAAGAGATGTATTATAACCTTTTCTTTGAAGGGAAAAGAGGGATTAAGTTGAACTATTGCTTAACCAAGGCTTCAATAGTCGGAAGACTCGAGCGAGTTCCACGAGTCTAGGAGATGAAGGATTTGTAAAAGGAAGACGGTCGACATGGTAGCTACGAATGGAATATTACACGTGTTTAAAGGACATCACTCCAACAGATCGAGGTAGATCATTAGTAGCATGACGACTTGTAAAGTGATAAGACAAGATTGTGTCGGTTATTACGATATGTGACGGGAAGAGAAAAGATGAAACCTGAGATATCACGGATTCCAATACGTCAGAATGTGGAATTTTTCCCTAAGGTCGAGCTTGATTTAATTCCGATTTCTAAGGCGCCGTATAGAATAACACTTGTGCTGAGACATGAGTTGTGGAAGTAAGTGAAGGAGAAATTGCAAGAACTTAGTGATAAGATTTCATTAGAACTAGTGAAATGCCATAGAGAACATTAGACGTTATCTTGAACTCTTGATTTGAAGTTCGTATTGGAATATATCTTAAACTCTTGATTTGAAGTTGTTATGGAGAACATCAGTTTACGAAAAGTGAGTAAGTTATCTCCGTCTGTACATCGATTACCGAGAGTTGAACAAGATAACAATGTGGAACAAGTATTCCTCACCACGGATAGATGATCTACTCGACCAATTGCAAGGGTCGGTAGTCGCTTCTATGAATGATTTAAGGTTTCTTTTCACAAACTGAGAATTCGAGATTGAGATATTGCAAATACGGTATTCTAGACGAACCATGGTCACTACGAGTTCTAGAGATTCCATATGGGCTTACTAATGCCCTGATAAGATATTTTGGCCTACTCCCGAAGAAGAGAGAAGTTGTATGAAAAGTTATCTCGGGATGGCAACCCCGAAGGATGTGAAAGAAGTTAAAAGTTTTCTTGGATGTGTTGGTCATTACCAGATTTGTAGAGAGATTTTCCAAGGTAACACCATCTATGGATAACCTACTCCGGATGATAATGAAGTATTAAGTGGGACAGAGATTGACAATGGAGTTGTTGAGAGTTAAGAGAAGATTCATTGGTGCAACTATTTAGAAATTGCCTTGAGGTATGATGGGTTTGAAGTGTACAAGTGGTTCTCAAAAACCAGGTCTTGATTAAGTATTAAGGAACGATGTAACAGAAATAGCATATGTGACTCTTTTGTAGAAGCATTGTGAATTAAGTATTTTCCTTCATTACTTGAAACTTACAACAAGATTGAGAAGATGTAACATCAACGTTTGGTTAGCGGGACCAATTAAGAAGTTTGACCTTATGTGTTAGAGGCAATCAGAGAGAAACAAAATAGAAATGTTGCATTGAGGAGGACCCGAGAAGGGAGTTGAGTTCCGATATATCGACCTTTTAGATCTTAGCGTGAGTTGGGGAAGTGTCTTATAAGCTGGCGTTACCGCCAAGAGTAGAGAGTGTTCACCCGGTGTTTCATGTGTACGAGACGAAAGATAGTATCTTTGGTTGAGTTTTACGCCGAGCTAGTATATTTGATAGAATCGACGGGTTAGACCTAACTCTTCCCTTAAGTTGGTTGTGTATATGTGTGATGTTATATTGGGTGCATTTGTTTTTTTTATTATTATTTATTTTTCCGGCTTTACTGATATTTTTTATAGCTTAAGTTCTTTTTATGTTAAAATATTTTAAGGCGTAAAATGTTTTCCCGAGTACAATTATATTTTCAGTAAATTTAACGGAAAAGTGCGGTAATTCCGGAAATCCCGTTCGCATATTCCTTATCGGATTTGTTGTATCTTATTACATTTATTTTCTATTATTTTTACTTTTTTTTTCCTTGCCTCTCTCCTCTGACTGATGAACAGCCTGGCCGCCCAACCTATTCTGTCGCTAGGTAAAGCAGTACACGCTATATCTCTATGCAGCTCTTCCTTGGAACTTTTCTCACGCCATTCCCTCCGTCTTTCCATTCAATCTGAACCAGCCTCTCTCCACACTCCCTCAACTCTCTCAACAGTGCTCCCCTTATCTGAACTTCCGTCTCCTCATTCTGGACCTTCTTCCAAGCATAATCAAGCGTTCCTCCACTTTCTCATTCGCCGGAGTGAAGTCTCGACGCCGGAGAAACCTTTGCGCTTCGTCGTTGCTGGTAACTGCCTCGCCTCCTGCTGCCCTTCGCCACCGCATCGGATCATGTTCTTGCCTCGACCTACTTCTTCAATCGACGCCGGAGACGCCGCCTAGGACCTCGACTTGCGACGCTGGGAGAGGGATCTACGCCTCCGAAGAAGGGCCCCGTCGCCGCCCAGGGAGCCGCCTTCTTCTTCTCTCCCGGTTTCCCTCGCCTCAGCTGCTCTCCCCTGTCGCACAGTGAATCCCGACGGCCTGGAGCACCCTCGCCCTCGCCCTCGCCGTGCCCTGTCTGCACGTGCCGTGGCGGAGCCTTCTTCCTCCCGGCCGGAGCCCCTAGCCGCCGCCAGTGTGCCCTTCCCTCTGCGTTTCAGATGACAGGGGTATCAAACCCTTTTTCAAAATTAATGCGGCCCCCCAAAGTTTTGGTATAATTACAAATTGTGACCAATATGTTGTATTTGCAGTTTTGGCCCATGTTTTTGAGTTATGTGAATTTACCCCTGCAGATTTAATTTTTGGAAAAATGGCTCAAGTTTCCGGAATTTGGTTTTATGCCCTAATGAGATAATTTTCAGAAAATGCACAAGGATTTATTTATGGAATAAGACCCATATGCGGAAATTGTATAATTTGCCAAGAAAATGTTTTTACGGGTTTTAACCTTGGAGTTTAAATAAGAGTTTATTTCATAATTATATATATTATCAATTATCAATTATTCCCTTGTTGGATTATTTCGGATTTATGGCCCGAAGGTTTATTGGCGGATTATGACCTAGTTCTAAAATTGTATAAATTGTCCCGAAAAGTTTTTAAGCGGTTTTAGCCTTGGTTTTGAACACGAGTTTTACTTTAGATTTTTACATAAGTTATATATATTCCGTTCAAATTTAGCATATAAGCTAAATTTGTTTAGCTTTGGTGTTAGGACCGGAAGCGCGCCCCGATAAAGGCCAACGATTTCAATCTCAACATCCATAGATCGACTTCCGTCTTTTGACGTTGTGTGAGTATTCCTTTCCCTCGATCTAGTTATGTTTAGTAGTATCATGCTAGGTTGGATATAACATAACTTAGAGTGAATACCAAGTAGTGGTTATAAACCTTAGGTGAGTTTTGAAGATTTATGATTGTGCTAAGACTTGAGGTGTTTGGTTATCTTGTGAAGTTGTTATAAGGCTTTAAGTTATATGGTTGATCTTGTGAGCGTTTTGAGGTGAGGTTGGGGTTGTATGATCTTGTGGGATTTTGGAGTTTAGGTTTGGCTTATCCTAGCATGTGTTGTGATGATTATGACCTTGTGAGATCGTGAGGACTAAGAGTTGTTATCCTAGCATGGTTATGGATTATGATCTTGCGAGATCATTAGACTATGTGAGAGAGATGTTGATTGTGTGCCTTTTTACAGGCGTTGAGTGTCTTCCTACGGGAAGCTGAGAGCAGGATATAACGGGATTATCTTTGGGACGAGGTAAGTCTCCGGACTTACTTAGCTCGTATTCCTTGTATTAGCATTGATGTGTGTTTGGTGGTGTGTGTTTATTCTTTATTGTTTATAACAACTAAACCGGAAATAGGACCACCGACCTTTATACTATTTGGCCCAAGTGTATGATAACGGGCGGTGACATCACTGCCTAGCTCTTGCGTAGAGCTAGGAGGTTCTTGGCGACTAGCCCGTGTGGTTAGACGGTCGGAGGCATCCACCGTTCCATGCGGTAAGTGGGGACCGAGGCGAGTTTCGGGAGATTCTCGTGTCACAAAAGAAGTTGAATTAGAACGGGATACGACTTAATAATAAAAAGATAATAAACCGGACTTGTGTGATTTGGTGTACATTGTGTGTTATGTTGATTTACTTGTGTTTGTGCCTTTCACCTTGATTCTAATGCTTCGAATATTAGCTAACGGTTTTATACCGATTGTTGTAGATTGCCTTGCAGGTTAGGATTGCGGCCGAGAGATCCGGAAGAGTGGGCAGCCGGGGTTCCGTACATTTTAGGAGTGGGTTTTGTTAGAGTCGAGTTGTATATTATTCATGTATATTGTATATCCCGTGGTGGCATTTGACCCTTGATGTTTCTTATCGGCTGAAGTCTTTTGTTGTTTCTTTTGGGTTTCCTTTCATTGCATTGCATAAAATTGTATTTCGGTTTTGCCTTTTATTTGTGCCTTGTTGCAAGATCCGGTGAAATTGTTGTTAAGCTAAGGGTCGGGACCCATTGTGAGGTCCCAACCCGTAGCATCCCGAGTCCCGCGGATTCGGGGTGTTACATAAGAAGTGATCACGCTAGAGAATTTGATCAACTAAAGTTTGATTTGTTTTGCGCAAAATTTGGTATTTCACACAACTTTTCAGCTCCTAGAGCTCCTCAACAAAACGGGGTTGTGGAACATAAGAACCGCACCCTAGAGGATATGTCTAGGACCATACTTTTAGAAAATAGTTTGCCAAAACGTTTTTGGGTTGAAGTAGTCAACACTGCTAACTACATATTGAATAGATGTTTAATCCGCCTTATTTTGAAAAAGACTCCTTATGAACTCTTTAAGGGTAGAAAACCTAGCATTTCCTATTTTGAACCCTTTGGATGTACATGCTTTGTCCATAACAATGACAAAGATAACCTTGGTAAATTTGATGCATGTAGTGACGAAGCAATATTCATTGGATATGCTTCAAATAGCAAAGCTTGTCGTGTTTATAATAAACGTACCAAGATCGTTGAGGAAAGTATTCATGTCATATTTGATGAAAGCAATGATGGTACTTTGAGTGATGGTTTTGTAGACCTTAATTTGAATCAATGTGAAGATCACAATTCTGATGGAGAAGAAGATCCTAAAGCTTAAGAAAAGAATATGCAAGAAAAGATTCAAGATAACATAGAACAATCTCAAGACCTCGAAACAGAAAACTGCAATGTTAGAACTCCGTTTCAAGGCCTTGAAACTAACCTTCAAGGTCTTGATATTGGATCCAAGGACAACACTCCAGCGGTACCTAAATCCAGTCAAGCATATGAGCCCCAATCTTCAGGATCTGTTCCATCATACAAACGAAGGAAATTTGAACATTCTTCATACCATCTACAAGAGAATGTGATCTGAGATCCAAACGCAGGAGTTCAAACTCGATCCAAAGTTAACAATCTATGTGCATTCTCTGCGTTCATATCTCTTATTGAGCCCAAGAATTATGTTCAAGCTCTTAAAGAACCCGACTGGATCATCACCATGCAAAATGAGCTAAATGAATTTGAGAAAAACAAGGTTTGGACTCTTACATCGAAACCAAAGCACCAATCCGTCATTGGCAAGAAATGGGTTTTTTGAAACAAGTTGGATGAAAATGGTAAAGTCATTCGAAATAAAGCACGACTTGTAGCTCAAGACTATAACCAAGAAGAAGGTATTAATTATGAGGAGACCTTTGCTCCGGTTGCCAGGTTAGAAGCCATATATATGCTACTTGCTTTTTCATCTTTCATGAGCATAAAGTTATTTCAAATGTATGTAAAATGTGATTTTCTAAACGGCTTCTTAGAAGAAGAAGTCTACTTTGCTCAACCTCCTGGTTTTGAAAATGATGAATTTCCTGATCATGTTTTTAAATTGGACAAAACTCTTTATGGTCTTAAGCAAGCTCCTCGAGCTTGGTATGAAAGATTGTCCAAGTATCTCCTTGAAAACAATTTCAAAAGAGGTTTGATTGACAAAACTCTATTTATCAAAACCAGAGACAACGACATATTAGTAGTACAAATCTATGTTGATGATATATTATTCGGTGCTACTAACGATTCTTTATGCAAGGAATTTTCAGATATTATGTGTAGGGAATTCGAAATGAGCTTAATGGGTGAGTTAAATTTCTTCCTTGGACTTCAAGTTACACAAGCAAAGAAAGGAATTTTTCTCAATCAAAGCAAGTATACCAAGGACTTGCTTAAGAAGTATAAGATGGATCAATCCAAGGTCGCAAAAACTCCTATGAGTTCTACACTCTCACTTGACCATGACAAAGATGGTAAAAGTGTTGTACAAAAGGAGTATCGAGGTATGATCGGTTCTTTGTTATATCTAACGGCTAGTCGACTTGACATTATGTTTAGCATGTGCATGTGTGCAAGATTTCAAGTTGATCCTATAGAGTCACATTTGATAGTTGTCAAAAGGATATTTCGGTATCTCAATGGCACTAAGGATTTAGGGTTATGATACCCACATCAAAGCTTGTTTCACCTCATTGGTTATTCAGATGCAGACTTTGCAGGCTATAAGGTCGATATAAAGAGTACTCTGGATGTTGCCAATTCTTAGGGTCATCCCTAATCAGTTGGCACTTCAAGAAGCAAAACTTTGTCGCCCTATCCACAACTGAAGCAAAATACATAGCTGCGGGATCCTGTTGTGCACAAATTTTATGGATAGCTCAACAACTTCGTCATCTTGGATTTCATTTAAAAGGTATCCCAATTAAATGCGATAATACTAGTGCTATTTCGATCGCTAAAAATCCTGCAACATTCAAGGACAAAGCATATCGATGTAAGGCATCACTTCATACGTGATCATGTTGAGAAAGATAATGTTTCGATTTCTTTTATATCAACTGACTTGCAGCTTGCAGATATCTTTACAAAGCCTCTACCTGAAGATCAATTCAATTTGATTAGATTAGAGTTTGGTATGTTCAACAAGGAAGCATTAACATAGGGGAAGTAAATCGTTTTATTTCCTCCTTCGTATGCAGCTCACTTTTAAATTTCAAGGGCTTTGAAATGCAATTTAAGGGCAACATTGAATATCACGGATCTATTTAGGGGTTAATATCTTTAAGATATTATGATCTCTAACCCATTTTAAAGAAAGATTTTTAAAATGATTTCAAAAGTCTTTATCTTCGGATTCAAAGATTTGAAAAGACTTGTTGAGATTAAATTGGAAACAAATTTTCGTTTTTCAAGGCCTTGATTTTCTCAAGATCTTGTTAAAACCATAAATTGTTTTCTTTTCCCCTTTTAAAGGCTTAAACCCTCCTTCTTCCCTATTCAACATTTTTACAAAACCAAATACACCTCTTTCAAAACCCTTGACTTTTTCTCTCACAAATCCATCTATGGCTCCAAGAAGCAAGAATGTAACACTCCGAATCCGCGGGACTCGGGATGTCACATTGGGCTAGGATCTCACAATGGATCCTGACCCTAGCATGACAACAAGTTCACTGGACCTTACAACACAGCACTGACAGATATAAAACAAATACATAAAACAGTATAAACTGTACGACCCAAAGTAAACAACAACATAGCCGAGTATATAAAACGACATCCTCACATAGGAGGTACAAAAGATCATCCTCACGCAGGAGGGGAAACACAACAAACCCAAACCAACCACCTAATGTACGAGAGTCCTCGGCCTGTCACCCTGCCACATCACCCAGTAGCGCCTAACCTGTAAACATCTACAACACGGTATGAAACCTTTAGCTAACCATACATATATGAGGTAATGCATAAGCACAAGCACAATCATGAAAGATAAACACATCAGCATGCTATCACTCATTTACCCATTTATTATCTTTATATAATAACCATTCACTCAAAAACCGTATATATATATAGATAGATGAAAGTATGTGACACGAGGACCGATACATCCCCGCCTCTGAGTACAATGTCCAGCTGTACGAGTATCGGTCACACAATCCGTGTACCCTATGGGAGTGGATTGCGCCCTTCCTGTAAACCAGTCTGGCCCGACATCAGAGAACCTCCCAGACTCCACAGCGGGATGAAAGGGAAAGGTTATCACAACCACGCAGTGGGGCAGTCAATAGAACATACGTCGATAAAAACGACAACTCATGATATCATAGCAAACATATAAAGCACACACCACTCATGCAAACACCCAATATAGGGATGGTAGCTAAGTAAGTCCTACGGACTTACCTCAACCTCGTACAAAATCAACCACGATCACCTCTACACTGGAGGGACAACACCGCCTAAAAAAGGCATAAAGAGATATATCAACCTCTATTCATCAAAGGGGTCACACCTAGATCCAAAGGGATCCATAAGGATCATACTCAATCTATAAGCCTCACAACCAACTAAACCTCAATATCTCAACATAGCTCACAATTCCTCAAATCTCAAGGTAGTATCTAATCAACATTCCTCAATCTCAATTTTAATCCTAATTTAATTAATTAATTAAATTTCGCCAGAATAACGTTTTGCCCGCAAGCAATTTCTAAACCCCCTGTCATCAGATTTCATCAAACAAGAACCCATAATCACCAGAATAATATAACGACCATAATGGAATTTCTAATTGTCCTATTTGACAAGCCTAAAGTCAATTTAGGCCAAATCGCAGTACGGAAAACGAATAAATTCATAACTTATTCGTTACTAACCCGATTGACGATCTGAAAGAAGATTCGGAAACACAACGACGCAGGCTACGCATGGACAACATAAAATTCATCGGAATCTGAGCGACGGAACCGTCCTGGTGACATATATGCTCGACCAGCCCTCCATATACTCGGAAATGCAGAAACTCGGTACCGTTATGAAGAGAATGAAGAGAGGAATCCAGAAACTCAAACGGAATTGAAATCGGATTAGAAACGGAGAGTAGATCTGAGTTTGAAGGTTGAGAGAAATCAGAGCTTTTACGAGAAAACGTGAAAGGAAATGAATTAATAAAGGATTTTCCGCTATTTATAGTGAAGACGATAATTATCCTTTAGTAAAGTCGATAATTATCCTTTAACCGATCCAAAGGCGGGTCGAACCTCTTTCTCCAAACTTCTCGAGATTGGAACATTAAATCTGGAATATTGTAGGGATAATTATTACACAACTGCATCGGAAAACGTGTATTCCTAAGCCGTCTTTCTTAGCCGTTAAGAAACGAAATATCGACTCTTTTGGCCGTTTTGCCTCTCCATGTTATTTCATATCTAAGACATATCCGATGTCCTGATCATTTCTCTCAACTGCATTTTTATTAATTGGAGCTCCCAAATGCTCCAAATAACACCGGAGGGTAAAAATAATTACCCGGGGGAAAAAGTAAAAATTTCCCCAAACGTCCAAAATTACGCGAGGAACATAACGGTGGGACTCATACTCATCACTTGGGAAATCTTCGCAAGTTATATGTCAATTACTATCAACGATTAAGTTAATCAACATTAATTATAATTCGGAAATCCTAGCTATTACATCACACACCCCTAAAAAAAAAGTTTCGTCCCGAAACTTGAACAATTCCCAAATTCTCTCGGACCCATACGCCGAGGTATAACTCTCACTCTTTCTATCGGAGGTATCACATCTCCGTTCCAAAGATCACAATCTATAACCTCAAGTATAAACATGGAGGAATCATCACTCCAGGAAACAGGGTCATAACGCTACCCAAAGGCGTAGAGGAATCACGTCTCTCGCCATACCACATCACAAGGCATAGAGGAAGCACATCTCTAGCCAAAACATATCACATGCATAGAGGAAATACGTATCTAGCCAACCCATAAACATATACATCGCATGGAGGAATCACATCTCCACTGAACTATGTCCATCAAGGTAGCATGGAGGAAAGAACCATCTCCAGCTGAATCCTAATCCCACTCAAATAGCATGGAGGAAAGAACCATCTCTAGCTATAAATATGATCATACTCAGGTAGCGTGGAGGAAGTAATCATCTCCAGCTATAGCATACATCATGCTAGCACATCAAGATCTACTAAGATCATAAATCACATCACAACTAGCATAGAATAACATATCAAGGCATATAAGCACATAAGCACATAAGCACAACATTCATCAAGATAGCACTAAGATCTACTCGTGCTCCCACAAATGGGTATGTCCTAACATATACTCTGGATAGTTCCTCAGGACACTATCCTCAGTCTCTCACATAGCCTCTTCAGGTCTTCATCTCGACCATCATATCCTCAATATGGGCATGTCTTTCAAATGCAAGCATTTCATATCTTATTCCAAGAATGTAATCAGATGTTCAACAACGATGTGGTTCAACTTAACCACTAGATCATTATAACTCACAAAGTGTTTTCAACCTGGTATATACTTTCTCAGTTAAGACATAGGAACACTGGGTGAACATCCACCAACTTCAGAGTGAAAGCTAAACATCATGTTGCCTTCACAAAACTGATCAAGATCTCAAGTAACCGACATATTGGAAACTCAGTCCCCCTTTCCATAATACACAACTAACGTCTCACAGCTGAGATACCTCTGTTCGCTCAAAAGTGTATGCGTCAAAGTCTTAAATTTATATCTAGAACTCAAAAGCAAAGCGAACCCGCAGTGTACGGATCGGCTGTAGAAAGGTAAGAATTCCAGAGTCGAACTCAGGGATTTGGTGAGAATAAATCCGAAATCAATTATCTAGCAAAAAGTGTAGAAGCTTTTGTGATCAAATAAGAAGGGAATGATTCCAAGGATTCAAGTTTCCGATTTAGGCTTTCGATTCAAGACACTTCTATAGATTTAGGACAAAATTTATATTACCAAGATTAAATGTTCAAAAGTAGGATTCGTACGATGAAGTTCCGAAACCTATATGACTAATCTAAAGGTTCTCTCTATAAGGGTTGTTGAGGCTGCAATACAGAAAGGTCTAAAGATAAGAATTATGATCAAACTAACTATCTAAAACTCCAAGATATGACTCTCCAAAGTAAAGATTAGGAAGCACATTTAATTTCTTAATAAAGGATGATGAGTCTCTTTATTACCCAAATTCTTGCAATCTTTATCTATTAAATATAGAATGAGGTTTGAAGTGCCTTCATACATTCAATTAGAGGGTAGAAAGATTAATCAAGATTGGGGTTTAGGCAAGGATTGGTTTTGATTAAAGATTAATTCAATTAAAGTTCGTCAGAAGAATAAATCGCCCTGTTCATAAGAAAATCGGCCGATTTTCCTCAAGAACAGGTCGATTTTCCTGTTTGTCGCAAAACCAAAATCTAAACTCTCAGGGTCCTAATGTTTGAATGAGTTCAGTCTATCATCATCTAAGCCTTAATCATCAACTATTCTCCCCAGAATCACAATGGTTTTAGCCAACCATTTTCAAAATCGAATCAAATTTATTCTTGAATGAAAAATCGCAAAGAAACCAAATCTTGAATGAATAATTCAATAACTCGTCAAATCTGTAAACAATTATCAATTCTACTCAATGTATCTCTTAAACAACTCAGTAGTGTGTCCACAAATCACAACTAAAACAATGGAATAGAGAAATCTCACAATCAAAGATCAAGAATGACTTTCCGGCAAAAGCTCTTCAATCTCTCTCCAAGAATCGTTGATTTCTCACAAACGTGTAAAGATTCTTCCGTGCAACCCCCTCGTTTTCGTTCGTAGGGTTCTCCTCTATAGTTTCTTGCAGATGGGCCGTTTGGCAAAACTCCCCTCTAGCCCAAATTAATTGGGCTTTATGTCGTCTTCTCTTTTGGCTGGATCGTGAAGAAAATCGACCTAGTCGATTTGGGTGTAAGATCGTTCAATAACATCCACTAAAAATCGTCCGATTTTTATGTCTGTTGGCACGATTTTCTTCAACAGAAAGTGTTCTTCTTTTGCTTCGTCTCCTATGCTTCTCCTTTGTAATTCCTTAGCATCTTTGGATACTTCAAAGGCTCCTTTAGCTTCCTTAACATCCTAGGATGCTTCTTGCTTCATTATTGCTTCCAATTCAACTCCATTTACCTGCAATTCATCAAAATCTCGTGTAGATCTCTATTTCCGACAATTGATTGAATAGAACATAAAAGGTATGCAAGATTCCTCTAAATGCTAGGTAAATAGAGATGATGCGCTGCAATATGCATGAATATGATGATACATAATTCATGTCATCAAAATACCCCATACTTGCCTCTTGCTTGTCCCTAAGCAAGACTCAAATTTAGAATAAAAGATGTCATGGATTATGTATGTATGAAAATCAAAAACTTTTCTTTTGGTAGTGCTTCTTCTTATTGGATCACCCTCAAAGTGAAATTTCAAGGTATAAAAGAGCAAAGAATGTATCAATGATGACTATAAGATGAATAAACTCCCTTTTCTTCTTTGAAGCCATAAATAAAGAACATGATAGAGGTGTAGAGGCAATCAAATTCAAACAAATCTAAGCCATTAAGTCTTGAACACATGCATAAAAGTCTCAAGGTCTTCTAATCAAAGAAAGGGTTCGAGAAACGTATTAAGGGAAGGAATTCTTTTTGGCAATTGTGGTGCTAATCCGGGAAAGAGAAACACATAACACTTTCAAGAATTTTCTTCACTACACATGCTTTGCATGTAGAAAGCTTTGCTTTCTTTATACTTTACTTTTTGAGAGTATGGACAGCGGTGCACAAAAACCGAAGCCTAGGAGATTGGCGTTTCTCAATTTCGAGATGCCTCAAACCCTTGATGCACATACCATATCCCGTTAGGACTTGTCGTTCAATCGGACTTTGGCAAGACACAAACACCCGGCTATGTGAATGGTGCCGAGTTACTCATCCTCATGTTCAACGTCCCCAAATTTATGGAATTTTGCACTTTTCTAATACATTTTCCTTGGCCCTCCCACATCAAACATGCCTTTTTCAGTCGCCTATCCTAATTCCCGGATGGTAAGAGGAGGGATATATAATTTCATTGAGGAGCTAGCATGATCAAGATATGAGAAAAGAAAAGAAGTGAATTGCCTTAGTCATTCTTAAATGGTGTAAAAGAACTTGCAATATAGCTTCGATTATTATTTCATTCTCTCATCAAAACAACTAAATCATATAACTTATTCATGTATTCAAGTAACAAAAGCAATTTCATTCATGCTATAGTCAAGATCTCAACATAACTAAGCGTCTTTTTGCCTATCCATATACACAATATTCATCATAGAGGTCATTTCCATATAAGAAGCACTTAGAATTCATAGTTTTGAAAAAGGTCATGCAAATGCAAGTGATGGTAATAGAAAGCAAGTAGTGCAAGAGTTATTACAAGCCAATTTGTCAAGAGTAGTGGAAAATACATAGAGTGCTATAATGAAAAGTAAGGTATTGTAAGTACCCCCACCCCATACTTGACATCCACATTGTCCCCAATGTGAAAATCAAGCATAAGAAGGAGAAAAATACTTACAATGTAAAAGGAGTGGAAGCTCAATCCTCTGTCGGTGGTGGAGGTGGTGGATATGGATACATCGGTGCGGAGGGATCGTAGAAGTGGCCGAACTGGTGGTAGTACATGTCCCTCATCTGGCCATCATAGGATGAATGCCTAGCGTCCGTCTCCTCCCTGTAGCTCCTGAACTGTGTGCTCAGGGTGTCATAATCAGTGCGGAGGGTATGGTAGTCGGTGCTGAGGCTCTGGAAGCTAGTGACTAGCTCTCTGAAATGGCGTGGAGCTCGGCGTCCTCGTCTAGGGCCTGGGGCATGTGCATAGGAGTGTCGAGGTGGCTGCATGTCATCCTCCGTCTCCTCATCTTGTCTGCTAGTCCTGCTCGGTCCTGCTCCATGAGTGTCAGTGTCCATGGCGTCTGTAGCGTGTCCGCTATGAGTATCACTCTCGAACTCGAGCATGGTCTCCTGTCCGCCATCCTCATCCTCCTCATCTGAGTCACCTGCATCATCATCATAATAAGTAGGAGGTGAGAGCTCCTCAAGCATCGCCTCAAAAGTCTCCTTCCAGTTCCTTGTATTCCGAATGGTGTATTCGGATTTCCATATGATCTCGGATGGCTTCTTCTTCGGATCCCTGTGCCATGGCATCGGTACATGAAGAGTTCCTCTTCCTCGAGGAATCAAGACCTGTCGGACTACCAACCTCTGTGAGCCTAAAGGGAGGGCACTCTCAGCTAGAGTGCATCCGGAGAAGTCATAACCTAGAGTCCTAGCCACGTGAGTGACTAAGCCTCCTGCACAAATGTCGCCCTTAGCTTTGTTGGCTATCTTTCCTAGATAGTCAGCGAGCATGGTGGCGATGTCGGGAGTGGTGGTAGATGCCATGCAGTAGAGGATAAAAAGCTCATCAGCCTTGAGCTTCTGCGGGGTCTCGGTCCTGGCAAACAAGCTCTCACTGAGTATCCTATGTACCACCTTGAAGGAAAGGTTGTACATGCTTGTCTCCTTGGAGTTTCCGGGTCTCCACTTATCCCCGCCGTACTCTCCTACGGAAATAGTCTCCCAAAAATCACTGGCGCTGGTGCCTCTAGCAAATGTGCCTGCATGTGAAGAAGAGAAGCCAAACAGGTCGCCAAAAGCATCAATAGACAAAGTGTGGTCTTGGCTCATGAGGCGGAAAGTGACCATCCTTTCCCTAGGATCATGCTCAAATGTGCTAAGGAATTCTAGGGTGATCTCCTTATAAGCATCTTCCCTGATCGTAGCAAACTGTCTCAACCCTGCTCTGTCAAGCATCATATCAACATCTTCTCGAACATATAGTGAATCTAGGTCATCGAGCACTATGTAACGAGGAGGGGTGAATGGGCGATCTACAATGCGTTCATAGCGTTTCTTATGCTTGGATAGGGGAGGGGGGAGCCTAGGGATGTTGGTAGGTGGAGGTGGTGGTGGGTTAGGGGCTCTTGAAGAAGATCCCTTCTTCTTCCCCGTGTTTCTAGTTATCCTCTTGACAAGATCCATTCTAAGTCCTAAAAATCGACCTGTTCTTCACAAAAATCGGCCGATTTTTCTGGGCTGGGTCGATTTTTCTCCCGATTTCAGTGATTCTCACAATTCTGTAAAGTTCTGTTCAATCTATCACCACACACAGTTCTCTACAATGGTTTCTAAGCAAATTCCTCTATCAATTCCAACAACCAAACACTTCCTAAGCAAACTTCAATTTCAAGTGAGAAACTTAGGTTTTGGAAAGAAAAACCTGAATTCCTTGTGGAGTAGTCGATTGCCGTGCGTGTTGTTGGTAGATCCGTGTTCCTTGTTGAAAATGCTTCAGTTTGGAGCCAAGAATCTCTTGAAATGGTTAAGGAATGAGGATTTGGGGGTGTGGCGATTTTTCGGCGTTCTTGAGAGAGGGAAATCGCGAGTTGAGGGTGTGAGAATGAAGAAGGTCGAGTGTGAAGTCTTTATATAGGGTCGATAATTTCTGAAGAAAATCGGCCGATTTTTCTGGTCGATTTATTTGTCGGGGCGATTTTTCTCTCTGACAGAAAAAATCGGACGATTTTTCTTGGCAGGTCGATCTCCAGGTCGATTTTTGTTTCTGTTGTGAAAAATCGTCTTGCTCTGTTACAGAATCGGACGATCTTTTTATGGTAGGTCGATTTTCTTCCTTGTTTTCTTGGATCTTGATGATATAACTCGATTGTGCTCCATGCTTCATGAATCTCTCAAATTTGAACCTAGTTTCCTGCGATTAATGACACGACAAACCAAGAGTGCATCGAGGAACATAAAAAGATAAAAACGAAGAAGCAAAACAATTTATCTATTCTAACTTAAGCGAGGGAAAGAAGGAAAAACTATACTATCATTGGGTTGCCTCCCAAGAAGCGCTTTATTTATCGTCTTTTAGCTAGACGGTGTATGATGTTGTGTTCAATGGAGGAGGATAGGAGCTATCTCCTCGACCGGGGTTTCCGGCGTGTATTTCTTCAACCTTTGGCCATTGACCTTGAAACTTCCACTTTGTTCACCCCATACTTCAACTGCACCATGGGGAAAAATTCTTTTAATCACAAAAGGTCCTGTCCAACGGGATTTTAGCTTACCTGGAAATAGACGCAGCCTTGAGTTGAATAGGAGGACTTGGTCTCCTTCCTTCAAGTCTTTCGGGATGATGTGCTTGTCATGCCAGCGCTTTGTCCGTTCCTTGTAAATCTTTGCATTCTCATACGCATTCAGTCGGAGCTCGTCTAGCTCATTGATGTCTAAGAGCCGTTTCTCTCCGGCTTCTTTCATGTCGAAATTGAGCCACTTGATAGCCCAATAAGCTTTGTGTTCTAGCTCTACAGGAAAATGACATGATTTACCATAAACGAGATTGTAGGGAGTCGTACCTATTGGCGTTTTGAAGGCTGTCCTGTATGCCCATAGAGCATCGTCGAGCTTCATTGACCAATCTTTCCTTGTTTTAGAGACAGTTTTCTCTAAGATCCCTTTAATCTCTCTATTGGATATCTCGACTTGTCCGCTGGTTTGCGGATGGTAGGGTGTAGCTATCTTATGGGTCACCCCATACTTTGCCAATAGAGTCTCGAATCGACGGGCTGTGAAATGCGTTCCTCCGTCACTAATGATGGTTCGGGGAGTTCCGAACCTTGGGAAGATCGTCTTGTTGAGGAACTTCACCACTACCAATGCATCATTAGTAGGGGAAGCGATTGCCTCCACCCATCTTGAGACATAGTCTACGGCAAGGAGTATGTACTGGTTGCCGCATGAAGATGGGAAAGGTCCCATAAAGTCGATGCCCCATACATCAAAGATCTCTACTTCTTGTATGTTGTTGAGAGGCATCTCGTTTCTCCTGGATATGTTACCTGTTCTTTGACAAGCATCACAAGAAACAACAAACTTTTGCACATCTTTGAAAAGTGTAGGCCAATAGAAGCCGGAACGAAGTACCTTAGCACAAGTCTTGTGGGAACTAGCATGTCCGCCACATGGTAGAGAATGGCAGTGTCGGATGACGCTATCTATCTCATCTTCGGGAATACATCTCCTGTAGATGCCATCTGGACCTCTTTTGAATAGAAGAGGTTCGTTCCAATAGAATTGCCGGACGTCTCTAAAGAATTTCTTCTTTTGAGCGTATGAAAGTCCGGGTGGAATCTCCTGACAAACAAGGTAATTTACAATGTCAGCAAACCATGGATCATTACCTTGTGATATGTGTTGGAGACACTCTTCAATTTCGTGCAGCTGCTCGTCAGGGAAGGAGTCGTCTATCGGAAGCTCATCTGAGTTGCCGGTGAGCTGCGGGAGACGACTAAGGTGATCGGCGACGGAGTTCTCCGATCCTTTCTTATCACGGATCTCTAAATCGAACTCTTGTAAGAGTAAGATCCATCTTAGAAGTCTTGGCTTCGCATCCTTCTTCGTGAATAAGTATCGGATTGTAGAGTGATCCGTATAGACTATCACTTTCGCACCTACAAGATAGGAACGAAATTTCTCAAATGCATATACTACGGCTAAAAGCTCCTTTTCCGTAGTTGCATAATTGTACTGAGCCTCATCTAGCGTTTTGCTAGCATAGTAGATGGCATGAGTGCGACCATCTTTCTTCTGACCAAGAACGGCTCCGATAGCGACATCGCTTGCGTCGCACATGACTTCGAAAGGAAGAGTCCAATCGGGTGGTTGGATGATTGGTGCCGAAATCAATGCTTCTTTGATCCTGCAAAAGGCATCTAGACAATCTTTCGAAAATTCGAAAGTCGCATCTTTCATCAAAAGATTAGTCAAAGGTTTTGAAATCTTAGAAAAATCCTTTATGAATCTCCTATAGAAGCCTGCATGTCCTAAGAAGCTTCTAATTCCTTTTACTGATGAAGGGGGTGGTAATTTCTCAATGGTCTCTATTTTTGATCGATCTACCTCTATTCCCCTTTGTGACACTAAGTGACCTAACACAATTCCTTCGGTGACCATGAAATGACACTTCTCCCAGTTTAAGACTAAGTTAGTGTCCTCACATCTCTTAAGAACTAGTGAAAGGTTATAGAGACAGTTATCAAAGGAAGAACCATATACCGAAAAATCGTCCATGAAGACTTCCATGATGTTCTCTACATATTCGGAGAAGATTGCCATCATACACCTTTGGAAGGTGGCTGGAGCGTTGCATAAACCGAATGGCATTCTTCTATAAGCGAACGTACCCCATGGGCACGTAAAGGTTGTCTTCTCTTGATCATCCGGATGAATTGGTATCTGAAAGAAACCGCTATATCCATCTAAATAACAAAAGTAGGCATGTTGGGCTAACCTCTCCAACATTTGATCAATGAAAGGAAGGGGGAAGTGGTCCTTCCTCGTGGCCACGTTCAGTTTGCGGTAGTCGATGCACATTCGCCACCCTGTAACTGTCCGTGTAGGGATGAGTTCGTTGTTTTTGTTGGCAACAACGGTAATGCCTCCTTTCTTGGGTACTACTTGTACCGGACTCACCCATTTGCTATCAGAAATAGGGAAGATGATACCTGCATCAAGTAGCTTAAGGATTTCTTTCTTCACGACTTCCTTCATTGCCGGGTTTAACCGTCTTTGAGGTTGGCGTGAAGGTTTATAATCCTCTTCCATTAGTATTTTGTGCATACATAGAGAAGGTTTTATTCCTACTAAATCATCAATGGTGTAACCTAGTGCTTTCCTATGTTGTTTCAAAACATGCATGAGCTTCCCTAATTCATCATCATTCAAATTTGCATTGACTATAACTGGGTATGTGGAATTAGTGCCAAGAAATGCGTACCTTAAGTGCGTGGGAAGTTGCTTCAATTCTAGGGATGGAGGTACCTTGGTTTGTGATGAATCTTGACTTCCGGACTTTGTGGAGGAAGTCTCTATAGGTGTGGGTACCTCATTATTAGATTCGGAAGCGGCTGCGGTGAAGTTCGGAGAAGCCATAGAATTACTCAGTAAATCGACCCCCTCTGGAATAAATCGGTCGATCTTTTGCACGATTTTTGTTTCTGTTGGAGAAAATCGTGCTGCCTCTTTCTGAATCGGACGATTTATTGTTGTCAGGTCGATTTTAGTTTCTGTCGGGAAAAATCGTGCTACCTCTTCACAAATCGGACGATTTATTTCTGGTAGGTCGATTTTAGTTTCTGTCGACAAAAATCGTTCTGAATCTGCAAAAATCGGACGATCTTTTTGTGACAGGTCGATTTTCTTCACAATTTCCGGAGTCCTCTCTAGCTCTTCAAGTTTTGCCTCTAGTTCCTCCTCCCTAGCATTTAATGCTTTCACGTCCTCATTGCAGTCATGTTCCACCCCTTCTTCCATGATACTCATGCTAAGAACCTTTTGAAGGGAGTCTTTCATTAAGATCGAGCTTACTATTTCTCTAGACTCTTCTTCCTCAACAACTTCAAAAACGTCATCTTTCAAGGCCGGCTCCTTGATTAAGGAAGATAGTATGAACTCTATCTTTTCTTCACCTATGTGGAAGGATAGCTGGCCGTTCTTGCAATCTACCATACATCCAGATGTGGCGAGGAATGGTCTCCCAAGGATGATGGGAACTGGATAATCTGCAGGTATGTCAAGAACGACAAAGTCTATAGGTATGTAAAACTTACCTAGCTTTACCGGGATGTCTTCTAATATTCCTACCGGCTTAGTAGTGGAACGATCAGCCATGTAGAGTGTGATCTTCACCGGTCTAGGCTCTCCTAGACCAACTGCCTTGCAAAGAGCTAGAGGTATGATACTCACACTTGCTCCAAGGTCACAAAGAGCATCATAGGTAGCTTCTCCCAAGGTGATGGGTATGCAAAAAGATCCTGGATCGCGGAGCTTGGGTGGCATATTCTCCGTCATAGTCTTGATGAGTTCGGATGACTCCATGCTCATCTTGACTTCACCTATATCTTCCAACTTCCTCTTGTTGGAGAGGATCTCCTTGAGGAATTTCCCATAAGCTGGCATACCTAAAATCGCATCCATAAAAGGTATGTTAATATGGAGCTTACTCATAAGTTCAACAAACTTACCGAAATGTTTATCTAGGCGTGCTCGCGCTCTAGATTGAGGAAAAGGTAGAGGTGGTTTGTAAGCGGGAGGAGGAACATAGACTTCTTCCTTCTCTTTTGCCTCTCCTTCTTTTGTGGAAGTATCAACTACTTTGGGTTGAGGGTCGGCGGTTGTCTTCCCACTCCTAGTAGTTATGGCCATAACCCTTCCCTTTGGGTTATCTTCTGTCTTTCCGGGAAGTTTCCCTTGATCTCTTGGAACTTCTCCGGCCTTGTTGAATACTTGGTTTTCTAAAGCTTTGTGGGCTTTGTCAACCGAAGTTATGTAACTCTCCAATCCTTGTAGCTTGCCTAGGATCGTTTCTAGCATAGGATCCGGCTTGTTTGATCCGCTTGATTGTCCCTGGCTTGTAGAAGGAGTAGAAGAAGATGGAGGTGTTAGAGCTTTTTCGGCATGTGAGTAAGGATTACCTGAACCTTGCTGATTTGACCTCCAATTGTTGTTATTCGAATTCCTATTGTTGTTGTTGTTATTCCAATTGGAGTTTCGGTTGTTGTTGTTGTTGTTGCTCCAATTGGAATTCCGGTTATCATTCCTTTGGTTGTTGTCTCGCCCCATGTAGTTGGCTTCTTGCTCTTGAGTCCTTTGAAGACTCGTTTTGAGCACTTCCCTCAATTCCTTGATGTCATCCTTGAGGGAGAATATTTGTGTTTGAGCCGCTTGATTCAACTTGGCTCCCGGATCGCCTTGATTCCGGTTACTTGATTCCACCTTACGGTGGGAATACTTCTCAATCACTTGGGCTTGCTTCTCAATGAAGTCCCAAGCATCATCCTCTCTCATATCCATAAATGTGCCGCAGGATAGAGATTGGAGGTTGAATTGTGTCTCCGTATCCAACCCTTTGTAGTAGATCTCTAATAATTCCAGCTTGGAAATGCCATGGTGTGGGCAATCCAACAAGAGATCTTGAAACCTTTCCCAAGATTGAAACAAGCTTTCGTTAGGTTTCATAGAAAAAGCATTTATTTTACCTCTTAATTCCGCCGTTTTGGATGGCGGAAAGAATTTGGTGAGGAATTCCGAAGACAGTTCCTCCCATGTAGCTAACTTCGCAGCCGGAAGTGTTTGGTACCAAGCTAGAGCCTTGTCCTTCAAAGAGAAGAAGAACGGCTTGATCTTGTAGTTGCTTGTGGTAGCCTTCTTTGGCTTCATAGTCTCCATGAGAATCTCAAAATTCTGCAAGTGTTGATGCGGAGATTCAGTACTTGCTCCGCCATATTGACTTTGGCGAACCATAGTAATGACTTGTGGTGAGAAGCTAAACTCCTGGATATCTTCAGCTCCAAAGTCCACACCTAAACGGCGCGGTTGCTGAATAGGATCCATCCGTTGCCCCAAAGTTCGGGGTCTATTTTCGTTATTAGCAGCTCGAACATTCCTAGTCGTAATGCGAGGGACGACCTTAGGTGTTGGAGTGTTTCGGTTAGGACGAAGTGATGGATCAATCTCTTCAAGTTCCGGCATATCCGGATCAATCCCGTCATCATCGGATGAGTCATCTCGAATGGACTTAGTTGGTGTCTTGACTTTCTTCTTCTTGGAGGCGTTCGACTCCAACTTCATGTCCAAAATCATAGCTCTTAGTTCATCAATTTGAAATTGATGACTTATTTCAGCTTCCTTTCGAGCTTTCTCACTCAGTTGGAGTTGGCGTTGAGCTTCGTCCAATTCGGCCTTGTAGTTTATCTGATCGTTTTCGGCCATTTTCTTCTCCTTCAGCTTTCTCCTCAAAGTTCTTTCTAATTCGGGGTCGAAAGGAATTAGATCTTTAGTGGATCTAGTCCTTCGCATATACCTAAAGAACCTGCAAAAATCACTCAAGTAGATAGATCAAATCACAAAAGCAAGAGCTCTCAAGCTAGACAACCGAAAACCGAATTTGGTCTAGACCAAATCCCCGGCAACGGCGCCAAAAACTTGTTCGCTCAAAAGTGTATGCGTCAAAGTCTTAAATTTATATCTAGAACTCAAAAGCAAAGCGAACCCGCAGTGTACGGATCGGCTGTAGAAAGGTAAGAATTCCAGAGTCGAACTCAGGGATTTGGTGAGAATAAATCCGAAATCAATTATCTAGCAAAAAGTGTAGAAGCTTTTGTGATCAAATAAGAAGGGAATGATTCCAAGGATTCAAGTTTCCGATTTAGGCTTTCGATTCAAGACACTTCTATAGATTTAGGACAGAATTTATATTACCAAGATTAAATGTTCAAAAGTAGGATTCGTACGATGAAGTTCCGAAACCTATATGACTAATCTAAAGGTTCTCTCTATAAGGGTTGTTGAGGCTGCAATACAGAAAGGTCTAAAGATAAGAATTATGATCAAACTAACTATCTAAAACTCCAGGATATGACTCTCCAAAGTAAAGATTAGGAAGCACATTTAATTTCTTAATAAAGGATGATGAGTCTCTTTATTACCCAAATTCTTGCAATCTTTATCTATTAAATATAGAATGAGGTTTGAAGTGCCTTCATACATTCAATTAGAGGGTAGAAAGATTAATCAAGATTGGGGTTTAGGCAAGGATTGGTTTTGATTAAAGATTAATTCAATTAAAGTTCGTCAGAAGAATAAATCGCCCTGTTCATAAGAAAATCGGCCGATTTTCCTCAAGAACAGGTCGATTTTCCTGTTTGTCGCAAAACCAAAATCTAAACTCTCAGGGTCCTAATGTTTGAATGAGTTCAGTCTATCATCATCTAAGCCTTAATCATCAACTATTCTCCCCAGAATCACAATGGTTTTAGCCAACCATTTTCAAAATCGAATCAAATTTATTCTTGAATGAAAAATCGCAAAGAAACCAAATCTTGAATGAATAATTCAATAACTCGTCAAATCTGTAAACAATTGTCAATTCTACTCAATGTATCTCTTAAACAACTCAGTAGTGTGTCCACAAATCACAACTAAAACAATGGAATAGAGAAATCTCACAATCAAAGATCAAGAATGACTTTCCGGCAAAAGCTCTTCAATCTCTCTCCAAGAATCGTTGATTTCTCACAAACGTGTAAAGATTCTTCCGTGCAACCCCCTCGTTTTCGTTCGTAGGGTTCTCCTCTATAGTTTCTTGCAGATGGGCCGTTTGGCAAAACTCCCCTCTAGCCCAAATTAATTGGGCTTTATGTCGTCTTCTCTTTTGGCTGGATCGTGAAGAAAATCGACCTAGTCGATTTGGGTGTAAGATCGTTCAATAACATCCACTAAAAATCGTCCGATTTTTATGTCTGTTGGCACGATTTTCTTCAACAGAAAGTGTTCTTCTTTTGCTTCGTCTCCTATGCTTCTCCTTTGTAATTCCTTAGCATCTTTGGATACTTCAAAGGCTCCTTTAGCTTCCTTAACATCCTAGGATGCTTCTTGCTTCATTATTGCTTCCAATTCAACTCCATTTACCTGCAATTCATCAAAATCTCGTGTAGATCTCTATTTCCGACAATTGATTGAATAGAACATAAAAGGTATGCAAGATTCCTCTAAATGCTAGGTAAATAGAGATGATGCGCTGCAATATGCATGAATATGATGATACATAATTCATGTCATCAAAATACCCCATACTTGCCTCTTGCTTGTCCCTAAGCAAGACTCAAATTTAGAATAAAAGATGTCATGGATTATGTATGTATGAAAATCAAAAACTTTTCTTTTGGTAGTGCTTCTTCTTATTGGATCACCCTCAAAGTGAAATTTCAAGGTATAAAAGAGCAAAGAATGTATCAATGATGACTATAAGATGAATAAACTCCCTTTTCTTCTTTGAAGCCATAAATAAAGAACATGATAGAGGTGTAGAGGCAATCAAATTCAAACAAATCTAAGCCATTAAGTCTTGAACACATGCATAAAAGTCTCAAGGTCTTCTAATCAAAGAAAGGGTTCAAGAAACGTATTAAGGGAAGGAATTCTTTTTGGCAATTGTGGTGCTAATCCGGGAAAGAGAAACACATAACACTTTCAAGAATTTTCTTCACTGCACATGCTTCGCATGTAGAAAGCTTTGCTTTCTTTATACTTTACTTTTTGAGAGTATGGACAGCGGTGCACAAAAACCGAAGCCTAGGAGATTGGCGTTTCTCAATTTCGAGATGCCTCAAACCCTTGATGCACATACCATATCCCGTTAGGACTTGTCGTTCAATCGGACTTTGGCAAGACACAAACACCCGGCTATGTGAATGGTGCCGAGTTACTCATCCTCATGTTCAACGTCCCCAAACTTATGAAATTTTTGCACTTTTTCAATACATTTTCCTTGGCCCTCCCACATCAAACATGCCTTTTTCAATCGCCTATCCTAATTCCCGGATGGTAAGAGGAGGGTTACATAATTCATTGAGGAGCTAGCATGATCAAGATATGAGAAAAGAAAAGAAGTGAATTGCCTTAGTCATCCTTAAATGGTGTAAAAGAACTTGTAATATATCTTCGATTATTATTTCATTCTCTCATCAAAACAACTAAATCATATAACTTATTCATGTATTCAAGTAACAAAAGCAATTTCATTCATGCTATAGTCAAGATCTCAACATAACTAAGCGTCTTTTTGCCTATCCATATACACAATATTCATCATAGAGGTCATTTCCATATAAGAAGCACTTAAAATTTTTGAAAATTCATAGTTTTGAAAAAGGTCATGCAAATGCAAGTGATGATAATAGAAAGCAAGTAGTGCAAGAGTTATTACAAGCCAATTTGTCAAGAGTAGTGGAAAGTACATAGAGTGCTAGAATGAAAAGTAAGGTATTGTAAGTACCCCCACCCCATACTTGACATCCACATTGTCCCCAATGTGAAAATCAAGCATAAGAAGGAGAAAAATACTTACAATGTAAAAGGAGTGGAAGCTCAATCCTCTGTCGGTGGTGGAGGTGGTGGATATGGATACATCGGTGCGGAGGGATCGTAGAAGTGGCCGAACTGGTGGTAGTACATGTCCCTCATCTGGCCATCATAGGATGAATGCCTAGCGTCCGTCTCCTCCCTGTAGCTCCTGAACTGTGTGCTCAGGGTGTCATAATCAGTGCGGAGGGTATGGTAGTCGGTGCTGAGGCTCTGGAAGCTAGTGACTAGCTCTCTGAAATGGCGTGGAGCTCGGCGTCCTCGTCTAGGGCCTGGGGCATGTGCATAGGAGTGTCGAGGTGGCTGCATGTCATCCTCCGTCTCCTCATCCTGTCTGCTAGTCCTGCTCGGTCCTGCTCCATGAGTGTCAGTGTCCATGGCGTCCGTAGCGTGTCCGCTATGAGTATCACTCTCAAACTCGAGCATGGTCTCCTGCCCGCCATCCTCATCCTCCTCATCTGAGTCACCTGCATCATCATCATAATAAGTAGGAGGTGAGAGCTCCTCAAGCATCGCCTCAAAAGTCTCCTTCCAGTTCCTTGTATTCCGAATGGTGTATTCGGATTTCCATATGATCTCGGATGGCTTCTTCTTCGGATCCCTGTGCCATGGCATCGGTACATGAAGAGTTCCTCTTCCTCGAGGAATCAAGACCTGTCGGACTACCAACCTCTGTGAGCCTAAAGGGAGGGCACTCTCAGCTAGAGTGCATCCGGAGAAGTCATAACCTAGAGTCCTAGCCACGTGAGTGACTAAGCCTCCTGCACAAATGTCGCCCTTAGCTTTGTTGGCTATCTTTCCTAGATAGTCAGCGAGCATGGTGGCGATGTCGGGAGTGGTGGTAGATGCCATGCAGTAGAGGATAAAAAGCTCATCAGCCTTGAGCTTCTGCGGGGTCTCGGTCCTGGCAAACAAACTCTCACTGAGTATCCTATGTACCACCTTGAAGGAAAGGTTGTACATGCTTGTCTCCTTGGAGTTTCCGGGTCTCCACTTATCCCCGCCGTACTCTCCTACGGAAATAGCCTCCCAAAAATCACTAGCGCTGGTGCCTCTAGCAAATGTGCCTGCATGTGAAGAAGAGAAGCCAAACAGGTCGCCAAAAGCATCAATAGACAAAGTGTGGTCTTGGCTCATGAGGCGGAAAGTGACCATCCTTTCCCTAGGATCATGCTCAAATGTGCTAAGGAATTCTAGGGTGATCTCCTTATAAGCATCTTCCCTGATCGTAGCAAACTGTCTCAACCCTGCTCTGTCAAGCATCATATCAACATCTTCTCGAACATATAGTGAATCTAGGTCATCGAGCACTATGTAACGAGGAGGGGTGAATGGGCGATCTACAATGCGTTCATAGCGTTTCTTATGCTTGGATAGGGGAGGGGGGAGCCTAGGGATGTTGGTAGGTGGAGGTGGTGGTGGGTTAGGGGCTCTTGAAGAAGATCCCTTCTTCTTCCCCGTGTTTCTAGTTATCCTCTTGACAAGATCCATTCTAAGTCCTAAAAATCGACCTGTTCTTCACAAAAATCGGCCGATTTTTCTGGGCTGGGTCGATTTTTCTCCCGATTTCAGTGATTCTCACAATTCTGTAAAGTTCTGTTCAATCTATCACCACACACAGTTCTCTACAATGGTTTCTAAGCAAATTCCTCTATCAATTCCAACAACCAAACACTTCCTAAGCAAACTTCAATTTCAAGTGAGAAACTTAGGTTTTGGAAAGAAAAACCTGAATTCCTTGTGGAGTAGTCGATTGCCGTGCGTGTTGTTGGTAGATCCGTGTTCCTTGTTGAAAATGCTTCAGTTTGGAGCCAAGAATCTCTTGAAATGGTTAAGGAATGAGGATTTGGGGGTGTGGCGATTTTTCGGCGTTCTTGAGAGAGGGAAATCGCGAGTTGAGGGTGTGAGAATGAAGAAGGTCGAGTGTGAAGTCTTTATATAGGGTCGATAATTTCTGAAGAAAATCGGCCGATTTTTCTGGTCGATTTATTTGTCGGGGCGATTTTTCTCTCTGACAGAAAAAATCGGACGATTTTTCTTGGCAGGTCGATCTCCAGGTCGATTTTTGTTTCTGTTGTGAAAAATCGTCTTGCTCTGTTACAGAATCGGACGATCTTTTTATGGTAGGTCGATTTTCTTCCTTGTTTTCTTGGATCTTGATGATATAACTCGATTGTGCTCCATGCTTCATGAATCTCTCAAATTTGAACCTAGTTTCCTGCGATTAATGACACGACAAACCAAGAGTGCATCGAGGAACATAAAAAGATAAAAACGAAGAAGCAAAACAATTTATCTATTCTAACTTAAGCGAGGGAAAGAAGGAAAAACTATACTATCATTGGGTTGCCTCCCAAGAAGCGCTTTATTTATCGTCTTTTAGCTAGACGGTGTATGATGTTGTGTTCAATGGAGGAGGATAGGAGCTATCTCCTCGACCGGGGTTTCCGGCGTGTATTTCTTCAACCTTTGGCCATTGACCTTGAAACTTCCACTTTGTTCACCCCATACTTCAACTGCACCATGGGGAAAAATTCTTTTAATCACAAAAGGTCCTGTCCAACGGGATTTTAGCTTACCTGGAAATAGACGCAGCCTTGAGTTGAATAGGAGGACTTGGTCTCCTTCCTTCAAGTCTTTCGGGATGATGTGCTTGTCATGCCAGCGCTTTGTCCGTTCCTTGTAAATCTTTGCATTCTCATACGCATTCAGTCGGAGCTCGTCTAGCTCATTGATGTCTAAGAGCCGTTTCTCTCCGGCTTCTTTCATGTCGAAATTGAGCCACTTGATAGCCCAATAAGCTTTGTGTTCTAGCTCTACAGGAAAATGACATGATTTACCATAAACGAGATTGTAGGGAGTCGTACCTATTGGCGTTTTGAAGGCTGTCCTGTATGCCCATAGAGCATCGTCGAGCTTCATTGACCAATCTTTCCTTGTTTTAGAGACAGTTTTCTCTAAGATCCCTTTAATCTCTCTATTGGATATCTCGACTTGTCCGCTGGTTTGCGGATGGTAGGGTGTAGCTATCTTATGGGTCACCCCATACTTTGCCAATAGAGTCTCGAATCGACGGGCTGTGAAATGCGTTCCTCCGTCACTAATGATGGTTCGGGGAGTTCCGAACCTTGGGAAGATCGTCTTGTTGAGGAACTTCACCACTACCAATGCATCATTAGTAGGGGAAGCGATTGCCTCCACCCATCTTGAGACATAGTCTACGGCAAGGAGTATGTACTGGTTGCCGCATGAAGATGGGAAAGGTCCCATAAAGTCGATGCCCCATACATCAAAGATCTCTACTTCTTGTATGTTGTTGAGAGGCATCTCGTTTCTCCTGGATATGTTACCTGTTCTTTGACAAGCATCACAAGAAACAACAAACTTTTGCACATCTTTGAAAAGTGTAGGCCAATAGAAGCCGGAACGAAGTACCTTAGCACAAGTCTTGTGGGAACTAGCATGTCCGCCACATGGTAGAGAATGGCAGTGTCGGATGACGCTATCTATCTCATCTTCGGGAATACATCTCCTGTAGATGCCATCTGGACCTCTTTTGAATAGAAGAGGTTCGTTCCAATAGAATTGCCGGACGTCTCTAAAGAATTTCTTCTTTTGAGCGTATGAAAGTCCGGGTGGAATCTCCTGACAAACAAGGTAATTTACAATGTCAGCAAACCATGGATCATTACCTTGTGATATGTGTTGGAGACACTCTTCAATTTCGTGCAGCTGCTCGTCAGGGAAGGAGTCGTCTATCGGAAGCTCATCTGAGTTGCCGGTGAGCTGCGGGAGACGACTAAGGTGATCGGCGACGGAGTTCTCCGATCCTTTCTTATCACGGATCTCTAAATCGAACTCTTGTAAGAGTAAGATCCATCTTAGAAGTCTTGGCTTCGCATCCTTCTTCGTGAATAAGTATCGGATTGTAGAGTGATCCGTATAGACTATCACTTTCGCACCTACAAGATAGGAACGAAATTTCTCAAATGCATATACTACGGCTAAAAGCTCCTTTTCCGTAGTTGCATAATTGTACTGAGCCTCATCTAGCGTTTTGCTAGCATAGTAGATGGCATGAGTGCGACCATCTTTCTTCTGACCAAGAACGGCTCCGATAGCGACATCGCTTGCGTCGCACATGACTTCGAAAGGAAGAGTCCAATCGGGTGGTTGGATGATTGGTGCCGAAATCAATGCTTCTTTGATCCTGCAAAAGGCATCTAGACAATCTTTCGAAAATTCGAAAGTCGCATCTTTCATCAAAAGATTAGTCAAAGGTTTTGAAATCTTAGAAAAATCCTTTATGAATCTCCTATAGAAGCCTGCATGTCCTAAGAAGCTTCTAATTCCTTTTACTGATGAAGGGGGTGGTAATTTCTCAATGGTCTCTATTTTTGATCGATCTACCTCTATTCCCCTTTGTGACACTAAGTGACCTAACACAATTCCTTCGGTGACCATGAAATGACACTTCTCCCAGTTTAAGACTAAGTTAGTGTCCTCACATCTCTTAAGAACTAGTGAAAGGTTATAGAGACAGTTATCAAAGGAAGAACCATATACCGAAAAATCGTCCATGAAGACTTCCATGATGTTCTCTACATATTCGGAGAAGATTGCCATCATACACCTTTGGAAGGTGGCTGGAGCGTTGCATAAACCGAATGGCATTCTTCTATAAGCGAACGTACCCCATGGGCACGTAAAGGTTGTCTTCTCTTGATCATCCGGATGAATTGGTATCTGAAAGAAACCGCTATATCCATCTAAATAACAAAAGTAGGCATGTTGGGCTAACCTCTCCAACATTTGATCAATGAAAGGAAGGGGGAAGTGGTCCTTCCTCGTGGCCACGTTCAGTTTGCGGTAGTCGATGCACATTCGCCACCCTGTAACTGTCCGTGTAGGGATGAGTTCGTTGTTTTTGTTGGCAACAACGGTAATGCCTCCTTTCTTGGGTACTACTTGTACCGGACTCACCCATTTGCTATCAGAAATAGGGAAGATGATACCTGCATCAAGTAGCTTAAGGATTTCTTTCTTCACGACTTCCTTCATTGCCGGGTTTAACCGTCTTTGAGGTTGGCGTGAAGGTTTATAATCCTCTTCCATTAGTATTTTGTGCATACATAGAGAAGGTTTTATTCCTACTAAATCATCAATGGTGTAACCTAGTGCTTTCCTATGTTGTTTCAAAACATGCATGAGCTTCCCTAATTCATCATCATTCAAATTTGCATTGACTATAACTGGGTATGTGGAATTAGTGCCAAGAAATGCGTACCTTAAGTGCGTGGGAAGTTGCTTCAATTCTAGGGATGGAGGTACCTTGGTTTGTGATGAATCTTGACTTCCGGACTTTGTGGAGGAAGTCTCTATAGGTGTGAGTGCCTCATTATTGGATTCGGGAGCAGCTGTGGTGAAGTTTGGAGAAGCTATAGAATTGCTCAGTAAATCGATTCCCTCTGGAATAAATCGGTCGATTTTCTGCACGATTTTTCTTTCTGTTGGAAAAAATCGTGCTACCTCTTTCTGAATCGGACGATTTATTGTCGTCAGGTCGATTTCAGTTTCTGTCGGAAAAAATCGTGCTACCTCTTCATAAATCGGACGATTTATTTCTGGTAGATCGATTTTAGTTTCTGTCGACAAAAATCGTTCTGAATCTGAAAAAATCGGACGATCTTTTTGTGACAGGTCGATTTTCTTCACAATTTCCGGAGTCCTCTCTAGCTCTTCAAGTTTTGCCTCTAGTTCCTCCTCCCTAGCATTTAATGCTTTCACGTCCTCATTGCAGTCATGTTCCATTCCTTCTTCCATGATGCTCATGCTGAGAACCTTTTGAAGGGAGTCTTTCATTAAGATTGAACTTACTATCTCTCTAGACTCCTCTTCCTCAATAATTTCAAAAACGTCATCTTTCAAGGCCGGCTCCTTGATTAAGGAAGATAGTATGAACTCTATCTTTTCTTCACCTATGTGGAAGGATAGCTGGCCGTTCTTGCAATCTACCATACATCCAGATGTGGCGAGGAATGGTCTCCCAAGGATGATGGGAACTGGATAATCTGCAGGTATGTCAAGAACGACAAAGTCTATAGGTATGTAAAACTTACCTAGCTTCACCGGGATGTCTTCTAGTATTCCTACCGGTTTAGTAGTGGAGCGATCAGCCATATAGAGTGTGATCTTCACCGGTCTAGGCTCTCCTAGACCAACTGCCTTGCAAAGAGCTAGAGGTATGATACTCACACTTGCTCCAAGGTCACAAAGAGCATCATAGGTAGCTTCTCCCAAGGTGATGGGTATGCAAAAGGATCCTGGATCGCGGAGTTTGGGTGGCATATTCTCCGTCATAGTCTTGATGAGTTCGGATGACTCCATGCTCATCTTGACTTCACCTATATCTTCCAACTTCCTCTTGTTGGAGAGGATCTCCTTGAGGAATTTCCCATAAGCTGGCATACCTAAAATCGCATCCATAAAAGGTATGTTAATATGGAGCTTACTCATAAGTTCAACAAACTTACCGAAATGTTTATCTAGGCGTGCTCGCGCTCTAGATTGAGGAAAAGGTAGAGGTGGTTTGTAAGCGGGAGGAGGAACATAGACTTCTTCCTTCTCTTTTGCCTCTCCTTCTTTTGTGGAAGTATCAACTACTTTGGGTTGAGGGTCGGCGGTTGTCTTCCCACTCCTTGTAGTTATGGCCATAACCCTTCCCTTTGGGTTATCTTCTGTCTTTCCGGGAAGTTTCCCTTGATCTCTTGGAACTTCTCCGGCCTTGTTGAATACTTGGTTTTCTAAAGCTTTGTGGGCTTTGTCAACCGAAGTTATATAACTCTCCAATCCTTGTAGCTTGCCTAGGATCGTTTCCAGCATAGGATCCGGCTTGTTTGATCCGCTTGATTGTCCCTGGCTTGTAGAAGGAGTAGAAGAAGATGGAGGTGTTAGAGCTTTTTCGGTATGTGAGTAAGGATTACCTGAACCTTGCTGATTTGACCTCCAATTGTTGTTATTCGAATTCCTATTGTTGTTGTTGTTATTCCAATTGGAGTTTCGGTTGTTGTTGTTGTTGTTGCTCCAATTGGAATTCCGGTTATCATTCCTTTGGTTGTTGTCTCGCCCCATGTAGTTGGCTTCTTGCTCTTGAGTCCTTTGAATACTCGTTTTGAGCACTTCCCTCAATTCCTTGATGTCATCTTTGAGAGAGAATATTTGTGTTTGAGCTGCTTGATTCAACTTGGCTCCCGGATCGCCTTGATTCCGGTTACTTGATTCCACCTTACGGTGGGAATACTTCTCAATCACTTGGGCTTGCTTCTCGATGAAGTCCCAAGCATCATCCTCTCTCATATCCATAAATGTGCCGCAGGATAGAGATTGGAGGTTGAATTGTGTCTCCACATCCAACCCTTTGTAGTAGATCTCTAATAATTCCAGCTTGGAAATGCCATGGTGTGGGCAATCCAACAAGAGGTCTTGAAACCTTTCCCAAGATTGAAACAAGCTTTCGTTAGGTTTCATAGAAAAAGCATTTATTTTACCTCTTAATTCCGCCGTTTTGGATGGCGGAAAGAATTTGGTGAGGAATTCCGAAGACAGTTCCTCCCATGTAGCTAACTTCGCAGCCGGAAGTGTTTGGTACCAAGCTAGAGCCTTGTCCTTCAAAGAGAAGAAGAACGGCTTGATCTTGTAGTTGCTTGTGGTAGCCTTCTTTGGCTTCATAGTCTCCATGAGAATCTCAAAATTCTGCAAGTGTTGATGCGGAGATTCAGTACTTGCTCCGCCATATTGACTTTGGCGAACCATAGTAATGACTTGTGGTGAGAAGCTAAACTCCTGGATATCTTCAGCTCCAAAGTCCACACCTAAACGGCGCGGTTGCTGAATAGGATCCATCCGTTGCCCCAAAGTTCGGGGTCTATTTTCGTTATTAGCAGCTCGAACATTCCTAGTCGTAATGCGAGGGACGACCTTAGGTGTTGGAGTGTTTCGGTTAGGACGAAGTGATGGATCAATCTCTTCAAGTTCCGGCATATCCGGATCAATCCCGTCATCATCGGATGAGTCATCTCGAATGGACTTAGTTGGTGTCTTGACTTTCTTCTTCTTGGAGGCGTTCGACTCCAACTTCATGTCCAAAATCATAGCTCTTAGTTCATCAATTTGGAATTGATGACTTATTTCAGCTTCCTTTCGAGCCTTTTCACTCAGTTGGAGTTGGCGTTGAGCTTCGTCCAATTCGGCCTTGTAGTTTATCTGATCGTTTTCGGCCATTTTCTTCTCCTTCAGCTTTCTCCTCAAAGTTCTTTCTAATTCGGGGTCGAAAGGAATTAGATCTTTAGTGGATCTAGTCCTTCGCATATACCTAAAGAACCTGCAAAAATCACTCAAGTAGATAGATCAAATCACAAAAGCAAGAGCTCTCAAGCTAGACAACCGAAAACCGAATTTGGTCTAGACCAAATCCCCGGCAACGGCGCCAAAAACTTGTTCGCTCAAAAGTGTATGCGTCAAAGTCTTAAATTTATATCTAGAACTCAAAAGCAAAGCGAACCCGCAGTGTACGGATCGGCTGTAGAAAGGTAAGAATTCCAGAGTCGAACTCAGGGATTTGGTGAGAATAAATCCGAAATCAATTATCTAGCAAAAAGTGTAGAAGCTTTTGTGATCAAATAAGAAGGGAATGATTCCAAGGATTCAAGTTTCCGATTTAGGCTTTCGATTCAAGACACTTCTATAGATTTAGGACAGAATTTATATTACCAAGATTAAATGTTCAAAAGTAGGATTCGTACGATGAAGTTCCGAAACCTATATGACTAATCTAAAGGTTCTCTCTATAAGGGTTGTTGAGGCTGCAATACAGAAAGGTCTAAAGATAAGAATTATGATCAAACTAACTATCTAAAACTCCAGGATATGACTCTCCAAAGTAAAGATTAGGAAGCACATTTAATTTCTTAATAAAGGATGATGAGTCTCTTTATTACCCAAATTCTTGCAATCTTTATCTATTAAATATAGAATGAGGTTTGAAGTGCCTTCATACATTCAATTAGAGGGTAGAAAGATTAATCAAGATTGGGGTTTAGGCAAGGATTGGTTTTGATTAAAGATTAATTCAATTAAAGTTCGTCAGAAGAATAAATCGCCCTGTTCATAAGAAAATCGGCCGATTTTCCTCAAGAACAGGTCGATTTTCCTGTTTGTCGCAAAACCAAAATCTAAACTCTCAGGGTCCTAATGTTTGAATGAGTTCAGTCTATCATCATCTAAGCCTTAATCATCAACTATTCTCCCCAGAATCACAATGGTTTTAGCCAACCATTTTCAAAATCGAATCAAATTTATTCTTGAATGAAAAATCGCAAAGAAACCAAATCTTGAATGAATAATTCAATAACTCGTCAAATCTGTAAACAATTGTCAATTCTACTCAATGTATCTCTTAAACAACTCAGTAGTGTGTCCACAAATCACAACTAAAACAATGGAATAGAGAAATCTCACAATCAAAGATCAAGAATGACTTTCCGGCAAAAGCTCTTCAATCTCTCTCCAAGAATCGTTGATTTCTCACAAACGTGTAAAGATTCTTCCGTGCAACCCCCTCGTTTTCGTTCGTAGGGTTCTCCTCTATAGTTTCTTGCAGATGGGCCGTTTGGCAAAACTCCCCTCTAGCCCAAATTAATTGGGCTTTATGTCGTCTTCTCTTTTGGCTGGATCGTGAAGAAAATCGACCTAGTCGATTTGGGTGTAAGATCGTTCAATAACATCCACTAAAAATCGTCCGATTTTTATGTCTGTTGGCACGATTTTCTTCAACAGAAAGTGTTCTTCTTTTGCTTCGTCTCCTATGCTTCTCCTTTGTAATTCCTTAGCATCTTTGGATACTTCAAAGGCTCCTTTAGCTTCCTTAACATCCTAGGATGCTTCTTGCTTCATTATTGCTTCCAATTCAACTCCATTTACCTGCAATTCATCAAAATCTCGTGTAGATCTCTATTTCCGACAATTGATTGAATAGAACATAAAAGGTATGCAAGATTCCTCTAAATGCTAGGTAAATAGAGATGATGCGCTGCAATATGCATGAATATGATGATACATAATTCATGTCATCAACCTCCAGCCGGACATGAACTTTTGCTTGAACTTTAGAGGTTAACGCCTCTTGTCTACATATAATATCTGGTGACTCTGTACATCCAGCATTCTTCCTTCAATCAACTTTACTTGAACTATAAAATCCTGAGTCTGGTCAGGTGTTATTCCACTCTACTGCTAGATCACTTCTAGCATAAGGATATACGACATCTATGTCTATATATTGACTCATAGGGTCATCCCAAAAAGATGCACGTCCTTCATTGTTATATAATAAACTCATTAATGGAAGGTAATATAACCCTCCACGTTTCCCATTCAACTTACAACTTATAATAGATCTTTAAGATCTAGATGATCCTCTCTAACTAAGCATTTGTCAGGGGTGAAGTGTAGTCATGAGGTACATACTTGTCCCCAAAGCAGTCTGAATCTGCTGCCCACAATCTCAAAGTAAAAACATCCATCTCGATCATAAATGATCGTTCTCGGTA
This sequence comes from Fagopyrum esculentum, assembly GCA_033239045.1. Taxonomy (NCBI): domain Eukaryota; kingdom Viridiplantae; phylum Streptophyta; class Magnoliopsida; order Caryophyllales; family Polygonaceae; genus Fagopyrum; species Fagopyrum esculentum. Next base: position 63,117,027 of record BSUD01000003.1, on the reverse strand, counting down.
TACCATGGAGTCTCATTAATTTTCTAGTGTACTCCTCAACCAATTCATTCACTAGCCACGTCCTTCTGATAGAAATGAAACGTGCCGGTTTCATTAATCTGTTACCAACAATCCAAATAACATCAATCTTCTACAGGGTCACAATCCAATAACAAAGTCCATAAAGATGTCCTCCCAAATTCTACTACTGCACTGGTAGTGGGTGGGGGCTTATCTCTAGATCGGAAATACTCTATCTGGACCTGCTGACATGTCACACACTATATCACAAATCTTGTTATATCGGCTTCATACAATATAATCGTCTCATCTCGCGGTACATCTTACTCGTACCTGAATGTACTGAATAAGGCGTACAATGGGTATACGTAATATTCTGTCTCCATCTGCATCAGCAGGAACACAAAAGCGGTCATGACTCTTCATCAGTCCATCTACTCCTATGGAGAACTATGGTGCCTCAGTACAAGACATCCTTTCTCTAAACCTTGTCAAGGCCCGGCAGGTCTCCTGTTTCTGTTGGACCTCATCCAACAAACCAGGTAGAACCTCTGAGGTATAAATGGGTATCCTTATCAAGAAACTGATTGTTCAACTCTAGCCAAGCTAGATCTCTTTGAAGCTGAGGTTGAACTATCAGTCTCACAATCATCTTCTCTTGGAGCGTCTTTCCATTCAAGTTATCGGCGACAACATTCAACTTCTCTGAATGATATGAAATCTTCAAGTCAAAATCTTGATCAACTTAAGCTCTTAATACTGGCGGTTATTCAACCCCTATTGCATAAAATATACTTCAGATTTCTATAATCTATAAAAATCTGACATGAAGATCACACTGGTACGGTCTTCAAAATTTAAAGGCTTGAACTACCACTACTAACTCTAAATCATGAGTCGAGTAGTTCTCATCCTACGTTCTCAGCTGTAAACACACATATCAATAACCCTACTCCTTTGTAGTAATACACATCTCAAACTTAGCTGGGATGTATCACCGTAAATCACGGGATCCCAAAAATCTTCTAACTACAACAGAATGGAAGCAGAGGTCAAATGCCTCCTTAACTCTTCAGAACATAGACACACTGCTTTCATCACGTAGTTATGGTGGTCTTCTCAAGAGAATCGCAAATGAATACATAATCATATAAAATCCTTCGTCAAAGCATTGATAGCAATCGGCTGAGCCGAGAAAACTACGTATTCATTAATGTTCATTAGTATCTCCCATGTTACAACATACTTAATTCTCGCCAGGTCAACCATGATCCCACTGGTGGAGACAACATGGCCTAAAAAGGCTACCACTGGCATCTCAACTTACACTTAGAGAGCGTAGCATACAACCCTCTATCTCTCGAAATCTGTAGAACGGTCCTCAGACGATCGGTCTACTATTCTTTGCTATGAGAGTATACCGACATGTCATCCATGGAGTCCACCACCAACTAATCAAGGAAGTCGATGAAGATACTATTCATCAACTCCATAAAAACTACTAAAACATTCGTCAACCCAAATGACATCACTACAAACTCGTAGTGTCCATAACGGGTATGGGATGCTATCTCATACACATGTTGCTCTCTCATCCATGACTAGGGATATCTTGAGCATAAAGGAATCCCGAAAACACAATTGCTTCTTGAAGTTAACTCGTCAGGTCGTCAATACGGAACATGGAACCCACTAGGGTAAACCCGTTTCAGTAAACTTTTCAAGTTATCAATACAATATCTCAACAAGCACCATATAGTGTGGCTTTCCCATTCAATCTTGTATCATACTTCAACTCGATAACAATGTCCACACTCCGCTGAGGTGGCAACTAGACGGTTCAGTAACACGTCTATAAACTCATAAACAACTGGAATACCTTCAATTGTTGGACTATCTCGCTCCTTTATGGTATAAAACTAGAAGGCGTCACATCCCTATGCTATCAGCTCGCTGCTCGTACAGTCCTGATGACAAACCCGTCTCTTCAAAGGTCTTAACCTCAGAAGACCTCTATTTAACTCAACTCAGTAAAGATTATAATAGTCTTACTATTAAAAGCTAACACCACATGATATCTATTCATCCAAACCATACACATAATGACTTCCTCATGCACCTACGACATGACAAAGAAGTCTACAACCATACACGGGTCCTTGAAATAAGGGAACAAACATGCATCTCACGGGTATCTCAGACCCAAAAAGGTAATCTTGTAAAGGAAAATCCACCTTCTACTATATACAAAAAGTCAACCATTAACGCATGCATCGAAAGATATGAAGTGCATAGCACTCACAACAAGCAAAACTCCACCAGGTAAACCATTAACGAGAATGATACCTATAACAGCTAACACCCGTAGCTACACTACATATCATCACTCAATGTCAGATCCATGCTCCTCAGGTATCACTGAGGTCATTACTATAGCCTCCACTTCCACTCTTTCTGCACCGGAAAAAGGAAGGTCTTGGTGGGAAGAAACACCACCGTGTTGACAGAAAGGGCCAGATGGCCTAGCTCACCACAAGTGAAACAAGCTATCAGTGCCAAAGGGCACACAGAACGCAAATGATCTGGATAGCCACAATTGAAACATAATCATCCCATCCTTGCAACCTGTGCAACTGAAGGGTAACTCGACCTTTGTCGTCCACCTGGAATGATCTCACTCTTAAAGGGAACCTGTAAAGGCAATGCCTTGCCCTGTCGACAAAACTTCGCTCTATGCCTTGCTTTACCACACGTAAAGCATATGATGGGAGCCTTTGGGCACACAGCTCGCCACTGTCCCAAATTCCACACAATTAAAACACTGTAGTTCCTTGCCAGTCATCTTCATGGCCAAAGGATCACTAGATTGTCCTGATATCGGACTTGGTTCCCCATTCATCATCTTTGCTTCTCTAGTAACTGATTCAGTCCATTGCTTCTTTCCGGATCCAGAAGCTTCAGTTGATCTCACAATTGTTGGTAAATCTGGTGTCGATCTACCCGCTATCACCGCTTCATATACTTGTTACATATATTCTTGAAACTCGGATCTACTCATGGAGACACGATCAGCCTCTTCAAACTCGTTCTCTGCCATAGGCGAAACAACAACGGAAACTGGTCCCTAACTTATCACCACTAGAGGAAGAGGGGGGTGTACCCCTACCTCATCCCACTACAGATACTACTCTAGTCTGAGTCATTTGTAGGATATACGCACCTAATCTTATAAGGCTATATATATGCCATAGGTATCGATATGTATAAAATAAATCCACATAATCCATACTACACACAGATATATATACATATCTACGCTGCAGAGATCCATGGCAGAGGTGACGACTTCTCGTACATTCTATCCCAAAACCACACTTAAAACCAAAACCTTTGAAAACGTCAGACCCCATGTGGGCTCTATTTATTTTACCTATCAAACCTCATTGCAGGTAGCAAGTACCATTGTTGTCAACCTGGGCTCTGATACCAACTCTGTAACACCCCGAATCCGCGGGACTCGGGATGTCACATTGGGCTAGGATCTCACAATGGATCCTGACCCTAGCCTGACAACAAGTTCACTGGACCTTACAACATGGCACTGACAAATATAAAACAAATACATAAAACAGTATAAACTATACGACCCAAAGTAAACAACAACATAGCCGAGTATATAAAACGACATCCTCACATAGGAGGTACAAAAGATCATCCTCACGCAGGAGGGGAAACACAACAAACCCAAACCAACCACCTAATGTACGAGAGTCCTCGGCCTGTCACCCTGCCAGATCACCCAGTAGCGCCTAACCTGTAAACATCTACAACACGGTATGAAACCGTTAGCTAACCATACATATATGAGGTAATGCATAAGCACAAGCACAATCATGAAAGATAAACACATCAGCATGCTATCACACATTTACCCATTTATTATCTTTATATAATAACCATTCACTCAAAAACCGTATATATATAGATAGATGAAAGTATGTGACACGAGGACCGATACATCCCCGCCTCTGAGTACAATGTACAGCTGTACGAGTATCGGTCACACCATCCGTGTACCCTATGGGAGTGGATTGCGCCCTTCTTGTAAACCAGTCTGGCCCGACATCAGAGAACCTCCCAGACTCCACGGCGGGATGAAAGGGAAAGGTTATCACAGCCACGCAGTGGGGCAGTCAATAGAACATACGTCGATAAAAACGACAACTCATGATATCATAGCAAACATATAAAGCACACACCACTCATGCAAACACCCAATATAGGGATGGTAGCTAAGTAAGTCCTACGGACTTACCTCAACCTCGTACAAAATCAACCACGATCACCTCTACACTGGAGGGACAACACCGCCTAAAAAAGGCATAAAGAGATATATCAACCTCTATTCATCAAAGGGGTCACACCTAGACCCAAAGGGATCCATAAGGATCATACTCAATCTATGAGCCTCACAACCAACTAAACCTCAATATCTCAACATAGCTCACAATTCCTCAAATCTCAAGGTAGTATCTAATCAACATTCCTCAATCTCAATTTTAATCCTAATTTAATTAATTAATTAAATTTCGCCAGAATAACGTTTTGCCCGCAGGCAATTTCTAAACCCCCTGTCATCAGATTTCATCAAACAAGAACCCATAATCACCAGAATAATATAACGACCATAATGGAATTTCTAATTGTCCTATTTGACAAGCCTAAAGTCAATTTAGGCCAAATCGCAGTACGGAAAACGAATAAATTCATAACTTATTCGTTACTAACCCGATTGACGATCTGAAAGAAGATTCGGAAACACAACGACGCAGGCTACGCATGGACAGCATAAAATTCATCGGAATCTGAGCGACGGAACCGTCCTGGTGACATATATGCTCGACCAGCCCTCCATATACTCGGAAATGCAGAAACTCGGCACCGTTATGAAGAGAATGAAGAGAGGAATCAAGAAACTCAAACTGAATTGAAATCAGATTAGAAACGAAGAGTAGATCTGAGTTTGAAGGTTGAGAGAAATCAGAGCTTTTACGAGAAAACGTGAAAGTAAATGAATTAATAAAGGATTTTCCGCTATTTATAGTGAAGACGATAATTATCCTTTAGTAAAGTCGATAATTATCCTTTAACCGATCCAAAGGCGGGTCGAACCTCTTTCTCCAAACTTCTCGAGATTGGAACATTAAATCTGGAATATTGTAGGGATAATTATTACACAACTGCCTCGGAAAACGTGTATTCCTAAGCCGTCTTTCTTAGCCGTTAAGAAACGAAATAGCGACTCTTTTGGCCGTTTTGCCTCTCCATGTTATTTCATATCTAAGACATATCCGATGTCCTGATCATTTCTCTCAACTGCATTTTTATTAATTGGAGCTCCCAAATGCTCCAAATGACACCGGAGGGTAAAAATAATTACCCGGGGAAAAAAGTAAAAATTTCCCCAAACGTCCAAAATTACGCGAGGAACATAACGGTGGGACTCATACTCATCACTTGGGAAATCTTCGCAAGTTATATGTCAATTACTATCAACGATTAAGTTAATCAAAATTAATTATAATTCGGAAATCCTAGCTATTACAAAGAAATCTGCTCCTCGTCAAGCTTCGACTTTCAAAAGGGAATCGGCTCACAATTCCTCAGCTACAGATGATGAGAAATTTTCTGAAGATTTGGATATTTCATAGACTACTGGTCTTTCAACTTCCTGGTTCGTCAATTTTCTAGCTACGGGATCTTGGCTTGATGGATTTCACAATCGTCCTCTTTGTATGTGTGACATGGTGGATATTGCGTTTCTAGAAACTCTTCAGATCCCCTACATTGCAAAGCTTAAAAGTTCCACAATTTGGAAGATCTTAAACCCTTGAGATTTTGCTTTCCCAAGGCTCACAAGACTGTTTTATGTCAACCTCGTCACAAAACGGGGAAAAGGAATTCTCTCCCACAAAACAAAAAGTGTTCGACTTGCCAAAGAGAAATTCCTGGTTCCAAATTCTACATCACGCCAACTCACTCACACTTTCCTAACCCTAGATGCTAAAATAGTATTTACCAATATAGTTAGATGTGTTATCTCTCGTGCAAATTCAAGAGAATTGTTGACCGATCAATCTTTGAAATCAATTCATCTGATCATGTCTGGTTTGGATATTGATGTGTCTAACCTCATCCTCAATCATTTGGTCCATACCGTTAACTCCAAAAGAGTCATCCCTTTGCCTTATGAAAACCTACTACCCAAGATCTTTGATCATTTTTCAATTGACACATCCACTAAAGATCGACAGATGACCTCTGGCAAAATCGATAAATCTTGCTTGGAAAGATTAGGGATTGAGAAGACTTTTGCAGGGGCTTGGGTATTGAAGGGAAAAGGGGCTATTCCACCTCCTTCCCAAGCAGCTCCATCAACTTCTCCTTCTGCTCTAAAAATCAGGTTAGATGGATGTGAGAAGGAATTGGGTTCTATGAATCGTGAACTCTCTGACTTTTAGTCTGACACAAAAAGGAGAATGGATGCAAATCATGAGATGTGGTCTATTATGCATGCTAAGATAAATGAAATGTATATTATGAATGCTCTCACTCTTACCACCATTGGAAGAATATTACCTATGACTGAAGATGCAACTCAATGCACCTAGGAAAAGGTATAAAATGTTCTAATGAACTACAAACGAAGAGTACAAAACAAATTTATCCTTTATCCTACACATGTTGAGCCGACCATTCTAACAGTGGAAGAAAACGAGGTTGTCAAGGAACGACGAGCTGAAGAAAACAGACAACGCTTAGCAGCAGAAATGGATGATAGTCACAAGACTGCTTCATCTAAGGCACGACGACGGTTTTATGAGGATGATCAAGACTGAGCATGTGATGTTTGTGGGATTCTGTTTTAAACTCCTGTAATGGTTTTTGGAGATACTCTTTTCTGGTTTTGTAATTGGTTTTCAAAAACTCCCGTGCTTTAATTGTTTTTCTCCCTTGTTGAAAGACAAAGGGGGAGAAATTATGATCCGAAATTTCGATATTTCTGCAGTCTGTATTTAAGTTTGTTCGATATTTACATATGCATCGCTAACTCTAAAATGCAGGTACGATATTTGTGTTGTCTTCCATCAAGGGGGAGATTGAAAAATCCACCTTGAATTTATATTTTAATATGTGATGATGGAAGATTTAACACAAATAAGCGGTTTCTATACTAACAAATTATCGATTATATTTCTAGTATGATTGGCTTGTTTTGGTTTTTGTCTAAATGTATGCATGCCTTGGAAATAATTTCAAGGGATAGATGGAGGCCTTGAAATCATATACAAGGAACAAGTGCAGAGTTTGAAGAGGTTCAACACGGAGGCCTTTAAAGCCATTTCAAGGGATTAGAAGCCAAAGTCTTGAAGCAAGTTTCAAAGGACATAACGGCTGGAAGGAACAAAATCAACCAAGGATCCAGAGAAGATCTTCCAAGAAAATTCGGCCAACAAGAAGATCTTCCAAGAAGATTCGGCCAACAAGAAAATCTAGACCAAGGAGATACGGTCCAACAAAAAGGATCGATCCTCAACAAAAGTGCGAGAGTTCTTCTCAAGAGATATCGAAGATCTTCATTCAACGAATCTCACAAATACGAAGATCTCGATACTTAAAAGACAAAGATCTTCAACAGCGTGAGAAGATTACGGAGAAGAAGAATCAACGTGCTTTAAAGAGATGAAGAAAATAAAGAAGATCTAGAATGGCTATCTCATCTCAACCAAGAAGCGTTTTCCATGGAGAAGAAGAAACATCCACAACGGTCATCTTCCTAACGGCTAGACGATTTCTCTATCGAAGACTATAAATGAAGATGTCGATTGAAGAAGAAAGAAAATAAGCTTACATGGAAATATCCAAAGTCTTCAAGCGATCCAAAGCATCTTCATTCGATCCAAGAAGTTTTTCTTTCTCTCTTTATACAAAAGCTTTATTCCTTAATGAGAGATAAACTCGGGAGCTCCATTGGCATATCTAAAGAGTGTTATACTCGAGTATGTGTTACTTTGTGAAGTAATTAAGCTATTATAGCTAGATTTAGAGATAGAACTAGATCGTAGCATTGGCTACTGTGAGAGAAGAAGGGGATTTCTTCTAGGTTGTATCTAGGACTCTTTGAAGCTAATAATAGATAGTTATATCCTACGGGTATACCCTAGGACGAAGATTAGTTTATTTTGAGCCGAACTTCGTGAACATATCCTCGTTACGATCTTTTCAATTCCGCATCATATCCTGCTTTATTGTGACTAACTTTGTTTTACAGGTTTACAAAGTCAAGGTCCTTGAAATCACTTTCAAAGCCCTTGAAATCAAGTTGTGTCACAAAGAGCTCAGATCGACATCAAGGCCTTTGAAATCAGTTACAAAGCCTTGAAACAGGTTTGTGCTAAAAGTTCCCATACTCAATTCAACCCCCCTTATAGAGTATTTATATCCTTTATATTCACCTTACGGTTTTCACCTAAGATCGGATCAGATGACGTTGATTTTTGCTCAATTGGTTATGATTTGAGGTACGTTGATTATTTAGTTTGTATATGTTTGTAATTGTTTTTGGAATTTATAAACTTTTGGTGCTGGATCAATGGAAGAGAAAGATATTGCTGAGAGGATGACTACCTACCCAACTAGAAGGATGGTAGAACAACATTGCCTCATGTGCTCAAAGTGTACCCTCGTGACGAGGAAGTGTGGTGAAACGAAAAAGAAAGGTTTGTGGTTTTTGGATGAAAAGCTCAACAAAAGAAGTAGGTCAAAATTTTCCGGCTCATGTTATCGACATTGATGCATTTATTATTCGATTAACTTCTAGACGAAGAAGAAGTAAGGTTGATACCAACATAGAAAATAAAAAAGAAAAGTTGGCATTCCGTATTCAATGGAAGGATATGAATGAAAAAAATGGTGGAAAGTATTAGAGAGGACGAGTTAACGTGTTGAGTAAAGTAGGGAGAAAAAATGTTTAAGGAAGTGAACATAGCAATTTACATGTACAATTAACGTTATACATTAAAATATGATTAACAATTAATTTATTGTTAATTTTTTTATTTTAACCAATCATTTTAGTTTTCAAAAAATTTATGTGTTTAAGGCTATAAACTTATCACATCCTAATCAGTTTTCAGTAAAATAGTTCAAATATCCTAAACATTATTCTTCGTTCTTATTGTTTCAAAGAATATACTTAATTGCTTATAAAATATGTGTTCTTTAACAATTATAAAACATAATATTGATTATAAATTTGGTAATATACGTGATTTTACTAAAAAATCAATCAAACCAAATTATATTGATTATGTTGTTATTTTGAAAATATCAGCTAAAAAAACAACTTAATTGATAAATTGTAGAAAAATCAGTAAAGTTGCCAAGTTTTTTATATTTAGTTTTTCTCCTGTTTGTTCTCTTCATTAATTAAAGGAAAAATAACTCAAAATAATATCAACTATCAACATTGAACCGAAAATAATACGAACTTTGAAAATTACTAGGTGCGATACAAACTATCAATGTATTTACCAATACTAATACGCCATATTTTTCCGGCAAAAACTCTAGCTCTGACGATGACGTGGCAGCCGGAATGTTACATGTCATCAAATATATTGATTAATTGTGTGATGTGGAATTTATTTTTCAAAAAATTAATTTAATAATATTTAAAATATTAAAAAATAAAAAATTTAATAATTTTAAAATTTTAAATAATAATTTTTTTAAAAAAATTTGTACAAATTTTTTTAAAAAAATATTTTTTGTAAAAATTTTTTAATAACGTTTGAACATTTTAAAATTTTAAATAATAATTTTTTGTAAAAAACTTTTTAAAAAATCCGAAAAAAAATTTGAACATTTGTTTTAGAAAAAAAATAATTTTACAAAAAACTTCGGAAAAAAAAATTCTTTAGGAATTAGGTTACAAAATAAAAAAAAAATTCGAATAATTTTTTTACAAATTATTTTTTTTAGGATTAAAATTTTCATTTTATACAAAAATCCGAAAATAAATTTAATTAAAAAAAAGTATATTTTTTGGAAAGATAAATATTATTACATTTTAATACAAATCTATTTAAAAAAAATTTCAAACTTTTTTAAAAAAATATTTTTTTTAAAATAAATATTTGTATAATTTTTTTTTAAAATATTATTTAAAATTATAAAAATAATACTTTTTATTTTTTAATATTTTAAATATTATTAAATTGTTTTTTTAAAAAAAAAATCCACATCACACATTTAACCCATTTACTTGATGACATGTAACATTCCGGTTGCCACGTCATCGCCGGAGCTAGGGTTTTTGCCAGAAAAGTATGGCGTATTATTTTTGGTAAATACATTGATAGTTTGTATCGCTCCTAGTAATTTTCAAAGTTCATATTATTTTCGGTTCAATGTTGATAGTTGGTATTATTTTGGGTTGTTTTTCCTTAATTAAATGAATAAATTATTTTTTAATCTAATGATTAAAAATTTATATAATAAAATAAAGTAAAAATATTCAATAAAAATTGATTCTAAATATTTTTCACAATGTTGAAAGATCTAAAGGTAAGATTTTGAAAGTGAATTTTTTTTTCTTTTTCTTTATAAATTTTTTGTTGGTGATAAATTAAAAGATATATTTTATTTAATTTTTTTCATAAATATATCATTAGTTCTCACATACACAAGTTGATGACATTTTATTCAAAAAACATCAAATATTTAAATCTACCCGCACAAAGTGCGGGATATGAACTAGTTAGCATATAAAGATTCATTTCTAAGAGTTCCAAACACTTCCCTTAAGTGCTCTTCATGCTCCTCAAGTGATTTACTATAGATGAGGATGTACATAAAGTAAACCACCACAAATTTCCATTGTAGTGGCGTAGCACATGGTTCACCAACCTCTCGAATGTGCTAGGAGCACTTGTCAAACCAAAAGGCATAACTAACCACTCATAGAGACCATACTTAGTCTTAAAGGCCGTCTTCCATTTGCATCCTTCCCACATTCTAATTTGATGATATTCACTCTTAAGATCAATCTTTGAGAACAAGATAAATCCACTAAGCTCATCTAGCATATCGTCCAATCTGGGGATGAGATGACGGTACTTGATAGTAATGTTATTGATTGCTCTAGAATCAATACACATCCTCCATGTATTATCCTTCATAGGAATCAAAAGGACAAAAACTACAAATAAACTCAAACTTTCTCTCACATAGCCTTTATCTAAAAGCTTTTGAACTTGATCTTGAATCTCTTGGCTTTCCTGAGGATTCATCATATAAGTTGGATGATTAGGAAATGTAGCATCTGAAATTAAGTCAATTTGATGCTCAATGCGTAAAAAAGGTGGAAGTCATGCTGGAATCTCATCCGGAAAAAACATCACAAAACTCATCTAGAAGGTTTAAGAGGTCCTTGTGTAAGGTAACCTTAACTTCATCACTTAAAGTCACAAGAATTTTACATAGGCTCATGAGAATGACATCCAAAGGTGTATAATCATCAATGTAATCTTTCTTGGATGCTAGAAGGACTCTAGTAGACTGGGGCGAGATTTCTCCACTAGGGTAAGATAAGTATGCATTGGGGAAAAATTCGACACTGGGTGAGATTTTCCTACATTGGGGTGATATATTCCTTCACTAGGGCGAGATAAATCTTCCTTGGGGTGAGATTCTTCACCGGTGTTAGAAAAACCTCATTGGGACGAGATTTCTCTTCCTTGGGTGAGATAATCCTTTTTGGGGCGAGATTCTTCACTAGGGTGAAGAAATCCTTCACTGGGATGAGATTTTTCTTCTTTGGGGTGAGGTTCTGCTCTACTAGGGCGAGATTCTTTGCTGAAGTGCATTTCTTCTTCCTCTCTCTTGCCAAATTCTTGCTTCTTGCTCTTTTCCTTCTTTTTCTCATAGCATTCCACAATCTGTAAAGATGTCATGGGTTTTAAAGTTAGTGTTTGACCCTTATACTCAAAAGAATGTCTATTAGTATATCTATCATGCTTAGTTTTTCTATTAAATTATCATGGACGTCCTAATAGAATATGACATGCTTGTATGGACATAACATCACAAGTAATGATATCCTCATAACTACCTAAAGTGATGGTAACTCTAGCTTGCTTATTCACTTTCAATTCACCACGATCATTCATTTAATGTAACTCATATGGTCTAGGATGATAAAACGTAGTAATTTGTAATTTATTGATCAAATTGACAATAGCAATATTGCAACAACTACCTCCATCAATAATCATGTTACACACCTCCCCTTTAACAAGACAACTAGTATGAAAAAGATTATCCATTTGATTTACCTCACATGAAGCTATCTTAGCATGCAATGTTCTCCTAGCAATCAATGATTCTTCATGCTCAAACTCAATGTCTTCATCACTATCACTACCGATTTCATGCAATGCATTAAGGTGGGTGTTATTATCATGATCATGATCTTCCTCCCTTTCATATTGTCCAAATTGATTAATGAATAAATCCATTTATTAGGATAATCTCATATAATGAAATCTACCTTGACATTTAAAGCATACAATATCTCTAGAACATAAAGTAGATATAGAATTGCTCCCTTTAGGATCACTTGAAGGCTCATTCAAGGATCGAGATTGTGAGTGAGGGGCTGAAGTTTTCCTAGCTCCTTGATCAACATTTTGTCCCTTTTTCTCCTCTTTTGTGTATGCATGGTCTCGGCCTTGAGCTCCTTGAAACCGATTGGGTTGTTGTCTCCATGAATTTGTAGTTCCAAAATTAGACTTGGTTGCTTGGCTTTTCCCCTTAATCTTCCTTTTGGTTTTGATGGTCAAATGCAAAAAAAATTGTAAAAGTATAATAAGGGTATAAGTCAATTTCATTTGCTAAAGATGGATGCAAAATACGTAAATAACGAGCCATTGTTGTCTCTTCATCCTATATAGCATTGGCTTTCATCATTGCCATTTGCATATATGTGTAAATTTCATCAGCACTCATAGATTCTTGCTTGAGGTTTTCTAATCTTTGCCTTAACTCTCTAGCATGATATTGAGGCACAAATCTTGCTTTCATCGACCCTTCATTTGCTCTCACGTGTTGATGTTCGGATCCAATGTTCTTCTTCTTTCTTTGTTAACTAAAATTATGGCAAGACCAAATTTGTTCAATTTTGGTTTCCCATTCCATAAAAGTGTCCGGATCACATTTGCCTTCAAAACTTGGAATTTTAACCTTCACTTTTCCTATTCAGTCATGCTTTTGATGTTGTCTATATGGTTCCAACTCTCGACCTCTCCTACGACGATGGTTATGTCTAGGATAATCTCTCCACATGCCCTCTTCATCATCATCCTCTAGTTCCTTAAAATCATCAACACAATCTAGATATTAGGTGCATTTATAGAGGATTTGAATGTCTCACACCTTGCCCTTGAGGGGTTCTTTGAGGTGATTTCGGGGCAGTAATTTTAGTTGGATGTCGAGAGCTTCCACAAACTTCAAATGTTGATCTCGAATGGAATCTCGGATGAGGTTGAGAGCGAGATTCTAGAATTGTGTCATGAGTTGTTTCAACATGTCTATTGTTTCTGGACTTGATGGTTCACTCCTTTGTGAACTTCGAGGACTATTAGACCTTGACATCTACACAAGTAAGCAAAGTAACAACAAACTTGTGAAGTTAGAGATATCAAAAGTTCATCACTTGTGTTTCTCTCACACTCACACTCTTGTTGTGATATCTCAAGCTAATTTGATGTAATTTCCTTGGATGGATTAATACTTCTTAAAATCGATGACTAGCTTCAATTAGAACACTCCTTAGATGAATCAAGATGAATTCTTGGCTTGAATGAAGGTTTTTGTATTGAAAGATGGTATAAAGAACCGTTGCTGGAAATTTCTTCACACGATTGACACAAGGTGGAAAGAAAATAGCAAGTAGACTCAACTAGTATGAATGCAAGCAAATAAAATCAAGCAAACACACTTAAAGAATAAACTCAATGTCTTTACAGTAGAGAAAGACAATAAATATGCACGCAAGAGACTACGAAGAGAGATTTACTTACCTTGCACTTGAGCAATGAGAGAGAGATAGCTAGCTAGTTGGGTACTGATCTCGACAGTGGCAAATCTCGGGCGAGATATTCATTGCGGGCGAGATTTGACGAAAGGCAAGGTTTTGGTTATGGGAACTGGTTGGGAATTGAGGTAAGCTTCTTCCTTACTACCTTCTTGCGACTTTCACACTTGGATTGTAAAAACTCTTGTTTGACTAGCTTCACCAAAAATTTGGTTATAATTTATGACATTAAGTATAGGCTAGAACAAAAGAATGGAACTTTAGGTATAATTTATCTCAACATGGCTATATATTGAAGGTACTTGATTGATTCAACATGAATAATATTAAGCCTACTATCATACCACTTCATTCTCACTTTTCCCTTGATGAGGTAAAATGTTTGAGGGTACCTTATGATGTTGTTGTGTGTTCAATTATGGATGTTATGGTTTCTACTAGACATGAACTTCTCTACAGTGAGTGTTCTTAGTGCGTTTATGTTTAACCCTTTTGAGAAACATTAGTCTGCTATGAAGCTTCTACTAAGATGCTTAGTTGAAACTACAACTCTTTCCCTCAAGTATAGCACTCACAATAAGCCGAAGGACTTGCTTGGGTATGTTGATTATGACTATACTAGTAGTAAAGGCAACAATAAGTTTACTACATGTTATGTTGATACCTAGTGTGGAAAGTACATTTCTTGGAAGTCAAAACAATTATGTTATGTTGTACGTTCATCTACTAAAGATGAGTAAGTGACTTCAACAAAAGTTGCTAAAGAATAAATTGAGAACAAGACATATATTACTACATTACATCCTAATAGCTAGAGTGCATTGTTTTTGTGTATGGAACATGTGTATTATGAAAGAGGACCAAACACAATGATGTCAAGTACCATTATATCGGATTCAAGATTAATACTCCCTCCGTTTCACATTATTTGTCCATCTAGGCTAGGGGTGTCAATGGGTCGGATTTGGGTTGGGGAGTACCATATTCATCACCATCCCCGTTTAATATAATGTCCTCCATCCCCATCCTCGTTTGGGTATTGAGAATTGTCCCCATCCCCATACCTGTCGGATATTCGTCCCCATCGGGGAATCCTCATCCCCGTTTAATTTCTTTATTTTAAAACTTTTAGGGTTTTCCCCGTAAAAATCTCCATCCCCGTTTAACTATTAGGAGTTTGACAAAAAAACATTGACTCGGATAATAAATGTGAAATTAGACCATAAAATACAAAATTGTTACTTTGTTTAACTATATAAATAAATAAAAACACGAGAAAAAAAAAGAAAGAAGAAAATATAAGGTTTCGTTCGTTCAAGTAGGATCGAAACTCGTAGTACAAACTTGTATAAACTTAAATAATTATATCTTACTAACATTTAGATTACGATCTTAAGATAAAGTGTTATATTATTTTATCTTTTTTAAATTTACAGTTTAAGATTTAGGTTACACATCAAAACACGTATCTAAAATAGTAAGACACATAAAAAACACATCATGTAGTGGGATGTGCATTTGATCATCGTGATTTGACGTTCACGACGTATTTAAAAATTTCACGAGGAGTTATCCTCATATTATCGAAAATCAAATTAGTATAGGTTAGCAATAGTATTATTTACACATATAATTAACAAATAAATATTTAACGTTAAAATACATTTTGTGTAAGTAGGATCGAGTAATCTTAAAGCACAAAAGTTTATATAACTTGAAAGTAAAGTAATCATCAACAAATTTTGAATTAAACATGAAACTACAAAGAAATTGTAATATAAATACAATTTGTTTATATATGTATCCCCGACAGATTCCCCGTTGGGGATCCCATCGGGTTCGGGTTCGAATCGGGGAGCGGGGCGGATACCCTATCTTCATCCCCGTCCCCATCGCGGGGAATCAAAGTTTTCCCCATCCCCGCCCCCATGACGGGTAATACCTGTAACACCCTAAGTTCTGGGAACTTGAAGCGCTACGGGCTAGGGCTGCACAATGGGTCCCGACCCTCAGAGTAGCAACAACAAACGGATGTTACAACAAGACACAGACGAATGAAAACCAAAACTCAAAATAAAATCAAAGGTTCAAACAAAGGAAAACGTAAAAGACTCACAGCCGAGTTCAAAACAAAAGGGAAATAACAAAAGAAACAAAACCCGATCCCGTCCTATAATTTACGGGAACCCCGGCTGACCACACAATCCGGATCACTCAGCAACATCCTGAACCTGCGGAACATCTACAACGACGGCATAAACCGTTAGCTAACATTCTAGATACTAGCAAGAACGTAAACGCACAAACACACATAAGGTAAAGAAAACACATAGCATGCTTGCACACAACCGGTTATTATCTTTCTTAAGGTTATCCATTACTAATTCAACTTCTTTTGTCACACGAGAATCTCCCGAAACTCGCATCCGCTTCCATCTACCAATAGGAATAGATCAGTAATATCTGTTACCTACGGACATGGGTTGCAAGAACACATTTTAATCTCTTGTCAAACTAGGCAAGTGGTCACCGCTCGGTTATCATACACTTGGGCCAGTTAAGGTATCAAAGGGTGAATCCTATTCCGGTTATCCGTTATACAAATATAAACAACACAACAAGCCAATACAATCCAACTAATATACGGAATGAAGCTAAGTAAGTCCAAAGAACTTACCTCACTCGAAGGTAACTCAAAAGCTCAACAACAACTCAGAGAACACTCAGGAAAAGCTCAGTTTCCCTCAAGAAAGGAGCAAGGAGCCTATTCACACAAGCATCACGAATCAGGAACGAAACGGTTGCTAGAAGTCTATAACTTCTAGTTTCAACGATCTCTAACAGATCTCCACAAGCTAAGGGCTCAGCCTTAGTCTAACAACAACTCAGGGGACAAGGAACAACCATAAGAAACCAAGAAAGGAACGAGAAAAGGAAGGAAGGAAGCAACTCACCAAAGACGGGAGTTACTGCAGAGGAAACCGCAAGGGCAGCTGGAGAAGGCACATGGGCGGATGGCCGCGGGGGCGGCACAGAAGAGGCGCGGGGGCGGTTTATAGTGCAGAAGCAATGTCGACTCCTTCGACGGCAAGGAACGCAACAATGGCCAAAGCTTTCTCTACTCAGTGCACAAACACGTCACAACTCAACCAAGGGAGCCTGTGAACATCAAAGGATCAACAACGGAACGCTCCACAAGAATCAAGGCTCAAGCTTGATCCTTGGAGAAGAACAAAAGAGAAGAACGAAGAAGAAAACGAAACAGAAGGAGAAGACATGCAACAACTATAAGAACGTGATGAAGAAATCAGAAGAGATGAACTTCCACGTTCAGCAAGGTCGTAGGAAGCAAGGGAACGGCTGCAACTCTTAGGATTGAAGAAGACGTAAGCAAAAAACGGGGAAAAGAGGAAAAGATGGGAATATATGGGGACGGGCTGGAAAGATAGACGGAAAGGGCTTCTAGGGTTAGAAAGAGGATAAGGAAACCGGCCCATAAGATAGAATATCGGATATTCTATCTATGGAAGGAAGATAAAACGAACGAAAAAGAAAGATGGGGCACGATATGTCTACGGCTGACACTACCGCGGGTGCGGCATGCCGTGGGGGCGACACTCTTCACCGCGGGGGCGGTGAAGACAAAAGACTGGGGTCTTACAATACCCTCGAATTTAGGTTAATCCCCACCCCATTTACACCCTAATATAGGCTCAAAGAAAATTTTCAAAATAATTTTCAATGAAAATTCATTTAACGTTAAAACTTTCTAAAAACAAAAAATGTGCATTGGCACTTATATTTATTACTTTTTTTTTGTTTATATATAATTTTTTTTAATACATATGAAGAATAATAATTTTTTTTTATAATTATTTTAATGTTTCTTAATAATTGTGAAAAATTATAAATATATATAAAGAACAAATTTGTTTTCTACACAGATTTCCTTCACTTACATAGCATGAAGAAATTGGATCAATTTCCTTCACTTACATAGCATGAAGAAATTGGATCAATTACGTATGTCTTTCCCTTGTGAATTTCATTTTTTTAGAGTATGCCTTTCCCATTAATTTCATTTTTTAAAAGATAGAGACACAAGAATTAGCAGTGTAAGGTGTCATTTCTATGTTTGTATGTATGGGAGTCGAAGTTGTGATGCGTTACATCAAGTGAAGTTTGTTGTTATGAGGACAAACCGAACCGTTTTAAACCGGCTGCTTCATGAACCATACAAGGTGGCTTTGAGGAAAGAAAGGATTAATATGAATTCTTCTAACCTTATGCCACTCGAAACGGAACCAGAACCGGAACCGGAACCGGAACCGGAACCGAAAAATCTCTCCTCTGAGAGCTGCTTTGAGAGAGAGACTTCTTCTGAGAGCTCCAAAACCTAAAAGCGATATAATGTTATTGCACATTCATTAACTATACGATAAGGCTGGATAGGCTTTCTCAGATTTGTACAACATAAGGATGATATCTATATGACATTCCTGGAGATATATGAAACCAAAAAAGAACATCCTCTAGTTTCCAAGAAGGGATGTCAAGATAGCAAGAACTCCAATAACAATCATAATGTTGAGAAAATAGTTGGTCGGGAGAGGCTTGTTTGGGCTCCCACCAAGCCCTTCGTACTCTGCTCGGATCTTCTGCTTCATGGCATCCGATAACTCTCTCTGCAAAATGCAAGTGTCATATATCTTTAAGAATAGATAACTTGTTTATAGTCCAGCCAGAAAGCAATAATGGCTATGACAAACCTTTCCGGATGAGTACTTGGCTGCTGAGAACTTCTCTGGAATGGGTTGCGGAGGCGTGTCTAAGGAGAAGCCCTGTTCATTATGTCATTTTTCATCACGAGGTTATTCCAAATATTAGTCGCTCACTTCAGCTCATGTCTCCTGCTACTACATAATTCAATTATATGTACTAGTTTTCGTAAACAATTTTCATTGTCACCCTTCACAAAATGAGTACAGACTAAGCAAACCTGAGGTGGATCAAACTTGGCTCCCAGATTGCTCAATTTGGCATGCGCTTCAGCATAGTCCTTGAAGAACGTCTCCTGGTCCACTGCGTATTTCTCAGCATATACCTGTAATATTCAACCACCCAAACAAAAGATAAACTATAGTACAGTTAAACTGTTTCCTCACAAGATCAACCCAAGTTCTTAACCTTAAATGAAGGATCCTCAAAGAGAACAGCATCTGTAGGCAAAACCAGCAGATCTTCATCTCTTCTTTCTTTTATTTCCTAAATTATCAAACCCAAAATTGGTTAATAAAGAAGAGACTTCTGAAACGAAGATGATGAGCAAGGAAAATAGAAATAATTGTGTTTCGACGAAATAGAAAATAATAGTTAGTAACTAACTAACCAACTGCAGTAACTAACAAGATACCCAGTAATTTATAGTTGGTAACTAACTAACCAACTGTTGTTTATCGGTCTTCCAAGAAACTGGAGAATGTCCAACAAAATACAAGATATATCAATTTGAGGGACGGGATACGGGTCTTACCTTCTTCATCCCGCTAGGCCTATGCCGTCCCGTCCCGAATATATTAAATGTATAAATATAAAATAAATATTTAAGCCTAAATTCACAAATAGTAAACTGAAAATTATAAAATTGACTTGTAAAATTAATACTACATAGTTTGCCGGGTTGTTGAGAATGACGATAACCAACAATTATAAACACGGAATTCTATTTTGATCTCGAACAAGGTATGGTTATTAAACTATTCAAATTTGTTATAGTTTGCTATATTTTTTTGTAATTTACCAGCATGTATGATGTATTATCAACCATTTTTTATTTTTTGCACAACATGAAAAAAATAACTTTAAGCAAAAACAATTGTCCATATCCATCTATAAAGGCCAAAGGAAAAGTGAGCTTTTGTTGAGGCATTGCCGACAGAGAAGTTATCATTGTGTAATTTTGTTCTTAAGTTTTCTTTTGCATGTGTAGACTTTAGACAAGTTAATTATATATTGTAAACTCTGTTGCGGCATTCTATTTTGATGTCTTTCGTTTTAAGCATGATATCAAAGAATATTTGCTTGCATAAATTGTTAATTTTATTCCAAAAACAAATTATATATAGGCCATGCAGGCTGGCCCCATCCTACCCCGGTCCCAACCGGGATAGGGCCCAGTGATTTTTACTCTAAAAACACAAGCCTTGTCCTGATCCTATCCCATATATAATAACCGGGATGGGACGTGGGACGACCTCAATCCGTCTCATCTCGTCCCATGCTCAGCCCTATATAATTGTATTACAAAAAAGAAAATATTCGATGGTAATCAAACGGAAGTATTTAACTTTTAACCAACTGTAGTAAATAACTAACTTGACCTTCGTTTGATAAGTTGTCATCCCAAATCAAGACCAAAAATTTTGTTTGATCTAACCTTGAAGTAAGAATTATCAAACTTCAGCCATTGCACGGTCCAAGATTGTCCTCCCGGAGCACCCGGTCCATCTTTCTGCCATAGAGGAAACATGCTACTCCATCAAATCTATATACATATATTAAAGCAGAAGCGTTTAGTTCAACGTGGTTCATCCTAAAAAAAAATATGTCACATGTCATTTTCTTAGAATTTTAGGTTTTTTTTAAATAATATATATAGTTACAATATTTTAATTTTCCTATTATAGAACTTATATTTATCTACTTACCAAACATATATGTATATAAACTATTAGTGTTAAAATATATATCTATATACTAATAATAAAGTATAAACCTTTAATGCCATATTTTTTTTTTCGTTCTTTTTGTCAATGCAATTTAAAACGCACTCTCATTTTAAAAAATTTAATTAAAAAATTATATAAACTAAAGATCTCTATATATATATACACTAATATTAAAAAAACCTTAATTACATAAACCATGGTTCCATATATTTTTATATTACGGGTCGTTTTAACGTTCAGTTTCATTTAACACCTTTTTTTTTATCAAGAACATGTAAACTATCATTTATTTAAAAATATCCCTTTCTATTTTTATTATCTTTTACTTTCCCTTATAATAATATCTTCCAACTCAATTTAATTAATAATTAGATTTGTTTTACAATATATTAAAGCTAATCCCGCACACGGTGCGGGTATTAGACTAGTTCATATAATTTCAGAATGACTATCAAAAGAGGTTTGTGAATCCTTGGTAGACATGTGTAGCACTAAAGCATTTCAAATTAATAAGTCCAGAATGCACTGAACAATACTTGGAAAAAGTCAGGCACAATTGATAATTGAAACACAACTGCTAAATTTGATAAATTACCGTGTACTTTGTCTCTGGCTTGCCCCAACCACTACGTTCTGGTCTGGACCTCCCCAGTGTGTGCGCACCCGATAGAGCAACTATATCCTGTATATGAACATCTATGCAGTCACAATATGTGCAAGTTGGGAAATGTAGACTTGTGAAAGATTCAATCACCTTATCATCAAGATCCATTCTGTAGAAAACATTGCGCAAATGTTCAGCAGGTGAAGGAGGACCAGCATCTGGCAAGAAAAACTGAAAAACAGTCAACTCTATAGCCCAAAGTGATGCATCTCTCACATCTACTTGAGATTTGAGAAAGAGTCCAGCACCACATCCCACTAGACCAACTGAGTATTGGTAAAATATCACAGTTAAGTAAAATAGGGATTGTATGCAAAGGGCGTAATAGATTGTTTAAATTAATAAGAATATGCTTGAAAAAACCCAAGCAAACCACTACCGTCATTGACATATGAATCAACTATGGTCATGCAGCCCATCTCACAGGTACCAAAACCGAAGCAGCAACTTGGTGATGTTTGGCCTCACGACTCACGAGATGTCCCACTTAATCGTGGTTAGTATAACATTTACAATCCTTCCATATTACATGAAAGTATTGACTAATATTAGGCCATTACAGTTTTCCTGCTCACATTCCTTTATGTTAGTCTTCAAAAAAGTCCTATGGGATCAGAAACTTTCAAATAAGAGGACAAGGTTGAAGCATATAAAAAAATATATTTGTATGCAAAGGGGAGTGTTTAAGGGTCGGTTTACTGGTAGCTTATTTGTGTTTCATTGCCTGTTTATTTGTAGCTTATTTGTGTTTCATTTAGTTTATAAACCCTGAGTTTAAATTTTGTAAGTGTTTACTTAGGGATTGTTTTATTTCTCTAGGGATTTATATGGGTTTATAAACCACTCAAAAATAAACTTTTCAAACCAAGGTTATTTTTGCTTCCATGAGTTTATTTTTGTTTAAAATATGATTTTGGCCTTATGGTTTTCCATCTTGATATTATTTGTTCATCCTTGGGTATTCAACGTTATTGTTCGGTTTTTTTAGAAGCATGAGAGCCTTTGATGTAAAATAAACCCAAAAAATAAACTCCAAGTAAACAACCTTATCTAGTTTATAAACCCATCAAGAAATAACTCTGAAAATAAACTATAAACCCATATAAACTCATTTAGTTTATAAACTCGAAAATAAACTAATCTGCAAGTAAACAGGCCCTTTATAAATCCTGAGTTTAATTCCCATAGCTGTTTATTTGAAGATTGGTTTATTTCGCTAGGGGTTTATTTGAGTTTATAAACTACTCATTATTTTTTGCTTGGATTAATTTATTTTTGTTTAAAAACCCGATTTTGGTATGGTTTTCCATCCCGATGTTCATCCATGGTATTCAATGTTCGATTTTTTTAGGGGCATGGGTTTCTTTTGAAGTAAAATAAACCAAAAAAATAAACAGTTATATCTGCTTTATTTATATAAATCCGTTGAGAAATAAACCCAAAAATAAACTGTAAACCCATTTAAACTCATTTAGTTTATAAACCCAGTAAATCATAATTAATAAGAAGATACTTGAAAAAACCGAAACAAACCACTACCGTCATTGACATATGAATCAACTATGGTCATACAGCCCATCTCACAGGTACCAAAACCGAAGCAGCAACTTCATGCTGTTTGGCCTCACGAGATTTCCCACTTAATCGTGGTTAGTTTAACATTTACAATCCTTCCATATGTTAGGCCAATACAGTTTTCCTGCTAACATTCCTTTATGTCAGTCTTCAAAGAAGTCCTATGGGATCAGAAACTTTCAAATAAGAGGACAAACCTGAACCATATTAAAAAAATATTTTTCTTACCAGGAAGTCTCCCTTCTTCTGGACAATCATTTGGTCCAGAAACATCCACCCTTCCATATTTCATGGGTATCTTGGGTCCACCAGCATCCTGAAAGTTTACAAATGACTTTTAAGTGATTGAAACAATCATTCAACTAGACGCCTGGAGGGATAATGAAAATACCTCTATTGCAGTAGCACTAGCCAATTGAAATAAATCTGCATATGTAACACCAGAATACTTGTCCTTTATAGGCTGCAGAAGTTTTAAAGCATTTATAAGACCTGCAAGAAGTTTACACAAAGACAATCATTTGGTCCAGAAACATCCACCTCCTAATGATCTAACACACAGAAGCAATGATTACCTGCATTAGCTGCATGTTTAAGCTCAACTTCAAACCTCAAACTCCCATTGGCTCCTCCTCTTCTTGGCCATTCCTTTATGTCCTTGTTATAAGTCCCAGCATCATGCCATCCAAGGCGAACCTATCAAGGAGTTGAACTTTTTAAGAAAATTCAAGCCAGCGGATGTTCTTGCTTACTAATGCGCCAATGAGATTAACGTTAAAATTCATTTGGAAAATGCAACACCTTTTGAAGATTGTTAAATTTATTTAATTTAATAAGACGTGGAGGGGATTGCACGCCACAAGTGAACCTCCGCACATTAACCTTCGGGTTCCATCCTAAAACCAATTGGCAATAGGAGTAACCCTGGGTTTATATGTTAGGTTCACATTATTCATTTAGTCGATGTGGGACACAATAATCCACACATCTCAACAAAGATTCTTCGAAGCATTCAGATCCAGAGACACATCTTACAAATGATTCATGCCAGTGAAACATACAAGAGTGCTCATACACTCTAGTAAAACACGAGCTGAATGAAACTCGAAACATCTTGATTTGGCATGGAACCCTATTTTTTTCGCACCAAAGAATACTCTTGCAGTCTATCACTAATCAATTGGACAAACACATGCGGAGTTCTCTTATTCAGGACGAATATAGAATCCAAATCAATCGAAATTGGTTTGTATAAAAATGATTTGAGACCAATACCATGATGGGATGGGAAAACGTAGTCTTGAGCAGCTCTGTGATGTCATCTCTGGCACTCTTGAGCTGCTCGGGATCGGAAGCGAAGCATTTAGGGGAAGCATGCGAGATGAAGCCTCTCCGCAACAGATAGGCAGAGGAAGAACGCTTGTCCAACCAATCAAAATAGAAAAAAGAAAGGGAAGAAGTCAGAATCAAAGTCGGGATCAACATAAGCATCAATGTGCGCGTGAGAAAGAGATGTAATAAATTAAAACCTGCCGGAGATAGAGAGGAGAAACGAGAGGGGAGGAGCTGAGAGAGTATGTGGCGGAGGAGGAGGGCGGAGGTAGAAAGGTGGTGGAGGGGAGAACGAGGCGGGAAGCGGTGCTCAGAGAAGTAGAAGCCATCGCCATCGCCATTGCCATTTGCCAATTTGGGAGTGGAGAGTCGAGTGTAGATGACGACAGTGCGCTCACCGCTCACCGCTCACCTCGTCTCATTTTTTATTTATTTTTTAATTTTTAAAATAACGAACGCCATCCAGAAAATATATTCGACCAATTTGACTGTTAATCTACTCAGCGGACAAAACCAGTCGTCTAACGCCATGAATGAATATTATAGGCGATGGAATTCAGAAATGTATAACGGTTTCGGAATTTGTAACTGCGTGTGGTTATGGGTGACAAATTGTTCACGGATTCCGGAGGCATAATGTTTTTTTACCGTTGTAATTCGAACTTTGTATAACTGTAATAAATTTGAAATATGATCGTTTAATGACCGTTGTACGAATGTTTTGTGTGTTCGCCTATATATATTGAGAGCCAAAGAGGAAGTGATCAACGTTCACAAACTATGCAAAAAATCGGTACCGAAATGACAATGCAAGACGATAAAGAGACGTTGATTTCGTTCGATGATACAAAATTTAGTCAGTCAGACGAGTTTATTCGACATTTCGAGGTAAGGATATCTTAACTTATTGTAAGTTATCAATAAATTGAAAACCAAGAATTCTTATTTCTATTCTATTTCAATTAGGGTCTACCAAATTATTCGCGTGATAAAGGGACCGATTATTCTCGCAATGTTTGAAATTTGCAGTTTTTTCCACAATTGTGAGACAATGGTTGATTGGGCTCGGTTCATGAGATGAGCTATGAATATGGTGTTAGTCACAAGTAGGTCATGGAGAAATGTTAAGGATTCGTTACGTTTCATCTAACATGCGAACGTTTCGGAACCCCTCGGAAGAAGAAATATGTTAATCTTGATACCGAGTTGTCATTTAGCCGAGCACACAAATCGAGAAAAGCGGATGTTTATTTGAGCTTGAGGACATACAAAGCGAAGTTGAATTAATGGACGTGCATGTTATACGTGGGGTGCACAACCATACATTTCTTGAGCAGTTAAAGGGACACACATATGTTGGCCGATTGATGCAGAAACAATTTTAGAGGGTGAGATGTGAACTTGGGTTGGGTTCAAGCCGAGGAATATTTTGAAGTCACTATAAGTGGATGACCCCAACAACGTCACCACCATGACACAAGTATACAATGTTGTATTGAAGATTAGGATGCTACAAGTTGAATGACGAAGTCCACTCCAACCAGCACTCCACACACTAGAGCAACGTCGTTACTATGTCAATGTGAGGAGATGTCCGCATTCAAATGAAGTTTCTGATTTATTCATCATGCATCTAGATTCCAAACATCCCCTCAACTTATTTCCTTACGTCATTATAATATACATGAGATACAAGACGAATGAGTAAGTTTTAATATGCATTCCTTTTACGCGTCTTTATATATTAAATGCACGTTTGCTTTTGAGTCCAACAAAACTAGAGTCTTGATTTTGTGCCCTCTATAGGTACAAAATATCATTGTTAGAGATTGTTGGTATCACTAGCACGGGGTTGACGTTCGCAATAGCATTTGTTTTCATGGCTAAGGAAAACTCGAATCACTACGAGTGGACATTAGGGAGACTCCAACATGTGTGCGGAAATGTTACACCGGGAGTGATTATAACGGATAAAGAGCTTGGACTTATAAGTGCAATAGGTGCCTTTTCCCCGGATGTGAAGCACATGTCAAGTTCAACATTTAATATAGATCTTGGGCGGTGACACGATCAAATGATAAGCGGTTTTCATATCACACTACCATGTCCTGTTTGCATCTAGATCTTCTATTAGTTACGAGAGCTGTTTGGCTGAGATGAAAGTTCATTGGCAAAGTTATCCGAGGTTGATGAAGTATTTGGAGGCTACATGACTAATCTCATACAAGGAGGCAATGTTCGAGCATGATGCGTCTTGTATCTTCATTTTGGCACGAGGGCAACAAATGCGTAAGAACTCAATCCTATCTTGTTTATAAATTTTTTAGTTTTAAAATTGTAATAGTATACTGATTTGATAATGGTTCTTAGGTGTGAGTTCGCGCACTCTTTGTTGAAGAGTATGTTACGTTCGAGTGTGCAAGAATTTCAGTTGGTGGTGGAGAACATCGACTTGATGTAAAATGTTCAGATTGGAAGGATCCAAGCGTCCATAGAGACTTCATGTGAGAGGATGTTGTTGGATGTGCGGGTTCCAATATTTGATTTGCTCCGGAACAAAGTAAGCAGCGAATGCTTCCTTATATTGTGTGCATGAGTTCTTCCTTTCTATTAGGGCTCGGGTGTCAATGCGTTTGGATCATATCCATCCATATTGGAGGCAAGTACGATTGGAAAGAGTGGATCCGATCCTAGGAGATGATGTTGTCCACATTGATGGACACATTGTGTCACTAAACAGCTTCAGGGAGAGAATGGATTAGAATTTGCTGAGTAAAGATCAGATTGAGCGAATAGCTTCAAGATAGTGATTTTATCACCTATCAAATTCCCCTATGCTTAAAGTCTTACTCGTCTTGAGTAAACTAAAATCTAACAATTGTTCATCAAAAGTCTCAAGAAGTATGACGAAACAAAAACAATAGTCAAAAGCATGCAAAAGGATTTTTACCAAGTGATGTGAATAGTCAAGAAAATACACTACCATTTAGCTCCTTATCGCTTCAAGAGTAGCCTACTTGGATTCCTCCTTATAGCTCCCCTTCTTATGTTGCCAACGCTAAAATGATGAACCTATCACTTGGATTATTCACTCATTTTGCCAAGGTGCCCTTTCGGAGTTTCACCTTTTCAATCTTCTTTTTTCTAAGATGGTCTCAAAAACTCTCACAACATTCAGTCTATTTTTGCATCAACCTAATGTTGGTCAGACTACCTACTTTTTACTTAAGACACTCTTTCGGGTTTTCGACTTATCCTTGGATTTTACTTGCCTTTTTTTCAATTTTTTGTCTTTTTTAAGATGAATATTCAACTGTACAAACATGATCAATATAAAAATCAATCATGAAATCCCTTCTCCCATGCTTGAAGCACACTTTGCCCTCAAAGTGTGAAAATGAAGGAAAAAATCAAAATAAATATGGAGAAGGAAAAAGTCACTCAGTGCTGAGGTAGATCAAATGGTCTAGGTGGACCAAGTTGTGGTGAATATGGGAAATGATAAAAGAAGTGCTCATGTCGTTGTTGCATCTGAGTAATCTGTCGGCTCTAGTCATCCATGCAATAGAAAACCCTCGCTCAAGTCCTTCATGTCAGGCTTGTTGTTGGTGGTTCAGATGAGATTGCATCCTCTCCTCAAAATCAGACTGCCATGCTTGTTGTTGGTGATCCATCCTAGAGGATACCCTCTCCTCGAAACCTGACTGTCAGTTTTCTTGCTACACAGTCAAATCCCTCATGTGGGCTATCATTTGTTGTTAAAATGGATCTAAGTCAGCAGGAATCTCCTCATCCTCAACAACAGACTCAAAGTTCTGGAGCGGGAGCTCTACTCAAACTCACAACATACCACTCAATCACTAAAACGCGCCTCGGTCTCAGAATGACCGGGTCAGCGCAAATGTAGAAATCCACAAAGTCAGGTCCATATGGTAATGGACGGGGCAAGTAAGTGACGTGGCTTTGTGATAGCATGAACTATGACGATATTTTAGTTACATGTTTTGGTTCTTTTTCCCCTTCTTTTGTGTATATGGATATGAGTTTGAGGCATTTATGAGCACATTTACCTATTATGTTGGTATAGAGATCTACACAAGCTTTGTTGTGTTTTTAGGTGAATAAAGTCTTGGATTGGAGCATAAAAGGAGTATGTATGAGTGATTGATCATGCTAGACATCAAGGAGATGCATTGGATTACCTAAGGAAGGAGTATGAGTGGAAAGTTTTGGGAAACAAGAGATTTTATGCACGTTTTAGGCATTCCACGGTCAAATACAAGAAACCACGGCCGTGGTTTTGACATTTAATTTAATTATGGCCGTGGGAAAGCATGTCGAGAGCAAATATGGCATTCCATGGTGTCTTCCACGGGCGTGGAAATATACCCTTGGCCATGATTTCTCCATCGGTTGTCACATGTCGTATTTTCCACGTCAGCAGCGGTTATGGGCTTTTCGTAACCCGATTTTCTCCTATAAGAAGGCTGAAGAAAGAGAGAAAAGGGATCCTTCGCTAAATTTTCGCATACCACGCTAGAGAGAAGTTGAGATCATTGCGGAAGATCTTATTGTGAGAAGATTTTGGAAGGAAGATTTGTAGAAGTACGCACTTTGACATTGCGAAGTTGGAGGATCTTAGGGTTTTACTTTGAAGGTGGATTGACATCCCGTTCTTATTTGTTCAATAAGGTTTGTGAGAGATTTCTTACTCTATTCTATATTCATTGAACACAAGTACGGATTTTGAGTTTGATTGAGATTGGTTTTGTGTTTGCTATTGAGTTTTTAAGGTTTTATCTTTTCCTTCTCTTAATCTTAATTATTGATTTGATGACAATTATTGCTGGCTAAAACCCTTAAGCGATTTTAAGGTGAAGGGTTGATAGTTGTGGCATAGATGATGATAGATTGAACCAAAACAGATTGGACCCTGAGAGTTGCGAGAAACCTCGTCGTCGAGGCTTTCCACGACATGTTCTTGAGTTCCACGACCGTGGTTCTTCAAGATCTGACCGTGTTTTTCTCTTTCGTACGTTCTTTGTTTTTGCTTTGATCCAAAGTTAAAGATTGACCCTTACCTAGCCTTGATTTACCTTTTCTAGGTAGTAGTGAGACTCAACATCTTCTACTTTGGTTTCGAGTGTCACAACCTTAACCATTTTGACTTATCTTTGATTCTTTTGGGTTTGAGCATGAGTATTTGAGAGTTTAATCTTGTCCTTTGATTCTCATTATAACGAGACTCAACATCCTTTATTGAGAGAGTCTTTGGGTTAGACTTATGGGTTTGGAACTTCACCGTACAATACCCTACCTTAGATCTATACCTTTGCAATCCTAATTATGTCTTTATATCTTTAGAACATCTTGAATCGATTGCCACAATTGGATACCTGAATCTTTAGAATCATTGTTTTCCCAATTATCTTTACAAAAGCTTTTTATCTTGCCTGACGATTTACGAACTGAATTTGATCCCCCAAATCCCTGAGTTCGATACTCTGAAATTTTTGTTTTACTATACCGATCCGTACACTGCGGGTTCGTATTGCTTGATTTCAGTTTTTATAAATATAAGACTTAGTGACGCACACTTTCGAGCGAACACTCTGATCGTGGAAGGGCGTCCCAAAATGATGTTCACCCTCGGTCTTCAACATCTTGCAATGTCAAAGGAGGGAAACTGTAAATAGAGGGACTAGAAGGGGGTCCTCTAGGACTAAGATGAGCAATAAAATCAAGTAAGGGTCGAACCCAAGAGAGAGGTGAGCAATAAAATCAATTTTCAATTACAATTATCAAATATATGTAACCAAGGGGGGTTGATGGTGTTAAAGTGACAAACGAAATAAAGCATACAAGTAGAGAAGATGGTGATAACAAATCGGAAAGACAACTACACTTGATTGTATTCACTTTCAATTCCGAGATGGTTGGTCCTAGTTTCCTTTGATGTATTCAAGTATTTGTGCTCATTCTGATCATGTGTTAATATTAGTTCAACCAGCCCTAATATAACTTAATATTGAATCCAATTCGTAAACCTACAAGATTAAATAAAATATTAGCATTCAAACAAGGATAATAGAGATAAATAAAAGAACAACCTATTACTGTTAATATAAGGTTAAATTCCCCTCACAAAGACACTTGCACCCGCTTATGCCAATTGTGTTTTGCTACTAGAAGAGGGACCGAACTCGGAACCAACAATTCTGATCATTTTGTATAAGACTAAACTACTTAGGTGATCAAACTAGGTATAAGGTAAGATGCAAAAAATGTAGACACAAGGAAAATAACACAAATAGATTCTTGAATTTAAACTTCAAATAATAGGAAACTTACAACCAAGCTCTTAGATGAAAGCTTCAACACCAAATGTAGCTAGAGGGCTTCAGCTCTCCATAGAAGACTTCTTAAACAAAATAACAAACAAGAAAGAAAGAGAGGTTTTTGGATGTGAATGAGATGTTCTTACACATGCCTAACACCTCTATTTATACTAGTCTAGGTAGTAAACATCACCTTAAGAACAACATAAACCGTCACCTTAAATGTTATAATGTGTAGGTTGTAAACCGTCAAATTTATTACAGTTATTGAATACCCACGACTGCGGGATCTGGGAGTCGCGGGTGTAGGATAGTGAAATTTAGCATAAATATTTCATCTACAAAGGCGCCGCGACCGCGGCTTGGATGGCCGCGGGGGCGGGGTCTTCTTCAACTCTTGAAGCAACTTCGACTCTTCACTTTTTATTTTGAAGCGTGTGCGCGGATACTGAGTGTCGCGTGTGCATGAAGTCGAAGAGTTGGTCTCGCCAAAAATAAGGTAGCGGGGGCGGATAGACGAAACGTCGCCAAGGCAAAAGTCTAAGGGCGAGGGTGGGGTGTCATCACGGGCGCGACCCAATGTCGCCGTTGTCGCGGTGACAAGGAACGTCAGGACCCTGGTACAGGCCGCGGGGCGGCTAGTCACCGTGGGGACTGTTCTTCAGGCCCACGGGGGCGGTTCTTCAACAATGACTTCACCTTGGTTTTCTCTTCTTTTCTTTTCTTCATCAATCTTTGCTAAATCCTTTGATTTCTTCGGTGTTTGCTCCTTCAGTTGGATTCACAAAGATAACACCAAAGTACAAACATATGACTCAAAAACAGTCTTAGACTATGTCTTTAAGAT
Source organism: Fagopyrum esculentum (assembly GCA_033239045.1). Classification (NCBI taxonomy): domain Eukaryota; kingdom Viridiplantae; phylum Streptophyta; class Magnoliopsida; order Caryophyllales; family Polygonaceae; genus Fagopyrum; species Fagopyrum esculentum. The sequence continues at coordinate 63,085,385 of BSUD01000003.1, read as the reverse complement.
AGTGATTTTATCACCTATCAGTTGGATACGATGATTCCTCCTCAATTCATAGTCCCTCCGTATTCTAGCCGTCAAATATTGTTAGTTGCTTGAAGGTTGCCATGAAGGAACCAAACTCTTGTAAGTTTTATCTTTCTTAATTTAATATATGATCTTTGATTTATATTTCATCATGATTGACTAAACTTCCTCCCTAATCTAAGGATTGAATGATCTCTATAATGCTTTAATATATTGTTTGCATATATCTTTATGAAATGAGGTCTTAATATTGTTTCTTTTCAAAATGTTTCTCTCAACCTTTTGAAAACCTCCGAAAGAAGTTGCATTTTTGATTGGTTTAGATAAAAAAAAAGTGATTGGTCAAAAGCGAAGTATGTTTTATTGGATTTATTGAAAAAAATTTGGTGTTGAGAGCATTAGTTTATCAAAGCTTCGAGGATTCCTAATCATCGTAGAAAGTTTCGGTCTTTCAACCTTTTTAAACTGAAGGACCACAAGTGAAGATTTTCTTAATATTTTACGGATTTATAAGTTTTTCATGGGTTTTCCCACACTCGCCGAGCCACTAGATTAAACGCTACGTGAGTTGGAAAGCACAATCTTGATTTGCCTATGTCCAAGACAATTTTAAATGGTTACCTACTTCATCATTATCTAATGTTCATGATATATATATATATATATATATATATATATATATATATAGAGTCCGGTTCGAGTGAGGAGCACCCTTACGGATAGAAGATAGGAGAGATGTGATGGTGACATGTGGCATGCCATGTCACAAATAAAAAAAGTTTGGAAAAAAAATAATAATAAAAATATGAAAATTAGCTCTAACAAAAAAATGAACAATTACTAATAAAAATATTAACATTGACTTTTAAGAGAATGAACACTTACTCTGAATATTAGAAACACCGTAACTATAAAAAAAATGAACACATACTTGTAAGAAAATGAACGTCATATTTTTTGACACGACTTGAAAGAAAAGTATAATTTTAAAAAAAAATCGAAAAAATGTTTAAAAAAAATACAAAAATGAACAATTAATGTTAAAAAATGAACAGTTAGTGTTGGAAAAGAATGAACATTTATTGATAAAAATATGAACAATGACTCTTTAAAAGATGAAGGGTAAAATGGGGGAGTAGGTAGATTTTGTAACCATGAGCATACAAAGGGCTCCAAGTTACAAATGTGTACAAAATAGGACCCTTCAGATTATATAAAAAGATTTATTAAAATAAAAAGAGGTTATTAAGAAAATTAGAATATCTTTCCCTTTCCATTTATTAAGAAACTAATTGTTACAAAACGGGAAAGTAAATATCTTTCTCTCTCCATTTATTAAGAAAATCAGAATATCTTCCTTTTGTTCGTCCTTTCCGGATTTTTCGTAACAGAGGGTTGTTAATCCAACTTGCGTTCATCCATGTCGATGATGTTGAATCAATCCTTATAAGATTTCCTCAGCAACATATGTACATAATCGTCAAAGACTGTAAACATATGTACATATATAGTTAGTCAATAACATTTTTGCAGCAACATGTGTACATAATCACTAGAGACTGCAAACATATGTACATGCAAACACAAACAGAAGTTTGTATTACAACAGATTTTGTTCTATTATACATATTATAATCGACAACATGTTATATGTACACACAAAATATGTATGTGTATCATCAAACCCCTATCCAAATGTACATAAACTACATATTTGGTACATGTATAGTTAGTCAGTAATATTTTCGCAGCAACATATGTATATAATCATCAACATATGTACATAATCAGTCTTTAACTTATACTTGTTGAATACTCGATTGAACTTTATCATTCTCAACTGAATCTTGCCGATTAATCCTCAATTCTGTCACAAAAGCCCTACAAAATCGAACACTTAAAGGACCTCAAAAGCCACTCATCAAGACACTCCTTATACAGATAATGATTGCACATCAACATAAACCTGATTGCGTCGTCTTCCTCGTACTCCCCAAACAAATTCCAGCCTCGAAGCGCGGGGTTGAAGACAATGACGTAAGTGCGTATGTCATCACTGGGAGCGTATCGAGCACGCTCTTGTACACACTCGATCTATCGCTACTGTTGCAACAATTGTTTGGGCAATTTACAGATCGACCTTGGTTTTTGATTGAGGTCGATGGTGATTAAGGTTCTTTATTGAATGTTGAGGATGAAAAATGGCTTGAATGGCGAAAATGGGGGATATTTGATATTGGGAAATCTCAAGACGATCACCTTTTTTTAACCGGTTTCCTATTTTTAAGCTTAATAAATATATTTTACCAAATAAATATCTTCCATTAAGTTTGTAATTGCGTGTTAAAGATTTCCTTAATTACTAATTTATCTTTTCCTACAAAAATATAAAATGCTTGGGGCCTTGTTTGTTTTTTAGAAAAATAAGTTACCTTAGTAGCTTAATCTTCTCAAAAATGAACAGTTACTTTACAATACATGAACATCGTTGTTGGAGAAAAATGAACACATACTTGAACAAATATGAAAACTGATTTTTATTTACAAAACGAAAATCTGGAAAAAAAAAAAACAAAAACGGTGACTTGACATACCACATGTTAAAATGAACACTTTAAAATACATGAACATCGTTGTTGGAATAAAAATGAACACATACTTGAACAAATATGAACACCGATTTTTATTTACAAAACAAAAATCTGGAAAAAAAAAACTAAAAACGGTGACGTGACATGCCACATGTCACCACCCTGACTCTCCTCATTCCTATCTACAAGGGTTCTCCTCACCGGAATCGGACTATATATATATATATATACATATATACGCATTAATATGTTTAATCACTACAGTGGTATTCCTTTTTTCTTAGATTAACCTTCTTCCCATTGTTATACATCCATAATGTAAGAGCTAGGATTTTTGAATCTTAATTAATGATGATTAATGTTGATTAACTTAATCATCAATAGTATTTGACACATAACTCGCGAAGAGTGCGTAAGTGATGAGTATGAGTCCCACCGTTATGTTCCTGGCGTAATATTGGACTTATGGGGATTTTTCACTTTTCCTCCAGGGTAATTATTTTTACCATCCGGTGTTATTTGAAGCATTTGGGAGCTTTATTTAATTAAAAATGCAGTTGAGAGAAATGATAAGGAGTTCAAACATGCCCAAGATATGAAATAACATGGAAAAGCAAAACGGCCAAAATAGTCGCTATTTCGTTTTTTAGCGGCTAAGAAAGACAGCTTAGGAATACGCGTTTTTTGAGGCAGTTGCGGAATAATTATCCTTTAACCATCCTAATGCGGTGGTTAAAGGATAATTATCGACTTTGCTATAAAATCGTTTATTAATTCTTTTTTTTTCACACTTCCTCGTAAAAGCTCTGATCTCTCTCATCCTTCAAACTTAGATCTACACTCCGTTTCTAATCCAATTTCAAATCCGTTTGAGTTTTTGGACTCCTCTTTTCATTCACTTCATTTTGGTGCGGAGTTTCTGCATTTCCGAGCAAGTAATGATCTGGTCGACCATATATGCTACTAGACCAGTTCTTTTGCTCAAATTCCGGTGAATTTTATGTTGTCCGAGCTTAGCCTATGTCATTGTGATTCCGAATCTTCTTTCGGATCGTCAACCGGGTTAGTAACAAATAAGTTATGAATTTATTCGTTTACCGTATTGCGATTTGACCTAAATTGACCTTAGGCTTGTCAAAATGGATGATTCGAAATTCCATTATACTCGTTATATTATTCTGGTGATTATAGGTTGTTTGTTTGATGAAATCTGATGACAGGTGGGTTCAAAAATTGCATGCGGGAAAAACGTTATTTTAGTGAAAGTTAATTAATTAATGAGTTTTTTCTCTTGGTGCCCTCAAGGTTTGGACCTTTCCTATTGGTATCCACTAAGTTTTAAAATTTCTCTTGGTATCCTCATGGTTTTATTTGTTTCCTCTCTATACCCATTCTTAATATATTACGTTAAAAATTATTTATAAAATAATAAAAAAGCAAAAATAATTTTTTAAATAAATTATGACCTCATTAAATTTAAATTAATAAGTTTATAATAGAAATAGTTTATATATATATATATATATATATTTTTATTGTTAAAATAGTTTTTTTTTACTTTTTACTTTCGATTTTAAAAATATATATATAAATAAATCAAAAATAATTTTTTTAAAACTTTATTAAGATTATAGAAATTTAAAAATATAATAAATTTTTTTTTTGAATATAATTTTATATAATTTATATTAATTCGAAAGTTTTAAGAAATGATATATTTTTTTAAATTCAAAGAGTATGGAAAAGTATATTATAAATAATTCAAAATTAAAAACATTACAAAATTTTTATTTATTTTCAAATTAAATAAATTATCGAAAATTAAATTCAAAAGAAATTACTATATATTTAAGTTTTTGGATTCTTAATTTTTTTTAAAACTTTTTTTATTAAATTTTATATATTTTATTTTAAATAGAAAATAAAAAAAATATTAGTTCAAAAATAAATTTTTATCTTTAATTTACTTTACTTTATTAATTAGAAAAATATTAGAAAATTACTTTTATTATGAATTTATTAGATTAAAGGTTATGAAGTCAAAATGAGTTTTGAATTTATTTTTTAATTATTTATAATGAATTTTTAATGTAATATATTAAGAATGAGCATAGAGGGGAAACAAATAAAACCATGAGGGTACCAAGACGATATTTGAAACTTAGTGGATACGAAGAGGAAAAGTCCAAACCATGAGGGCACAAAGAGGAAAAACTCTTAATTAATTAAAGGTTAATTAGTAAAATTAGGATTAGAATTGAGATTGAGGAATGTTGATTATATGATACCTTGAGAGATTTGAGGATATGTGAGATGTTGAGTTTATGGATTGATAGTTATGATCTTTAAGGATATTGATATTGTGGATTGTATAATGATTACGATCTTGCGAGATCTTGAAGACTAGGAGGTGGAATCTCCTAGCATTTGGATAGTGATTGATATTTGTGTGCCTTGTTTATACAAGTGCTGATCATTTCCCCGAGGAGAAACCGTGACCACTATTTAGGACTACCTTGTGATAGGTAAGTCCTTTTGGCTTGCTTAGTTGGCGTTTATGGATTGGAGTGATTGTGATAGTGGTGCGTGTGCATATGTATATTGCATTGATAACCTAACCTGACTAGGACGAGCATATATGTATTTAATTAGCCCAAGTGAATGATAACGGGCGGTGATAACTAGTCTAGCTCAAATGGGGCAACTAGGGGGTTCTCTGCGACCATTCCACTAGGTGGTGATGATTGACACCAATTCCAAACCTGTGTGGTGAAAGGAGACACAGGCAAGGTTGTTTTACTCCTCACATCACACCGAATGAATTAGTAATGTTATAACGTAATGAAGATAATAAAAGGATGATGTGTGTGAGCATTGCATGTTATAATGTGACTATGTAATTATGTGTGCTATTACCATTATTCTTATTCATGAATTGTTAGCTAAAAGTTTTATACCGTGTTGTAGATGCTTTGAAGGATAGGAAGACTGCAGAGTGATCAACCGAGGACTTCCGTACATCTAGGATGTTATGGGTTTTGGGATATGTATGTATACGATGTTGTTTTATAGTACACGTCTTTTCAAGATCCCTATATTAAGAAAAATATCAATCTAACCTATCGCAGTAGCGACCGATACGGTCCGCCTAATATCCAAACCACACTATGGCGGTCTACTCAATCCATCCTTAAAAATGACTTCCTCATGTTCTAATGACATGACAAATAAGTCTACAAGAAAGTCACAATTCGCTAAATGAATGGGATATGAAATAACATGGAAAAGCAAAACGGCCAAAATAGTCTAAGAAAGTCACAAATCTTTTCTCGGTGTTGAGAGAAAAGATTTGAGTTTGAGCAGCTTGTGTCATCTATCCTATCTCCGATAGCAAGTGGGTGAGTCCCATACAGGTTGTTCCAAAGAAGGGATGAATGACGGTCATCACCAACAAGAACAATGAGCTCATTCCTACACCAACCGTGACGGGATGGAGGATGTGCATAGACTACCGCAAGCTAAACAACGCAACAAGGAAGGATCACTTCCCATTACCATTCATCGACCAAATGCTTGAGAGGTTAGCACAACACTCACATTTCTGTTATCTTGATGGTTATAGTGGTTTCTTTCAGATCCCGATACATCCGGACGATCAAGAGAAGACCACATTCACGTGCCCGTGGGGTACGTTTGCTTATAGGAGAATGCTGTTCGGGCTTTGCAACGCCCCAACCACCTTTCAAATGTGCATGATGGCTATCTTTTCGGAATATATAGAGGAAATCATGGAGGTTTTCATGGATGACTTTTTTGTTTATGGTTCCTCTTTCGATAATTGTCTTTCTAACCTTTCTCTTGTGCTACAAAGGTGTGAAGACACTAACCTAGTTCTTAATTGGGAGAAGTGTCAATTTATGGTGAAAGAAGGCATTGTATTAGGACACTTGATCTCTAGTAGAGGGATTGAAGCAGATAAGGCTAAGATAGAGACTATAGAAAAGCTCCCTCCCCCATCTTCGGTGAAAGGGATAAGAAGCTTTCTAGGACATGCTGGATTTTATAGACGCTTTATAAAGGATTTCTCTAAGATATCAAAACCGCTTACTAATCTATTGATGAAGGATGCAGTTTTTGATTTCTCGCAAGAGTGTTTAGATGCGTTTCATAAGATTCGGGAAGCTCTAATCTCAGCCCCGATCATTCAACCTCCGGATTGGAATCTTCCATTCGAGGTTATGTGTGATGCAAGTGACGTAGCTATAGGAGCTGTGCTTGGGCAAAAAAAGGAAGGACGAACCCACGCTATCTACTATGCTAGCAAGACGCTGGATGAAGCGCAGCTTAACTACGCCACTACCGAAAAAGAATTTCTAGCAATTGTATATGAATTTGAAAAGTTTCGTTCTTATCTTGTAGGTGCAAAGGTGATTATATACACGGATCATGCTGCGATCCGGTATCTACTTGCAAAGAAGGATGCGAAACCAAGGCTGATTAGATGGATTCTTCTCCTAAAAGAATTCGATCTAGAGATCCGTGACAAGAAGGGTTCGGAAAATTCTGTTGCGGATCATTTGAGTCGTCTACCACATCTAGAGGATGACCATCTACCCATAGATGACTCCTTTCCGGACGAGCATTTACACATCATAGAGGAGTGCATCGACAAGATTAGTAAAGGTAACGAACCATGGTTTGCTGATTTTGTTAACTATTTGGTTTGCCAGGAATTACCACCCGGATTATCCTATGCACAAAGGAAGAAGTTCTTTAAGGACGTCCGGGAATACTTTTGGAATGAACCTCTCCTCTTTAAGAGAGGTCCTGACGGCATCATTCGACGATGTGTGCCGGAAGACGAGATGCAAAGCGTCATCCGTCATTGTCATTCACTACCTTGTGGAGGACACGCTAGCTCGAACAAGACTAGCGCTAAGGTATTGCAATCTCGATTCTTTTGGCCTACTTTATATAAAGATGTGCAAACTTTTGTATCCTACTGCGATGCTTGTCAAAGAACAGGGAACATATCTAGGAGAAACGAAATGCCTCTTAACAACATTCAGGAGGTAGAGATCTTTGATGTTTGGGGAGAAGACTTCATGGGACCTTTCCCATCATCTTGTGGAAACCAATACATACTTCTAGCTGTAGATTATGTTTCGAGATGGGTTGAAGCAATTGCCTATCCTACTAATGATGTCATGGCTGTGGTTAAGTTCTTTAACAAGACCATTTTCCCACGATTTGGGACACCACGGACTATCATTAGTGATGGGGGCTCTCACTTCATTGCCCGACGATTCGAAGCTCTACTAGCTAAGTATGGGGTGACTCACAAGATCGCCACCCCTTACTATCCACAAACGAGTGGACAAGTGGAGATTTCAAACCGAGAGATTAAAGGAATCCTAGAGAAGACAATTTCAAGGACAAGGAAAGATTGGTCTTTGAAGCTAGATGATGCATTGTGGGCATACCGGACTGCATATAAGACTCCCATAGGAACGACACCATACAACCTTGTGTATGGGAAGTCTTGTCACTTACCGGTATAGCTGGAACATAAGGCGTATTGGGCAATAAAGTGGTTGAACTTCAGCATAAAGGAAGCGGGCGAGAAGCGCATCTTGGACCTTAACGAGCTTGAAGAACTTCGCTTAAACACCTACGAAAATGCCTTGATCTATAAAGAAAGAGCGAAGCGTTGGCATGATAAGCATATCATTCCAAAAGACCTCAAAGAAGGAGATCAAGTTCTCCTCTTCAATTCAAGACTTCGTTTCTTTCCAGGTAAGCTTAAATCTCGTTGGACCGGACCTTATCTAATCAAACGTGTTTTTTCCCATGGTGCAGTTGAAGTATGGGGTGAAAAGGGCGGAAGCTTCAAGGTGAACGGTCAACGAATCAAGAAGTAATCACTGGAACTCCAAGCTGAGGATTTCGCGCCTACCGCACTCGAATAAGTGCAAGTACGGTCAAGCTACGGACCTTAAACAAGCGCTTCTTGGGAGGCAACCCAAGGTATTGCACTTATGTTTTTGTATGTCATTCGTAGACTAAATTAGTTTAGACGTTTTTGTTTTGTTTTGCCTTCGATACCTTCCGGTATGTCGTGTTTTTGGATGTAGGAGCAATGGAATAGGCAACGGGAGAGGAAAAAGTTGAAGGAACTTGACGAAACTTCGATTTTGGCACATTACAAAGAGTTCCACGCCCTCAACCACGGTCGTGGAGGCTACAGTGACCGTAATTCTTCAAAATCTGAGAAAAATCACCAAAAACCACGGTTCCGTACATTTCCACGGCCGTGGAAACCCCCGAGTGACCGTGATTTTCAAAAAATTTTACAGCCACTATATAAACCACCTTCCTTCACAAAAACCTCACAAAAACCCCTCTTTCCACGCCCTAAACGCCGAAACTCCTTCCCCAACTCGCAAATCTTCGTTCGGTAATCGTTTCGAACGATTCTTGGTGCAAAAGTGGAGCAAATTCATTCATCTACAAGATCCAATCAACAAAACAAGTGAACAATCCATCAAGAAAGCGGAATTTGGATTCAAAGATCCAAAAACCTAGGTTTTTACTATTCTTCTCTCCTTGTCAATTTGGGTTAAATTTCCGCAAGAAATTAGAACATTTGCATAGGATTGAGATTGGAATTTGTTTAGGATAGGTTTTGTTGAGATTGCTGTTGATTTGGTTGAGATTTGAGAATTTCTGAGACGAATCACGGTCTTTGGGATTTCCACGGCCGTGGAATAGGAAGAACATACCGTGATTTTTTCTATTTTTGGGGAAAATGTTTACACGAAGTGCAGGAAAGAAAAAGAAGAGAAAGGGTGATAGTTCCTCCTCTTCTCATAACCCTTCTAGTGAACCATCACCCCCACACCCTAGGATCCCCACCATTCATCCCAATTACCTCGATGCCCTAGAAAAGATCGAGGAGAGACCGGTCATTGGACCAAGATACCTCTTGCTAGATGAGTTAGAGTCACTCAATGTGGTTACCGATTTGACTTGGCTCTTGGATAGAGCCGGATTGATTATCTTCTCCGCTATTAGAGCAGATGCTTATGAGGAGATCACGAGGGAGTTTGTTACATCCATCGAGCATAGCCATATGGACAGGATGGTATCCTTTAGATTGATGGAGACGGACTATGAGTTCTCCATCCAGCAGTTCGGAGCCTTCTTTGGGTTCCATGAGATCTTCAATGGTCGCTTCCCTAGTGGTGTATACGCTAAGGATTTTTGGGAGGAGATTGCCATGATTTACGCTAGCGAGGACCGCTGGCAACCGGCTAATACCAAGGCTAAGCTCATCTACCACTTAGCCTTGAGGATAGCTCATAGGGTCCTTTCCGAGTGCCTATTTCCTAGGACTGAGACCCCGTAGAAAATTAAGACTGATGAGCTGTTTTTCCTCTACGCCATGCTACATGGTAGACCCGCTGACTGCGCCACCCTCTTAGCCTCCACCATTAGCAAGCTTAAGAACAAGAGGGCCGGAAACATTGGTATGGTGGGATAGTGACCCACATTGCCACAGAGCTCGGGATTGACTGCTCAGCCTGTACTAGGATAGCGGCGAGACCGTTGGGTCTCAAGAGCCTCATGACTAGAGGTTTGATCTTTCCTAGGCATAGAGGTCCACCTACCGCTGCCATGCCATGGGAGGATAGAGGAGGTAGAGGCATTCCATGGCTGCCCGAGTATTCCATTATGGCTGGACGCCATAATTGGAAGGAGACATTCACTGCTATGCATGCGAATAGGCTGGTAGCACCTCCTTACATTCCCGACGAGATTCCAGCTGCTGATGATGATAATGTTGGACGGGGCGATGAGCAGGATTTTGGTACCTTTGCAGATCAGCCGGACACCTTCCCCGACCTCCCTAGACAGTCTCCCTGTCCTTCTAGACCGTCTGGTTCTTCCTCTCGCTGCGCTAGTGTGAGCAAGAGACCTACATGGATGGAGACTCCTCCCACTTGGTATGCATCACAGCCGGAGTGGATGGGAGCTCCGCCGTCATGGTATGCACAGCCGCCATCAGCACCGGCCCCACAGGATGCACCAGCTTGGTACAGCCAGACACCAGAGTGGTATGAGCAGCTGCCGGATTGGGCTACCGACCTCTCCAGGAGAGTAGGAGATTTGGAGATCCGGAAGGATGCTAGGGACGTACGAGCCGATGAGAACGATAGGATGATGAAGGACATCTACCGCCAGCAGTTTGGGCGGAACTTCGACTCTAGCTTCTTCCCGTTTCCACCACCGCCTCCGCCGCAGTGATGACTATGCATGATTGACAGTATTAGCCGCTCCACCACCGTCTTGTGAGTTCATTTTTCTTTTCTTTCTTTTCTTTATTTCTTTTTGAAAATTAGGGACAATGTTTGTCTCAAGTATGAGGTGGGGTGTGACTATCGTTTGTAATAACTCTACTCACTTTGCTTGCCTTGATTCGAGAACACTTTGCATGTTTCATCTCATTGTCATACGTTTCATTATTGCATTGCATGAAAAAGCTTTTGAAAAACCCATAAAAATTGAAAATTTTTGAAAATTCTAAAAGATTTTGTGCTTCTAAGAGTTGAGATGATTTCTATGATAATTACTACTTGTGAATTGAGTTTTTGATGACAATTGTATGCCTAAACGAATAATGAATTGAAAAGGAATTGAATGTGTTGATTATCCTTTCTTGCAAGTTTCATAACGTGAACAGTTTTATCTAAATCATATTGAGAAATCGAGGTTGAAATCACATGATAAGTTCTTATACTTCTTTATGAAATGATTAAGGCAATTCGACCTTTCTTTCTCCTTTCTTTGTTCATTTAGCCCCTCAATTAAATAATTACCTCCCTTACCTATCCGTGAATTTGGAGGAGTTATGTTTTGGCATGTTTGATGTGGGAGGGCCATGAAAGCAATTGTTTACATTCAAAGAATAGAAATAATAGGTTTGGGGAAGTCAATCATGACGATGAGTAACTCGGCACCATTCACATAGCCGGGTGTTTGTGTCTTGCCAAAGTCGGATTGAGCGATATTCCTAGCGGATTATGGTATGTGCATCAAGGGTTTGAGGCATCTCGAAATTGAGAAACGCCAATCTCCTAGGCTTCGGTTTTTGTGCACCGCTGTCCATAACTCCAAAAGTAAAACCGAAAAATGATTTGAAAAGAAGGAGCAAAGCTCAAAGTTGATGGTGTTGCAAATCAAAATATAAAGAAAAGAGTTAGTTGTCCACTTTTCCGGATTCATGTACCACATTCCTTGTAAGTTTTCCCTCCCTTCCGCATTCTAGACCTTACTTGGAAGACCTTCAGATCAAAAGAATGTTATTTGATTTGGTGATCTAAATTGAAGTTTCTTATGCTTGATTTTGATAATGCTTGAAGGTTATAATGTTTACATTGAAGTTTAACCAATTCATGATGTTTCTTTCCTTTACATTCTTTGGTTATGTATATAAGCGTTTAAAGAGTGAATGAAGCAAGGTTTGAGAATGATCTATTTACTAGAAGCACATTTACCTAAAAGATGTTTTGTTTTTGAGTTTGCATGCATATTTCATCCTAACTTATGTTCTAAGCTTTCAAAAGACCTTGCTTGGGGACAAGCAAGTGGCAAGTATGGGGTATTTTGTTAGCATGAAATATTGTGATATTCTAGGCACTTATTCTAGTTGTTTTTCATTCATTATAGTGTTCATGGATAAGGTATTGAAGCATTTGTTAGTTTGTTCATCTATATTTTCGATATAGAGGTCTACATTAGCTTTTTGTTGATTATAGGTGAATAAGAGCTCAAACCAAACCAATTGAGAGAGGTAGGAGAGGATTTGAGCACATCCAAGGATTAGGAACACATCAAAGAAGCCAAAGGAGATGCTAGGATGAGGAATGACACGACACAAAGGAAACCACAAGCAATTTACACTTCCACGCTCTAAAATACGGCCATAGAAGAGTCCACGCCCTAAACCACGGCCGTGGATCTTGGCATCATGAGCGTGGAGCATTCCAGAGAGTTACACGGCCTAAAGTACGGTCTTGGAAGTCATATGAGACCGTAACCCAATTCCACGCCCTAAATTACGGTCGTGGAATCTCTTGAGACCGTGATTTAGGCGATCTTTTGACGAACCAATTATTGCCACGTCATTTACGTAGTGGGCCGGTACGGTTATTTTGCCCCGTCTTATAAAAAGGTGGGAAGAGAGAGTTTTCGACATGATCGCTTTGGGGAAGAGCTCGCTTTAGGCTTGGACAACCTCGTTTGGGAGAAAGTCAGCCTTAGGGTTTCGTGAGAAACGCTGCGGAAGCACCGGCAATTTGGATTTCCGAAGATCGTGTGTGGCGGAAGTTGCGCCCTTTTCTAGGTTTTGTTATTAAAGACGGATTGACATCCCGTTCTTCGTGCTTGCCTAAGATCTTTATGAGGTTTTGTGTTATATTTTGAATCCATTAGATATTCCTATTTGGTATTCGGAATTGAGATTAACTTTGAGTTATATTTGAGTTTTCGAAGGTTTTCATCTTCCATTCTTCTTAAATTAAATTTGATATCATGACAATGGCTATTGGCTAAAACCCTTTAGCGATTCTAAGGTGAAGGGTTGATAATTGTGGCTTAGATGATGATAGATCGATCGTAATTTTATTGGACCCTGAGAGTTAGAGAGATCTCGTCGACGAACCCAAATCACGGCCTATTCTTGAAGTTCCACGGCCGTGGAACTCAAGATCTGCCCGTGATTTACCCTAGTTTACGAGCTTTGCTTTTACTTTGATCCAAGGTTAAAGATTAGCTTTAATCTAGTCTTGGCTTGCCCTTTTCTAGGTAGTAGTGAGACTCATCACCCTCTATTTCGATTTCGAGTGTCACAACCTTAATCGTTGTAGTTAGTTTTGATCCTTGGGTTACAAGTTTGGGTATTTGAGATTAATTCTTGTCCATAGATCCTTTCTATACTAAAGCCTCAACAACTTTTATAGAGAGTGTCTTTAGATAAGTTATATAAAGCCTTGGAACTTCACCGTACATTGCTTTACCTTAGCATAACCTTACAACTCTTAACTCTGTCCTTAGTTCTTTAGTATATCTTGAATCGATTGCCACAATTAGACACCTGGATCTTTAGAGTTGTTGTTTTCCCAATATCTTCAAAGCTTACTATATTACTTGCTTGACGATTTGCGAACTGAATTTGTTCCCCCCAAATCCCTGAGTTCGACACTCTGGAATTCTTGCTTTACTACGCCAATCCGTACACTGCAGGTTCGCTTGCTTGATTCTAGTCTTATAAATTTAAAGCCTGATTGCACGCATGCTTCGAGGCAAACAGGCCGCCCCTGCGTCACAAAGGAGCCGCCCCTGCGCCTAGGCTGGCTGCCCATGCGGCTCTGTGGCTGGTGCAACCGTTTTTGTTGACTCTTGACCTATGCTTTGCGGCTGGCTTCTCTTATAAGCTTCCTTAGACTTCTGAAGAGAGGTTTCTACATCTCTCCAGCCTCCCTCTTCCTCCTCACGTTCTTCTTCTTCTTCTTCTTCTTCTTCTTCTTCTTCTTCTTCTTCTTCTTCTTCTTCTTCTTCTTCTTCTTCTTCTTCTTCTTCTTCTTCTTCTTCTTCTTCTTCTTCTTCTTCTCCTTTGATCCTCCTTGATCTTCTTTTGCTTGTGTGAACGAGTTCTTGAGAGTTTGAGTGTGTTCTTGGCTTTGGATGCTCTTGGAGTTGTTGTCGAGAGTTGTTGCTGTTATGTTGAGGCTGAGAGTGGTGTTGTTGCTCCATAGATGCAGCCTAGGGTGGAGTGGTAAGCCTTTCTCTTCTTCTCTCTTCTTTCCTTCTCCTTGCTTCTTTCTTCTTCTTTCTAGCCTAGGATCACAAGTTGAACTTGTGATTGGACCCTTCCTAGATGTTGTGATGATCATATGTGTGTATTTTATGCATATGTGTTGCTATGATGTGTTGAAGACGTGAAGAGAGTCGAGAAAAGAGTCGAAGAGAAGTCGGGACCAACTATCTGCATAGTTGGCCGCCCCTGCGCCTGACCTGAGCCGCACCTGCGCCTGGTGTGGAGCCACCCTTGCGCCTCTGGTGAGCCGCCCCTACACCTCACTAGGTTGGCTGGTGTGTTCTTGCTTCTGTTGGTGCATACCTTGTAGGTATGTCTTCCTTCCTTCCTTTCCTTTGACCTTGACTTAGTTGATAGCTAGGTTAGGATGGTTAGGATGAGTTGTATGATAGAGATGTGCCTTAGGCACTTGTGTTGATGTTGAGAGTATGCTATAGGCGTATGTGAGCTTGTGTTGACCTTGAGGTTGTAGGTTGGTTCTGGTTATGGAGACGAGTCTCCTAACCCCTTTCAGGTTGTGATGTTGTTTGCCTTGCTCTTGCAGGCGTTGGTTTCTTCCCCGAGGGGAAGCTGCGACGTGGTAGAGGATACGAGAGTATCAGGTAAGTCCATAGGACTTACTTAGCGTACGGTTGTGGATTGTATGATTGTAATGGTTGTGTGTGTTCATATGGTTGTGCATTTTTAACTTAAACCGGACTAGGACGACCATTCATTACATTTATATGGCCCAAGTGTATTATAACGGGCGGTAACCACCGGTCTCCGCCTGCTGGGTTAGGAGGAGGTGCCTTGAAGATGATCTCACAGGAGGGGACGAGTGACGGTCACCCCCATGCAAAACTCCTGTGTTACGTTGGATGGGACGGGGTTCTTGAGGCTCCTCGTGTTACAAAAGAAGTTGAATTAGTAATGGTATAACGTAATTAAAGATAATAAATGAATGTGTATGGCATTGCATGTATGAGATGTTGTGGTGTGTTTGTGCTATTACTATCATGCTTATCTATTGTTGTAGCTAACGGTGTATACCGTGTTGTAGATGGTCTGCAGGTTAGGAAGACTGCAGAGTGAGCCAGATGGTGTGACCAGCCGAGGACTTCTGTACATTAGGATGCGTGGGTTGAGGATCTTTTGTATCAGTGTTGTTGTTGTTATGGTTTTGTATTCGGCTTTGAGTTTGTAAACTCTTTTGTTGTATCATACAACTTTTATGTATTTGTTTTTACTCTACTTGTGCCTTGTTGTAAGATCCAGTGAACTTGTTGTCAGACTTGGGTCAGGATCCTAGCCCAATGTAGCATTCCGAGTCCAGCGGATTCGGGGTGTTACAATATATATGATCGAGACGGGAGATTACTTGAAAACTTGTAAAAGGAACTCACCAAAGTAGCAATTGCATGCTTAGAATCAACCTAGTGTAGATTCATCCATTATTGTCTTACTTGTCGCATTAATCATTTTTAAAAGTTTTAGTGCATTAATCCAACCAAACCCCCCCCCCCCTCTTTTGTGTCACTCGTCACTATAATCGATAATTGCATCTAAAACACCTTAACTCTCTTGGGTTCGACCCTTACTTAATCACTATACTTGTTCTTAGTGCTAAGTCGGGATTTACTTTTGATTGGGTATAGACGACCATAGAAATACCTTCGGTCAAATTTTGGCGCCGTTGGCGGGGAGTTTTAGTGTTTTATTGTTATTATTGATTATTGGTTTGAACCATTTTTATGGTTCAAATCCGTGCTACTATTTCCGGCTTTGCTTCTTTTGATCCATAAATTGAGAGGACGCACATCCGGCAACGAAGACAACAACAACTTCAACAAGAGATGGCTGACCGTACTCTTCGTCAATTTACGCAGCCCATCTTGGCTCAAAACCCTCTCGCGGTTGCTATACCGGCACTAGGGGAAGGAGTCAACTTTGAGCTCAAGCCGGGCCTCATCTACTTACTCCCATCCTTCCATGGGCTAAGTGGTGAAGATCCCATCAAGCACCTTGGGAAGTTCCATACTGTGTGTATGAGCATGAAGCCGGCAAGCATTACCGAAGAACAAATCAAGATGAGGGCATTCGGCTTCACACTCAAAGATTCCGCGGATGATTGGTATTACCACCTTCCATCCGGGAGTATCGACACTTGGGATAACCTTCACAAAGCGTTCTTGGAGAAATACTTTCCAGCTAAGAAGGCTAATAGCTTGAACATCGAGCAAGAGGCAACCGAAACTCTCTACGAGTACTTCGAAAGGTTTGCACGCCTCCGATCCAGCTGTCCTTTTCACGGATATTCAACTCAAGATTTAGTCTTGTACTTGTACAATGGCTTGCTAGACAATGAAAGGAGGATCGTCGATGCGGCTTGCGGAGGTAATATTCTTAACTCTACTCCTGACCTTGCTTTGGAAAAGATACAAGAACTAGCGGAAGGAACTCAGAACTTTGGAAGAACCCCGGCTAAGAAAGGAGTTCATGTTGTAAGCTCCGGGAAGAGTGAGATTTCCACCAAGCTCGCGGAATTGAAGGAAATGGTGAAGAGACTAACACTTATGGGAACACCGCAACAGCTCAAAGCTTGTGGAGTTTGTGCTGACCCGTATCATCCAATGGACATGTGTTCACAAGTTCAGGATGACGATGCTGAAGTAAACAATGGGTTATGGACAACCACATCAGCAAAGACCTAGGAACGATCCCTATGCACAAGATTCCATGCCAAATTGGCGTGACCAACAGAATTTTCGTTGGAGGGATCAACAAAACCAATAACAGCAGCCCCGCCAAGGTAAGTATCACTCAACTGAAGATATGTTGCAGGTTTTGACTAAACACTTTGCTACTCATGTCCAAACAACAAAATCTAGCATCAAGAACCTTGAGCAACAGGTTAGTCAAATGGCGGAAGCTATTTCAAGGACCGAATCAAGGCTTTCCGGAGGATTGCCTTCCCAGACGTTTATAAACCCCAAGGAGAATGTTAGTTCCCTAACATTAAGGAGCGGGAAGCAAATCCAACAAGAACCAACAAAAGAATCACAAAGCAAGCCTTTTGCCGTTTTTCCCGCACCCACAACCGCCCCTGCGGCTGCAGCTGCGCCCAACATAGAACGGACGATGCCCCTGCGGCTGGCTGCCCCCACCCCTGCGGTGACAACCCCTGAGCCGCCCCTGCGCCTTCAAGCTGACGCCCCTGCGGAAAACACAACAGAGGGTCTTGTGAAAAGGATACTTATGTCCGGCCTAACTTTCCGCCGTTGTACTCCTAGAAACCACCGACTCCTTTTCCTGAAGCCTTGAAGGAGAGAAGAATGATAGAGGACAAGGACCTCTTTGAGGCTTTCTCCAAATGCGAGGTAAACATTCCCCTCCTTAAGTTGGTGAAAAGTATCCCTATGTATGCTCGTTTTTTGAAGGAACTTTGTACTATCAAGAGGAATCAAAAGCTAAAGGGGGAAACAAAAAGTACAAGTGAGTGAGCATGTGTCGGCAGTTTTCCAACGGAGAATGCCCAAGAAGTGTAGCGATCCGGGCATGGTAAGCATTCCTTGTGTTATATGGGAAACCCTCTTTGACAAAGCAATGCTTGATCTGGGTGCTTCTATTAATGTCTTGCCATATTCGATTTACAAATCACTTGGCCTTGGGCCACTAATGGAAACTAGGATTGTAGTACAACTTGCTGATAGATCTAATGTGTACCCGAAAGGGATAATTGAAGATGTATTAGTGATGGTAGACAACCTAATTTTTCTTACTGATTTCTTTGTAATGGATATGGAAAATGATTCGCATGCTGCACCCATTCTGTTAGGTAGGCCATTTCTGAAAACGGCTAGGACTAAAATTGATTATGTTAGTGGTAAATTGACCATGGAGTTTGATGGATAAGTAGTGGAATTTGACATCTATGATGCAATGAGATTTCCTAGTGATGATCATTCTTTATGTGCTATTGACATTGTTGAACCTTTTGTGCAAGATGTTTTTGATAACTCTGAAATGGATGAATTAAAAAATGTGATTGAGCATGACATTGATGGTTTCAAATTAGATTATGTGATAACGTCTAGCATGAAAGAGGTCCTAGCCCAATTAGATGGGCATAAAAGGCTACCTATCTCCAATTTAGCCAATGGGCCCACTTTACTAACCCCAAGCGAGAAGCTTGTTCCGTCCATAGTGCAGACACCTGAAATAGAATTGAAGGACCTTCCGTCACACCTCAAGTACGTTTTCCTTGGAGCACACAATACCTTGCCGGTGATTATCTCCAACAAGTTAACCACCGGACAAGAAGACAGGTTGGTGAAAGTACTAAAGGAGCACAAGACGGCCCTTGGATGGACTATTGCGGACATCAAAGGGATAAGTCCTTCCACTTGCATGCATAGGATTTTACTTGAGGACGAAGCCAAACCCTCTAGGCAACCTCAAAGGAGGTTGAACCCACCAATGATGGATGTGGTAAAAAAAGGAAGTGTTGAAACTCCTCCAAGCAGATATGATCTTTCCTATCTCGGATAGCACATGGGTTAGCCCGACCCAAGTAGTTTCAAAGAAGGGAGGCATCACTTTGGTTGAAAATCAACATGGAGAGATGGTCCCAAGCAAAGCACAAACCGGATGGAGAGTTTGCATTGACTACCGCAAGCTCAATAAGGTAACACGAAAGGACCATTTCCCATTACCTTTTATTGACCAAATGTTGGAACGTCTTGCAGATCATCAATACTACTGTTTCCTAGATGGATATTCGGGCTATTTCCAAATAGACATCGCACCAGAAGATCAAGAGAATACGACGTTCACTTGCCCATTTGGCACTTTTGCATATCGCAGAATGCCATTTGGACTTTGCAACGCATCGGGCACTTTCTAACGGTGCATGATAAGTATTTTCTCCGAATACATAGAAAATTTCATTGAAGTCTTCATGGATGATTTTACCGTCCATGGAGATAGTTTTGTCGCATGTTTAAGGCATTTGAAACTTGTTCTTGAAAAATGTGTTGAAACTAATTTAGTTCTTAATTCGGAAAAATATCATTTCATGGTCGAACAAGGAATTGTGCTAGGACATGTAATATCCTCAAAGGGATAGAGGTAGATAAGGCAAAAGTTGATGTTATTCAAAACTTACCTTATCCTACTAATGTTCGGGAAATCCGATCTTTCCTTGGTCATGCAGGTTTCTACCGACAGTTCATCAAAGATTTCTCGAAGATCTCAGCACTCCTGTGTGAATTGGTCAAGAAAGATGTCACCTTCATAGTGGATGAGGATTGCAAGAAGGCTTTCGACACTTTGAAGGCATGTCTTACCACCGCACCAATCATCCGTTCCCCGGATTGGGAGAAACCTTTTGAAATCATGTGTGACGCCAGTGACTACGCCGTCAGAGCTGTCTTAGGACAAAAAGACGGGCGGGCCGCCCATGTGATCCATTATGCGTCTATGGCACTCAATGGAGCGCAAAGGAATTACTCTACCACCGAGAAGGAGATGTTAGCTGTGGTTTTTGCCCTTGAGAAATTCCGGCAGTACCTACTTTGGGTAAAGGTAATTATCTTCACTGACCATGCAGCCCTTAGGTACCTCATGGCAAAGAAAGAGGCAAAGCCACGATTGATCCGTTGGGTGCTTCTTGTAAGCGAGTTTTCCAGACGATACCTTCTACACAACTCTCTGTTGTGCAACTGCCCCCGCGCCTCACACCAGCCGCCCCAGCGGTCAGCCGCCCCAGCGGCTCTGTCTAGGCGCCCCTGCGGAATTGTCGACAGAGGTTTGTCTTAAGCTTCAATCTTTTAAGCCCTGGTTTGCTGACATTGTGAACTTCATTGTCAAGAAGGAGTATCCTCCAGACTTCACCAAGGCACAACGCGAGAAGGTAAAAGCTGAAGCTCGACACTACGTTTGGGACGATCCTTACCTTTGGAAGCATTGTAGTGACCAAGTTATCCGGTGTTGCATTCCGGACAGTGAGGTACAATCCGTTCTGACTTCTGTCATTCTGAAGCATGTGGAGGGCACTTTAGGGCAAACAAAACTACAAGAAAGGTTTTGGATGCCGGTTTCTTTTGGCCACACATTTTTCGAGACGCTTTTTCATTTTGTAAAGTGTGTGAGATATGCCAAAGGGTAGGAAATCTTTCAAGGAGACATGAAATGCCCTAATCCTCTCTTATATTTTGTGAAATATTTGTTGTTTGGGGAATTGATTTCATGGGGCCGTTTCTTACTTCATTCGGGAACACATATATCTTGCTTGCGGTGGACTATGTTTCCAAGTGGGTGGAGGCAAAGACCACCACAACTGATGATTCCGAAGTAGTTGTAACTTTTCTGAAGGAAAATATCTTTGCAAGATTTGGAATCCCAAAAGCCTTAATCAGTGATAGGGGTACCCATTTTTGCAACAAGATGATCACGGCTCCCCTTAAGAAGTACCATGTTCACCAAAGAGTATCAACATCTTATCATCCACAAACAAACGGCCAAGCTGAGGTGTCCAACCGGGAAATAAAGACCATCCTTGAAAAGACGGTTTCTCCCGGGCGGAAGGATTGGCATGCAAGGCTAAATGACGCTCTATGGGCATATCGGACAGCCTACAAAACTCCTATCGGAATGTCCCCTTTTAGGCTCGTGTTTGGGAAAGCTTGCCACCTACCGGTGGAGTTAGAGCACAAAGCTTGGTGGGCGGTAAAGAAGTGCAACATGAACATAGAAGAAGTGGGAGAATTCCGGAAGCTCCAATTGCAAGAGTTGGAGGAACTGAGGCTAGATGCATATGACCATGCTACCTCATACAAAGAAAAGACCAAAGCATGGCATGACCGGAACATTCTCCGGAAGGACTTCAAGGTAGGTAATAAGGTACTTCTCTTTCAATCCCGTTTGAAACTCTTTGCAGGTAAGCTGCGTTCGAGATGGACAGGGCCGTTCATAGTAGCCGAAGCATACCCTCACGGGGCTGTGGATCTCTATGATACCCAAATGCACAAGGTGTTTAAGGTGAACAAACAAAGGCTAAAGCTTTACCTTGAAGGAGTCAAGAACGATCCGATTGACGAGATGGTACTAGAGGAGGCATAGTCGGAGAAGTAGAGATCTTACGTCGAGCCAACGACGTAAAACAAAGGCGCTTTCGGGAGGCAACCCGAAGTAATAAAAAGAGGCTTTTTGTCAAGGAATCCGCCCCCGCGGCTTTGTATCCCGCCCCTACGGTGACACTCAGGCCCAACGCCTGCAACACGCCTGTCCCCGCCCCCGCGGTGACATCCCCACGCCCCTGCGGCGGCCATCTTTGACACGAATTCCCAGCGCCACCCCCGGCGCTGGGCCTGCGTGCCCCTCTCCCTTGTCACCGCCCTTACGGTGTCAAACCCTCGCCCCTGCGGGTTTACCCAGAAAAGAAAAAAAAGAGGATCTCGAAAAATGCCTACACCTACCACGCACCACCCACCAACCTTCTTCACCAAACACAAACCCTCCAAACTCCCCTCCTTCAGAAACACCCTCAACGCCCCTGCGCCCTCTGCCCACCAACAATCTCGTTGACGCCCCTGCGCCGCCTCCGACAACTTGCCACCAGTCGAAACGCCCCTGCGCCACCTTCTCCTACTACCCCCGTACTCTCTCACAACCCTACGGCCTTCCTCCTCACCCACTTTTCACATTCCACTCCAGCTACACCACCGGCGAGGCTACACCACCAAGGACGTCACCGGAGCAACCTCAGCAACACCCTTTCCATCGCTCCTCAGAAATCGCCTCTGCACTTCTCCCGCACCTGCGGCTGCAAGCATCCGCCCCTGCGCCTCACCGCCCCTGTGCCTGCACACCCGCCCCTACGGAAATCACACTACAGAGGTCGTTTTCTTTTCCTCATTTCAACATTTGCTAATCCTTTGCTTCAAATACTTTCAAGAATGGAAGCCCCAAGGAAATACAAGATGACCAACGCAAAGAAGGAGCGTTATGGGATTGTGCAGGATCGAGTTTTGTGTGCAACTCGATTTCTGCATATCCCGACTTTGGAGAAACTGGGCATGCTAGAGATCATGCAAGCGTTTTTGGCGAATGCCGGGCTCGGAGACTTCCTCCAGAAGAGTGCTCCAACATATCCCGAGCTCAGCAGACAATTTATCTCCACTTTCACAATGGAGAAGGAAGACCACGTGTGTATCGGCCTCACCTTCAAGTTCAACAAGGTGAAATACACTCTCGACTACGCCGATCTACGGGAAGCTTTTGGGGTGACTCTAAACCCCTCTGAGAACTGGTGGGATCTAGTTTCGGCCCCAGACCTGTGCGAGTTCAGGCAAGCAGCTACCGGGTCGGAATTCCATGCTGGGGGTGAGTACTCCAACTAACTCACTCACCCCAGTTTGAGGTTGATTTCAAAGATCCTCATGAGTGTCTTTTATGGACACAAAGAGGAAAACAAGGTCGCTCTCAAGGACCTCCCACTACTCTACTCCTGCCTTCCACAGAGCGAGAAGGTGATGGATTGGCCCTCTCTCTTCCTTGCCTCTTTGAAGCGGATCAGGAGGGATGAGCCGAGGGATATTGTCGGCGGTGGGGTGATCTCTTTGATCGCCTCACAAGTGATGGACCTGTCCGAGTTAGAGGACGGGATGACGGCTCCTCTCTACACTGAGAGGATGCTTAGGAGGTGCAAGCTCCTCCGGTGGGACGGGGAGAACCTATTTTAGATCTCCCTTGCAGATGGGAGCCACCTCACCTACCTCCCCCGACCTTTACCATTAGGAGGTGAGCTCTCCGAGCTCTACATTCCGGCATATCCTTTCGTGCCGAGGAGGCCACTAGTGGCCATTGTGGAGAGGCATGCTGCCAGCTCCAGCCGGGCCAATCAGGAGGAGCACCTGCCCATCCCAGATGACGAGGAGATGCCCACGGCGGCACTAGAGGAGGACCCAGCCCTTACGAGCCTTCAGGCTCAGATGGAGGCTATGACGACCCAGTACCGGACATGGCAGTCCGATTACCAGCAGACTATGCTGGAGCAGCAGCAGAGCTGGCAGACCAGTTTTGCCACCTCCATGACCTCACACTTCGACCAGAGGCAGGAGGCCTGGCAGGCTGCCTAGCAGCAGCAGCTAGAGGCTCAACAACTAGCTTGGCAGGCCGGTTTTGAGACCTTTTTTGGTCGCCGGATGTCTGCCTAGCAGGACCGCATTGATGACATCTACCGCCGGCAGGAGCACTTCTTCCGCCACTTCCCTTACCCACCGGAGGAGGGTCCGGCTGGTCCATCCAGACCACCCCAGTGAGGGGTACATTTCTTTCCCTTCTCCCGCATTTATCTTTCACTCATTTCCACTTTGAGGACAAAGTGTACTTCAAGTATGGGGGAGGGACATATCATTGCTTGTACAGTTCATTGAGTTGTTTTAGAATTTGTGTTTGCATTGTTAAATTCAGTTTGAAAAAAAAAGCCAAAAAAGTGAAAAAAAGGCATGAAAATCCTTGGATAAACCGAAAACCCGAAAGGGCGGTTTAGGTAAAAAGAAGGTAGTCCGACCAACCTTAGGTTGGTGCAAAATTGGACTTGAGGGATGTGAGTTTAAGTGAGAAAAGAAGAAGAGTGGCAAGGTAAAAACCCGAAAGGGCGCCTTGGCAAAATGAGCGACACCGAGTGTAGGTTTCCCTTCCGGCGTTTTGGCGACATAAGAAGGGGAGTCATAAGGAAATTGTCCGGGTAGGCCACTCTTAGAGCGATAAGGATGGTAGTGATTCTTTTTCTCACATTTCCTCTCTTTTCTTTTTCTTTCTTGGCTTTTCTCTTGTTTTCCATTATCTTTCTGCTTACTCATTCTTCCTGAGGCCTTTGAATCTAGTTGATGTCATTTGTTTTTACTCGGGACGAGTAAAAGGTCTAAGTATGGGGGAGTTTGATAGGTGATGAAATCACTATCATTTAGGGTAGTTTTTAGAGTCTTTTTATTGCATTAGTATCGGTTTATGCTACTAACTCCTTGGTCCAGAAGAAGAAGATCAAAAGAAGCTAAAGAAGGAGTTATAAGCACTTAGGAGTGAAGATCGATCATGAAGCAAAGCTTCTGTTGCCTCACCGCCCCAGCGGATCCTTGCAGCCGCCCCTGCGGGTGACGTCTTACTTCGGAGCGCTCCCTGCACTTTTCACCAACGCCAACCATGAAGCGTGTCACCGCCCATGCGCCACTCCTTGGCGCCCCTGCGGTGTCCTCCACTGACGAAACGAAGACTAGCTCCCTTGCGCCTTCCACTGCGGCACTGCCTATGCCTCAACATGGGAGCTGGAAGACAAAGAGGTTGTGTCACCGCCCTGTGTTGACATAGGGATGCCCCGGCGGCTTGGCATCAGAAACGTCAAGAAAGGCGAAAGGTCAGACGTTGAAGAGCATTGAAGATCCGCCCCAGCGGAATTGTCTAGCCGCCCCAACGACTCTGAAGAAGTTCAACCGATTCTGCCTAAACCGCCCCTGTGGTTCCTGAAGGCCGCCCCAGCGGTTTAACGCCAGAAGATTTACTCCGGCTGTTTACACCACCTATTTGGCATTTAAGGTGGCGGTTTTGGGCCGGCCATTGACTCTGTTCGCTCCAAACGGTGTGTGCAAGCTTTAAATTTATAACCCTAGACTTAAGCTTAAAACAAGGATGCGAACCCGCAGTGTACGGGTCAATCGTAGTAAAAGCAAGAAAATTCCAGGGGTCGATCACAGGGACTTGGTGAAACAAAGTCAACACGGTATGCTAATGTTAATGCTAACCACAAGAGCAATTTAACACAATCAAAGATGAATAAGATGTCAAATAAAGCAAACATGCAATTCTAGGGATTAAAGCATCTAGTTGTGGTTCCAACTCAAGATCTAGAGATAAGCGGACAAAGCTGAGATTTTTGCATGGGGAAGGTGTTTCTAAAGTGGAATAGATCACCGGGTAAGTCTCACTACACACTAATCCTAAACCGTAACTCCTATTACCGGGTAAGTCTCAAGGAATCAAGATAAAGAACTATAACCTCAAACTAACACACCATCTAAGGGAATAGAATCAACCTTTACCGGGTAAGTCTCAGGCTAACTCACAAAGATGGGATGGAAGCACACTCAAACCCCAATAAAGGATAAACCTTTATTACCTATACTTATGATCGTTGGTACACAAACTAAGGAATTACCGGGTAAGTCTCATCCTAAGCTTGCTTTGAACCAGGAAGGTGAAATAAGAATAGGATTTAGCAAACTCTAACACTTAACTTTCTGTTTAGGTTCGGATAAGTCACCTCGGTCAGAAGAATCCCACCCCGGCCGAGATGTTCATCAACCGAACGAGATGCTTAGGGTTAAGGTTAAAGACTCGAACTTTCAGGATCCTACTGGAATCTAAGATTATTCTATCATTGTTTTTCCCACAACCTTCAGCCAATCACCCTAGAATCACACAAGGAAATTAGCCACTCATCATCATAATGAAAGTATTAAATATATGGGAAGAAGGTGAATATTTGAACAAAGAAGAATTTAATGAAAACACTTCAATAACTGAGTCAAATATCACAAACAAAAGCGTTCCTTGGATAGCAATCCAACAAGACAAGACAATCAATGAGGGAATTGAAGACAATCTTACAAAAACCCTCCAAAAAGCTATAAAAAGCTATAATCTTCAACCTTCCTTCAACCTTCAAAAAGGTTCTTCGAAAACTCCCAACTTGGAGTGTACTGTGCTGCTGCGTATGTAGGACGTTGATCGATGTATGCAGCCTGCGTCGTATGCGAGATCGATGATCCGAAGATGGTTGAATTGTGGAAAATCCAACCCTTTATATAGGAAAATTACCCTTCCAAAGATAAGATATCTTAAAAAGATAATTTCCTAATAAAATCTATCCATCTCCTAATATAAATATTTTCTTAAGATAATTTTATAGGAAATATCTTAAAAGATAATTTCCTAATAAAATATATCTTATCTCCAAAATAGATCTCCTAAATATATGATCTTCCTTCCAGAAATCCAGCCCAAAAATATAAGATCACTTTCTAATTTTAAAAGATCTCATCCAAGAATAAAATATTCTCGCCGCGTCCTAGGTGTTCGCCTCGGTCGAGTCGATGTCTCTGGATCACCTCGGTCGAAATGAATCAATGGTCAACCGAGGTGAGTCACAACAGAATGTAAAATCTCTCGAATCTGCCCCAAAGTAAATCTTTAATCCATGGCTATGCTCCCTGGATGTAGCTCCAATTGACTCATGACTCCTTTTGCTCCTTTTTGATGCAAAACGTACCATATTACCTGCAATTACAACGAAACTAGGTGTAGACCTTGATTCTCGCAAAGGTAGATGAAATGGTAGTAAAATCACATAATGTACATACAAACATGCAGATTATGAAAGATAAAACGTCCAAACAAACCCCAAAATATAGACTATAATTCATGCTATCAGACTCCTATTTAGTGTCTTTTGTAGTATAAATAGTCCTTGGTTGATTGCTAGAATCATCCATCTTACCATCTAGTTTGTCAACAAATTATCCAATTAGATTGTCTTGCTCCCTTGTAATGAGTTGCTAACTCCCTTACTACATTGGGTTGGTTTGAAGCTGCATTGTTACCTTGGTTGTAAGTTCTTTTTAATCTAAGTTTTCATTCAGTAATACTTTGTGTTTCCTTGATCTCCATTGTCTAAATTGCATGTTTGCTATTGCTTGAGATTGATCACCATAGGTTCTAAAGTGCATGTAAACAACTAGGATTATTAGGTTCCGGGTTCGGGTCTTTAATCTCGTAGCAACTTTAAGTAATAACGGGCTGTGATTACTTGAGGAAAAGGAACACAAATATAAAGATAAGTTTAACGGTTTTAATATTCTCTTTATATCCCTTTGTCTTTATTTGAAAGCTAACTTGTTATTTATTCTTGTAGGTTTACGGAACTTTAACCTGTTAAGTTGTGTTGATGCCGGTTGGCTCAATACATATATATGATCGAGACGGGAGATTACTTGAAAACTTATAAAAGGAACTCACCAAAGTAGCAATTGCATGCTTAGAATCAACCTAGTGTAGATTCATCCATTATTGTCTTACTTGTCGCATTAATCGTTTTCATAAGTTTTAGTGCATCAATCCAACCAAAACCCCCCCTCTTTTGTGTCACTCATCACTATAATCGATAATTGCATCTAAAACACCTTAACTCTCTTGGGTTCGACCCTTACTTAATCACTATACTTGTTCTTAGTGCTAAGTCGGGATTTACTTTTGATTAGGTATAGACGACCATAGAAATACGTTCGGTCAGGCGGCTCCACACCAGGCGCAGGTGCGGCTCAAGATAGGCGCAGGGGCGGCCAACTGTGCAGAGGGTTGGTCCCGGCTTCTCTTCGGCTCCTTTCTCGAGCCTCTTCACGTCTTTAACACACTACAACAACATATATGCATGTATATACACATATGATCATCACAACATCCAGGAAGGATCCAATCACAAGTCCAACTTGTGATCCTAGCCTAGAAAGAAGAAGAAAGAAGCAAGGAGAAGGAAAGAAGAGAGAAGAAGAGAAAGAGCTTACCACTACACCCTAGGCTGCAACTATGGAGTATCCACACCCTTCACCACTTCAGCACATCAACAACAACACACAACAACATCAGCAAGGTTATTCAAGGCCAAAGCCACACTCAAAACTCTCAAAACTCTCTCACAAGATCAAGATGAAGCAAATATGAGAAGATGAAGGAGAAGAAGAACCTAAGATGATGAAGGAGTTGCAATGGAGTGAAGAAACCCTTCATCAGAGGATTGGGGAGGCTTATATACGAAGTTTCCCCAAAAGCAAGATCAAAAGTCAACAAAGGTGGATACAGCCGCACAAAACCGCAGGGGCGGACCGAGTAAGGCGCAGGGGCGGCTCCTCTATGGCGCAGGGGCGTCCCATGTGGTGCGCAGGGGCGGATGATAGGTCAAGGCTAGGCACACACTAGCTCATCTAGGCTCCAAAGACTACGGCTCTTACATCTCACCCCCCTAAAAACAAGTTTCGTCCCGAAACTTGCAGGATCCCAAAACCTCTCGGACCTGTAAGCCGAGGTAACACACTCTCCTGAAACATCATGTCAAAACCTATAACATTCTATATCCTCAACACAGCATGGAGGTATCATAACTCTAGCATCACAACTCTACACAAGGCCAAGAGGAAGATCATCTCTAGCCAAACACTAACCACAACACATTGGCATGGAGGAAAACCGTCTCCAGCCACCACGTACTCATAACACTACTATATGGAGGAAAACCATCTCCACTCACACTATGTCCATCAAAGGTAGTATGGAGGAAAGAACCGTCTCCTGCTAATCCTAACACACACCAAAGCATGGAGGAAAGAACCATCTCCAACTATACCTATCTCGTGCTAGCAAACAGGATCTAACAAATCGTATGCACACACAACTAGCACGGAAACACAACATATCACATAAGCACATAACATACAAATACTCACCAAGAAGACGCTAAGATCTACTCGTGGATCCTACTGATGCCTCTAACTCAGCGTAGAACTCCGGATAGTTCCTCTGAATACTATCATCTGTCTCCCAAGTGGCCTCATATGGTCCTCGTCTAGACCACTGTATCCTCAATATAGGAATGTCCTTCGAACGCAGGCGTCTCACACCTCGCTCTAGGACTGCAATAGGGTGCTTTGTAAACGTGTAGTCCGGCTCAACCACCAGATCATCATAACTCACAATGTGCCTTGGATCTGGTATGTACTCCCGCAGTTGAGACACATGAAATACAGGGTGAACACCCTTTAACCTCGGAGGCAACGCTAATCTGTAAGTTGCTCGTCCAACCCTATCTAGTATCTCGAAAGGACCAACATATCGGGGACTCAGCTTCCCCTTTATTCTAAAACGTCTGATGCCTCGCGTCGGAGATACTCTCAACCAGAATGAGCTCCTACCCTGAACTCTAGAGGTCGAAGCCTCTTGTCTGCATACGACTTCTGGCGACTTTGTGCAGTCAGCATCCTCTCTCTGATCAGTGCTACTCAAGCCATATCATCCTGAATCTGCTCTGGCGTTATTCCACTAATACTGCTAGGCTTGTCCCACCATAACGGTGTACGGCATCTACGTCCATACAATGCCTCATAAGGAGCCATCCCTATAGATGCATGCCAGCTGTTGTTGTATGAGAACTCAACGAGTGGGAGGTAATTAGACCATCCTTGTCCCCAATCCAACACACAGGCTCGTAGCATGTCCTCTAGGGTCTGGATGGTCCTCTCTGACTGACCATCTATTTGGGGGTGAAACACAATCGTGCAGTGTAGACTCATCCCCAAAGCAGTCTGAATCTGCTGCCATAATCTCGATGTCAATCGTTCATCACGATCAGAAACGATCATCCTCGGTACCCCATGGAGTCTCACTATCTGTCTAGTGTACTCCTCAGCTAATCTGCTCACTGGCCACGTCTCTCTGATAGGAATGAAACGTGCCGTCTTCGTCAGTCTATCAACAATCACCCAGATGGCATCAAAGTTCCTACTAATCCTCAACCCGGTCACAAAATCCATGGAGACGTCCTCCCATTTCCACTACGGTACTGGCAGTGGATGGAGCTCACCTCCAGGTCTGAAATGCTCTATCTTGACCTGCTGATAGGTCGCACACTGAGCCACAAATCTGGCTACGTCGGGCTTCAGCCCTCCCCACCAAAATGAACGTCTCACATCATGGTACATCTTACTCGTACTAGGGTGTACTGAGTAAGGTGTACAGTGAGCCTCCTGTAATATCTGCTGTCTCAGCTCTGTATCTGCAGGAACACAGATACGATCATGTCGTCTCATAACTCCATCTGCCCCAATAGTAAACTAGGGTGCCTCTCCACGAGACATCCTATCTCTGATCCTCGCTAAGGTCGGGCAGGTCCCCTGCTTCTGTTGGATCTCATCCAACAGACCAGGTAGAACCTCTAAAGTAAACAACTGGGCATCCTCATTAGGAAACTCGATGTCCATCTCTAGCCAAGCTAGATCTCTCTAAAGCTGGGGCTGTACAGTAAGTCTGGCAATTGCTTTCTCTCGAGGCGTCTTCCTACTCAAGGCGTCAGCTACCACATTCGCCTTGCCAAGATGATACAAAATCTCAAGGTCAAAATCCTTGATCAACTCAAGCCATCGACGCTGGCAGTTATTCAATTCCCGCTGCGTGAAAATGTACTTCAGAATCTTATGGTCTGTGAAGATCTGACATGTAGCACCATACAAGTAATGTCTTCAGATCTTCAAAGCATGAACTACCGCTGTCAACTCCAGATCATGAGTCGGGTAGTTCTGCTCATACGTCTTCAGCTGTCTAGACGCATATGCAATCACTTTTCCCCTCTGCATCAGCACACATCTCAAGCCTAGCTTGGATGCATCACTGTAGACCACAAAATCATCACAACCCTCTAGTTGTGCCAAGACAGGAGCAGAAGTCAAACGCCTCTTCAACTCCTCAAAACTCTGAGCACACTGGTAAGTCCATACAAATCTAGTAGCCTTCCTCAAAAGACTAGTAAGTGGGCGGGAAATCACAGAGAATCCCTCCACAACGCGTTTGTAGTAACCGGCTAAGCCAAGAAAGCTACGCACTTCCTTGACGTTCGTCAGTATCGTCCATGCAACAACAAACTCGATCTTCTCCGGGTCAACCATGATCCCATCGGAAGAGACAATATGTCCAAGGAAAGCAACCTCATACATCCAAAACTCGCACTTAGAGAGCTTCACATATAGCTCTCTATCCCTCAAAATCTGCAAAACCATCCTCAAGTGTCTCGCGTGCTCCTCTCTGCTACGAGAGTATACCAAAATGTCGTCAATGAAGACCACCACAAACTGGTCTAGGAAGTCAATGAAGATACTGTTCATCAACTCCATGAATACTGCTGGGGCATTCATCAGCCCAAATGGCATCACTACAAACTCGTAGTGTCCATAACGGGTACGAAATGCCGTCCTGTGCACATCCTGCTCTCTCACCCTCAGCTGGTGATATCTTGAACGTAAGTCAATCCTGGAGAAGATAGTCGCTCCCTGCAGCTGATCAAGTAGATCATCAATACGAGGTAGTGGATACCTATTCTTGATGGTCACCTTGTTCAGCTCTCTATAATCTATACACAGTCTCAACGATCCGTCCTTCCGCACGAAGAGGACCGGTGCACCCCATGGTGAAACGCTAGGGCGTATGAAGCCCTTATCAGCCAACTCCTCGAGTTGCTTCTTCAGCTCCAACATCTCGACAAGTGCCATACGGTTTGGGGCCTTCGAGACGGGTCTCGTGCCAGGCTTTAAGTCAATACCAAAATCTACGCTCCTTTAGGGTGGCAAGCTAGACGGCTCTACGAATACATCTGTAAACTCACAGACCACAGGTATGTCCTCCAAAGCTGGACTCTCTCCGTCCTTCATGGCATAGCACCCGAAGGCATCACATCCCTGTGCAATCAGTCTAGTTGCTCGTACAACACTGATGACAGATCATGTCTTCCCAAGGTCCCAACCCCAGAAGACCTCTATCGGACCTAAATCGCTAGAGACTGTATCAGTTCTCTTACCCACATCTAACACCGCACGGTGTCTACGCATCCAATCCATACCTAATATGACTTCTTCATGCATCAAAGGCATGACTAAGAAGTCAACAAGTAATACACGAGTCCCTAAGCGTAGGGGACAACTACGTATCTCTTGGGTACCTCTGACCCTACTACCATCGGGTAACCCTATAGTAAAGGGTGCCCCCTCTATGGTAGACAAACTCAAACACTCAACACAAGAAGCAGAAATAAATGAATGCGTAGCACCAGTATCAAACAAAACTCTAACACGTAAACCATGTAACAAAATGGTACCTGTAGTAGCTGGTGCTGGCGGCTCCTCAGCACTCCTCAACTCAAAAGCATGGCCTCAAACTCCTTGAGCATTACTAGTACTAGCCTCTCTACCTCTACCGCTACTCGGTCCAGGAGCTGAACCCTGAGTAGCAGGTGTCCCTGGGACCCTCTGTTATCCTTGATGATGAGGCGGTCTTTGTCCACCTCCTGCTGCACCTACAGGGGAAGAACCCTGCTGTGATGGCGCCTTGCCCTGACGGCAAAACGTAGCTATATGTCATGGCTTCCCGCACGAGAAGTAAGTCAGCGGTGCTCTGGGGCAATCAACCTTCATATGCCCATAGGCCCCGCAATTGTAACACTGCCGGCCTCTATCAATAGTCTGTGCAGACACTGGAATACTCGAGCGGCCCTGAGTCTGACCTCGCCCGAATCCAGATTCTCATGCACCAGTCGGTGTTGTATGCTGTCTCTTCTCAGACCGTCCGATCTGAGAAGTCCTCCTCTAGCTAGTCCTCTCTCTCTCATAAGTAGAGGCCCGATCCTGGTAGTCTACCAATGAGTTACAATGAAATCCCGCCATGTATGAACGTGTACTCTCCCTCAACCGTTGGGAGAATAGGTATACGTGTTTGTCCTCAGAAGGTACAGCTGGACCCAACAAAGCTAACTCAGTCCGGAAGCGGCGAATAGCATCTGTAATGGGCACATCCTCAAAGCGTGCTTCCACAAAATCCTGCAGCTTCTCCCTCCTCAGTGAGGCAGGGCAGAACTGCTCCTTCAATAATGTCCTCATCTGCTCATAGGTTGTGACTCGTCTCTAACTGTCCTCCACCACTGATGTGCCAGGTCACGGAATAAAGATTGTACTAGCTCTATCCGCCTGTCCTTTGGGCAACGAATAGACTCTAAAGCTGAGTCTACATGCCCAATCCACACCTCAGTCTCTAGGCCGATCTCCCCAGAGAAGTGTAGTACTCCCTGATGATGGAATGCCTTCAACCAAGTATCTGGTCGAGGCCCTCTAGTCTCCTCCACAGCTCGAGCAACCTCAGCAGCATGTGCCGGCCTAGCTGGCACCTGAGTAGTTCCATGGGATTCCTCAGATAATCCCTCTTGCCTTGGTAGGTTTGGGGCTCGTCGACCTGCTCTGATGGCCTCCTCAAACTGCCTGAGATACTCTTTGAACTCGGATCCGCCCATGAAGACACGGTCTGAGCCATCAGATTGGCCTGGATGGGTCCGCTTTCTCCTGGACCCACCACTCCTCGTAGCTGGAACAAAGCTCTCAGCAACCTCCTCATGAGCCTCCTCCACCACTGGTGGATCTGCAGCGGAAGCTGGTCCTTGTCTCCTCCCTCCTGGAGGAAGAGGTGGTCTACCTCTACCTTTGCCTGCAGCAGTAGCTCTGGTCCGAGCCATCTGCGGGGTATGCACACCTAACGTATAAGGCTCTATATAGGCCATATGTATAGATATATATAATACTTAATAATACATGCACACATATCATCACATAAAAGGTATCTATATACATATCTATACTGTCCAGATCCTCAGATGGGTGACGACTTCTGTACACACTATCCCAAAAACATTTGTAGTCGCTTTAAAACCAAAACTCTTTAAAACGTCAGACCCCATGTGGGTTTTGTTTATTTATCTACTCTAACTTTATTGCAGATAGCAAGTGCCATTGTTGTCAACCTAAGGCTCTGATACCAACTCTGTAACACCCCGAATCCACGGGACTCGGAATGCTACATTGGGCTAGGATCTCACAATGGATCCTGACCCTAGCTTGACAACAAGTTCACTGGATCTTACAACAAGGCACAAGTAGAGTAAAAACAAATACATAAAAGTTGTATGATACAACAAAAGAGTTTACAAACTCAAAGCCGAGTACAAAACCATAACAATAACATCTAATGATACAAAAGATCCCCAACCCACGCATCCTAATGTACAGAAGTCCTCGGCTGGTCACACCATCTGGCTCACTCTGCAGTCTTCCTAACCTGCAGATTATCTTCAACACGGTATACACCATTAGCTACAGCAATAGATAAGCATGAAGTAATAGCACAAACACACCACGACAACTCATACATGCAATGTCACACACATTCATTTATTATCTTTAATTACGTTATTCCATTACTAATTCAACTTCTTTTGTAACACGAGGAGCCTCAAGAACCCTGTCCCATCCAACGTAACACAGGAGTTTTGCATGGGGGTGACCGTCACTCGTCCCCTCCTGTGAGATCATCTTCAGGGCACCTCCTCCTAACCCAGTAGGCGGAGACCGGTGGTTACCGCCCGTTATAATACACTTGGGCCATATAAATATAATGAATGGTCGTCCTAGTCCGGTTCAAGTTATAAATGCACAACCATATGAACACACACAACCATTACAATCATACAATCCACAATTGCACACTAAGTAAGTCCTATGGATTTACCTGATACTCTCGTATCCTCTACAACGTCACAACTTCCCCTCGGGGAAGAAACCAACGCCTGCAACAACAAGGCACACAACATCATAACCTGAAAAGGGTTAGGAGACTCGTCTCCATAACCAGAACCAACCTACAACCTAAAGATCATAACAAGATCACATATGCCTATAGCATACTCTCAACATTAACACAAGTGCCTAAGGCACATCTCTAACATACAACTCATCCTAACCATCCTAACCTAGCTATCAACTAAGCCAAGGCCAAAGGAAAGGAAGGAAGGAAGACATACCAATAAGGTATGCACCAACAAAAGCAAGAACACACCAGCCAACCCAGTGAGGCGCAGGGGTGGCTCACCAAAGGTGCAAGGGCGGCTTCACACCAGGCGCTGGTGCGGCTCAGGATAGGCGCAGGGGCGGCCAAATGTGCAGAGGGTTGGTCCCGGCTTCTCTTCGGCTCCTTTCTCGATCCTCTTCACGTCTTCAACACACTACAACAACATATATGCATGTATACATACATATGATCATCACAACATCCAGGAAGGATCCAATCACAAGTCCAACTTGTGATCCTAGGCTAGAAAGAAGAAGAAAGAAGCAAGGAGAAGGAAAGAAGAGAGAAGAAGAGAAAGAGCTTACCACTCCACCCTAGGCTGCAACTATGGAGTATCCACACCCTTCACCACTTCAGCACATCAACAACAACACACAACAACATCAACAAGGTCATTCAAGGCCAAAGCCACACTCAAAACTCTCAAAACTCTCTCACAAGATCAAGAAGAAGAAAAGATGAGAAGATGAAGGAGAAGAAGAACGTAAGATGATGAAGGAGCTGCAATGGAGTGAAGAAATCCTTCATCATAGGATTGGGGAGGCTTATATACGAAGTTTCCCCAAAAGCAAGATCAAAAGTCAACAAAAGTGGTTGCAACCGCACAAAACCGTAGGGGCGGACCGACTAAGGCGCAGGGGCGACTCCTCTGTGGCGCAGGGGCAACCCATGTGGTGCGCAGGGGCGGCTGACAGGTCAAGGCTAGGCACACACTAGATCATCTAGGCTCCAAAGACTATGGCTCTTACATATGGTATGTGCATCAAGGGTTTGAGGCATCTCAAAAATTGTGAATCGCCGATTTCCTAGGCTTCGGTCCTTGTGCATCTCTGTCCATACTCTCAAAAAGTTAAGTAAAAGAAAAGAAATTTCACATGCAAAGCATGTGTTGGTGGAATTATGTTCTCAATGCTCTTGTTGTGTTCTTCCTCTTTCCCGGATTAACACCACATTACCTTAAAACTCCCCACCCTTAGCATGCTTCTTTGGCCTCTTTTTGATTGGAAGACCTTCAGACCTTTGTGCACGTGTTTAAGACTTCATGGATTAGATTTGTTTGACTTTGATTATCTCTACATCTTTATCATGTTTCTTATACATGTCTTTGAGTAAGATATGATGATTGTTCCATGGCACGGTTATTATAGATGCATACTTTGTTTCCTATGCCTTGAAACATTACTTTGAGGGTGATCCAAAAGGAGAAGCACATTTCAAAAGGTTTTTGACTTTTTTGCATCATATAATCCATGAAATCTTGTGCGCTAGATTTGAACCTTGCTTGGGGACAATGAAGAGGCAAGTATGGGGTATTTTGTTGACATGAATTATATACTATTATAATCATGCATATTGTGAATGTTTTACCGCGGTTTCACAAGCATTTAAGGAGATTTGTGTGCCTTTAAGCTTACTTTCACATATATTTCGGAAATAGAGGTCTACACAAGTTTTGATTGATTTGTAGGTAAAAACAATGGATTTGGAATCAATAACGAAGCAAGGAGTAGCTCGAGTTGATAAGGAAGCATAAGAGACCATTAAGGAGTCATGAAGAGCAAGGAAAGTGCAAGGAAGAGTCACACAAG
Organism: Fagopyrum esculentum; assembly: GCA_033239045.1. NCBI lineage: Eukaryota > Viridiplantae > Streptophyta > Magnoliopsida > Caryophyllales > Polygonaceae > Fagopyrum > Fagopyrum esculentum. The sequence goes on along the minus strand of BSUD01000003.1, from coordinate 63,048,567 downwards.
AAGATGGAAAACAAGCCAAAAGACGAGCACTCTCAGATAAGGAAATCGGGTAATTTATTGCTAGATAGACCAATTTTCTAGTAGAAAAATCGGGTGATTTAATTCCTGGATAGACCGATTTTTCTCTATAAGCGTTAAATAATATAACGTTCAAAAGCCCAAAGCTTTGGGCCATAAGGAGGACATGTCTTGCATCCCATGAGAGACTTTTGGGGTTATCATGGAACCCTAGGAGACGGGGAGGAGGAGGTCAGACATCATCGAAGATTGACGGTGGAGGAAGATCATTGGAGATCATTCTTGGAAAGAAAGGAAGTTGCGGAAGAAAGACAGAGTTCTTGAAGATTCAAGAAAGTTGTGAGATCCTTGATTATTGTTCTTTCTTGTGGTTTGTGAACATATTTCGTTGAGTGCTTTGAGAGATTTTGTTGAAGTTTTGAAGGATTGATTACACATTTTGAAGATTTGTCAAGAATATGCAAAGTTTGGTTCTTTCTTGGTTTTCTTTGTTCAATCTTGATTTTGATTCAAAGATGAAAATAATTGGCTAAAAACCTTGTGATTCTAGGGAGAATAGTTGATGATTAAGGTATAGATGATGATAGACTGAACTCATTTAACCTTTTGGACCCTGAGAGTTGAGATTTAACCTTTGCAGTTGTGAAAAATCGGGTTGTTCTACAGGAAAATCGACCGATTTTCTTTCAAGAACAGGGCAATTTTTTTAACTGACGTACCTTTATGCTTTATCCTTTAACCAAAGTTAAACCTTGCCTAAATCCTAACCTTGCTTAACCTTTTTAACCATTATCCAAGTGTGAGGAGAGACTTCATCAATGATTCTTCGCTTGGTTACAAAAGTTTACAAGATTTGGGTAATAGTGAGACTTGTTCGCCCCTAAACGTGCATGCAATCAAGCTTTAAATTTATAAAACTAGAATAAAAGCAAGCGAACCCGCAGTGTACGGATCGGCGTAGATTAGCAAGTATTCTAGAGTATCGAACACAGGGATTTGGGTGGGAACAAATTCAATTGCAGATTATCAAGCAAGTAAGTATGAGAGGTTTTGCAAATATTTGGAAAACAACAATCCTAAAGATCCAAGTATCCAGCTGTGGCAATCGATTCAAGATATACTTAATGATATAAAACAGAGTTGAGATATGCAAAGGTATGCTAATGTAAGGTAATCGTACGGTGAAGTTCCAAAAACCTTTATGACTCACCTACAAGACACTCTCTATACAGGTTGTTGAGGCTTCAATATAGAAAGGTTCTAAAGATAAGAATTAATGTCAAATACCCAAACTTATAATCCAAAGATCAAAACTAACTTAACCGATTAAGGTTGTGACACTCATAATCGAGGTAGAGGTTGTTGAGGCTTCAGTACCACCTAGAAAAGGCAAGCCTAAACTAAGTTAAAGCAAATCTTTAACTTTGGAATAAAGTAAAAGCAGGTTCGTAAACTTAAGGAAAATTACGGGTGGATCTTGAGATTCCACGGTCGTGGAACTCAAGAACAAACCATGATTTAGGGTTCGTCGACGATTCTCTCTAACTCTCAGGGTCTAATCTATTTACTATCGATCTATCATCATCTAAGCCACAACTATCAACCCTTCACCTTAGAATTGTAAAGGGTTTTTAGCCAATAACAGTCATGTTGATATCAAATTCAAGAATTATAAGATTGAAAGATGAGAACTTCCGAAAACTTCCAATAAACTCCAAACTAATCTCAAAGTCACAATCAAGAACAAATAATGTCACTAATTCCAAGATAGAACAATCAACACAATCTTAGATAAGAAGGAAGAACGGGATGTCAATCCATCTTCTAAATCAAACCTAAACAAGAAGAGAAATCTTCTTGCACAATCTTCCGAATCTTCCGTCAATCCGGGAAATCTGGAAATCCCAACGATAATCTCCACCAAAGTGCGAGATTAGGGCAAATCCAAGCGCGAACGTCGATCTCCAACGAGATGTAAATGCCTCCAAGCAAATTATGTAAAGCGGCCGTAAGCGTCGATCTAAAGCGAGTAGCGGCGATGCAAACGGGTGTATGCGGGGATGACGGAATCTCTCTTCGTCCGTCTTTTTATAGGGCAAGATAAAATATCGGCCCGGCCCAATCTTCAAAAGATCGTGGCTTCGAAATGTGGCGAAAAAGATCGCCAAGATCACGGTCGTGGAAGATTCCACGACCGTAATTTAGAGCGTGGAAAGTGTCACGGTTTGAACCATGGATTCCACGACCGTAATAGTTACTGGAATGCATCACGCCTCTCTTGCAAGGATCCACGGTCGTGGAACTGAACGTGGTTTGTAATACGGCCGTATTTTAGAGCGTGGTTTAGGGCAAGAACGTGATTCTTCCCTAGACTCGTGCATTCCTCAAGTTGAACTCCATTTTGCTCCTAAGAATGCCCTCAATCCATGGACATACTCAATCAACTCTTCTTTGCTAAATTCCGTTCGGAAATGGCTCCCAATCACCTATAATCAACATAGAACTAGTGTAGACATCCATATCGACAATATAGGCAAACTAGCTCACTTATGTAACAATGCTCAATCAAAGACTATCAATATGAATCAAATATGCTTAGAAAACGTGCCTTGAAACATTACTTTGAGGGTGATCCAAAAGGAGAAGCTCATTTCAAAAGGTTTTTGACTTTTTTGCATCATATAATCCATGAAATCTTGTGCACTAGATTTGAACCTTGCTTGGGGACAATCAAGAGGCAAGTATGGGGTATTTTGTTGACATGAATTATATACCATTATAATCATGCATATTGTGAATGTTTTACCGCGGTTTCACAAGCATTTAAGGAGATTTGTGTGCCTTTAAGCTTACTTTCACATATATTTCGGAAATAGAGGTCTACACAAGTTTTGACTGATTTGTAGGTAAAAACAATGGATTTGGAATCAATAACGAAGCAAGGAGTAGCTCGAGTTGATAAGGAAGCATAAGAGACCATTAAGGAGTCATGAAGAGCAAGGAATGTGCAAGGAAGAGTCACACAAGAAGATGGAAAACAAGCCAAAAGACGAGCACTCTCAGATAAGGAAATCGGGTAATTTATTGCTAGATAGACCAATTTTCTAGTAGAAAAATCGGGTGATTTAATTCCTGGATAGACAAATTTTTCTCTATAAGCGCCAAATAATATAACGTTCAAAAGCCCAAAGCTTTGGGCCATAAGGAGGACATGTCTTGCATCCCATGAGAGACTTTTGGGGTTATCATGGAACCCTAGGAGACGGGGAGGAGGAGGTCAGACATCATCGAAGATTGACGGTGGAGGAAGATCATTGGAGATCATTCTTGGAAAGAAAGGAAGTTGCGGAAGGAAGACAGAGTTCTTGAAGATTCAAGAAAGTTGTGAGATCCTTGATTATTGTTCTTTCTTGTGGTTTGTGAACATATTTCGTTGAGTGCTTTGAGAGATTTTGTTGAAGTTTTGAAGGATTGATTACACATTTTGAAGATTTGTCAAGAATATTCAAAGTTTGGTTCTTTCTTGGTTTTCTTTGTTCAATCTTGATTTTGATTCAAAGATGAAAATAATTGGCTAAAAACCTTGTGATTCTAGGGAGAATAGTTGATGATTAAGGTATAGATGATGATAGACTGAACTCATTTAACCTTTTGAACCCTGAGAGTTGAGATTTAACCTTTGTAGTTGTGAAAAATCGGGTTGTTCTACAGGAAAATCGACCGATTTTCTTTCAAGAACAGGGCAATTTTTTTTAACTGACGTACCTTTATGCTTTATCCTTTAACCAAAGTTAAACCTTGCCTAAATCCTAACCTTGCTTAACCTTTTTAACCATTATCCAAGTGTGAGGAGAGACTTCATCAATGATTCTTCGCTTGGTTACAAAAGTTTACAAGATTTGGGTAATAGTGAGACTTGTTCGCCCCTAAACGTGCGTGCAATCAAGCTTTAAATTTATAAAACTAGAATAAAAGCAAGCGAACCCGCAGTGTACGGATCGGCGTAGATTAGCAAGTATTCTAGAGTATCGAACACAGGGATTTGGGTGGGAACAAATTCAATTGCAGATTATCAAGCAAGTAAGTATGAGAGGTTTTGCAAATATTGGGAAAACAACAATCCTAAAGATCCAAGTATCCAGCTGTGGCAATCGATTCAAGATATACTTAATGATATAAGACAGAGTTGAGATATGCAAAGGTATGCTAATGTAAGGTAATCGTACGGTGAAGTTCCAAAAACCTTACATGACTCACCTACAAGACACTCTCTATACAGGTTGTTGAGGCTTCAATATAGAAAGGTTCTAAAGATAAGAATTAATGTCAAATACCCAAACTTATAATCCAAAGGTCAAAACTAACTTAACCGATTAAGGTTGTGACATTCATAATCGAGGTAGAGGTTGTTGAGGCTTCACTACCACCTAGAAAAGGCAAGCCTAAACTAAGTTAAAGCAAATCTTTAACTTTGGAATAAAGTAAAAGCAGGTTCGTAAACTTAAGGAAAATTACGGGTGGATCTTGAGATTCCACGGTCGTGGAACTCAAGAACAAACCGTGATTTAGGGTTCGTCGACGATTCTCTCTAACTCTCATGGTCTAATCTATTTACGATCGATCTATCATCATCTAAGCCACAACTATCAACCCTTCACCTTAGAATTGTTAAGGGTTTTTAGCCAATAACAGTCATGTTGATATCAAATTCAAGAATTATAAGATTGAAAGATGAGAACTTCCGAAAACTTCCAATAAACTCCAAACTAATCTCAAAGTCACAATCAAGAACAAATAATGTCACTAATTCCAAGATAGAACAATCAACACAATCTTAGATAAGAAGGAAGAACGGGATGTCAATCCGTCTTCTAAATCAAACCTAAACAAGAAGAGAAATCTTCTTGCACAATCTTCCGAATCTTCCGTCAATCCGGGAAATCTGGAAATCCCAACGATAATCTCCACCAAAGTGCGAGATTAGGGCAAATCCAAGCGCGAACGTCGATCTCCAACGAGATGTAAATGCCTCCAAGCAAATTATGTAAAGCGGTCGTAAGCGTCGATCTAAAGCGAGTAGCGGCGATGCAAACGGGTGTATGCGGGGATGACGGAATCTCTCTTCGTCCGTCTTTTTATAGGGCAAGATAAAATATCGGCCCGGCCCAATCTTCAAAAGATCGTGGCTTCGAAATGTGGCGAAAAAGATCGCCAAGATCACGGTCGTGGAAGATTCCACGACCGTAATTTAGAGCGTGGAAAGTGTCACGGTTTGAACCATGGATTCCACGACCGTAATAGTTACTGGAATGCATCACGCCTCTCTTGCAAGGATCCACGGCCGTGGAACTAAACGTGGTTTGTAATACGGCCGTATTTTAGAGCGTGGTTTAGGGCAAGAACGTGATTCTTCCCTAGACTCGTGCATTCCTCAAGTTGAACTCCATTTTGCTCCTAAGAATGCCCTCAATCCATGGACATACTCAATCAACTCTTCTTTGCTAAATTCCGTTCGGAAATGGCTCCCAATCACCTATAATCAACATAGAACTAGTGTAGACATCCATATCGACAATATAGGCAAACTAGCTCACTTATGTAACAATGCTCAATCAAAGACTATCAATATGAATCAAATATGCTTAGAAAACGTGTCTAAAGTATCACAATATTTCATCTCTCAAATCCTCCAACAAGGATTTGAGAGCTCATCCGTCGTGATTTTCAAAATTTTGTTGCTTGGATCTTGTTGGTGGTTGAATTTGCTTCAGTTTAGGAAGAAGAATCGTTGAAAACGATTAAGAAACGAGGATTTGAGAGAGGGTCGTGGATTTCGGCTATTAGGTCGTGGAAAGAGGGGTTTTGGGTGATTTTTGGGAAGAACGTGGCTTATATAGTCACAGGCAAAATTTTTGAAAATCACGGTCTGTCGGGGTGTTCCACGGCCGTGGTTTTGTACGGAACCGTGGTTTTGGTGATTTTTCAAAGGCTTTTGGAAATTACGGGCACTGTAGCTGTCACGACCGTGGTTTAGGCCGTGGAACTCTCTGTAAAGCTCCAAAGTCCAAATTTCGTCACTTTTCTTCAACATTATCCTTCCCTTTTCCTTTTTCATCGTTCCTACATCCAAAAACACGAACATACCGGAAGAAATCGAGGCAAAATAAAGCGAAAAACGTCTAAACTAAGCTAAACTATGAATCGAAAACAAAAGTAAAAATGCAATACCTTGGGTTGCCTCCCAAGAAGCACTTTGTTTAAGGTCCGTAGCTAGACCAAGCTCGCACTTATTCGAGTGCGGTGGGCGCGAACTCTTCAGCTTGGAGTTCCGGCGTATACTTCTTGAGTCGTTGGCCGTTCACCTTAAAGCTTCCGCCCGTTTCACCCCATACTTCAACTGCACCATGAGGAAAAATACGCTTAATTAGAAAAGGTCCGGTCCAACGGGATTTAAGCTTACCTGGAAAGAGACGAAGCCTTGAATTGAAGAGGAGAACTTGATCTCCCTCCTTGAAGTCCTTTGGAATGATATGCTTATCATGCCAACGCTTTTCTCTCTCCTTGTAGATCTTAGCGTTTTCATAAGCGTTCAAGCGGAGTTCATCCAGCTCATTAAGGTCTAGGAGACGCTTCTCTCCCGCTTCCTTTATGCTGAAATTCAGCCACTTGATAGCCCAAAACGCTTTGTGCTCCAACTCTACCGGCAAGTGACAAGACTTCCCATACACAAGGTTGTATGGTGTGGTTCCTATAGGAGTCTTGTACGCAGTCCGGTACGCCCATAATGCATCGTCAAGCTTCAAGGACCAATCCTTCCTAGTCCTTGAAACCGTCTTCTCTAGAATTCCTTTGATCTCCCTATTTGAGATCTCAACTTGTCCACTTGTTTGTGGATGATAAGGGGTAGCGACCTTGTGAGTAACCCCATACTTAGCTAGAAGAGCTTCAAAGCGACGGGCTATGAAGTGAGAACCTCCATCACTAATGATAGTCCTTGGCGTCCCAAATCGCGGAAAGATGGTCTTGTTAAAGAACTTGACCACTACCATGGCATCATTTGTGGGAGAGGCAATTGCTTCCACCCATCTAGAAACGTAATCCACCGCCAATAGTATGTATTGGTTTCCACAAGAGGATGGGAATGGTCCCATGAAATCAACTCCCCAAACGTCGAAAATCTCCACCTCTTCGATGTTGTTGAGGGGCATCTCATTCCTTCTAGAGATATTGCCTGTTCTTTGACAAGCATCGCAGCAAGAAATAAAGGATTGCACATCTCTAAACAAAGTAGGCCAAAAGAATCCAGATTGCAATACCTTTGCGCTAGTCTTGTTCGAACTAGCGTGTCCTCCACAAGGTAGTGAATGACAATGGCGGATGACACTTTGCATCTCATCTTCCGGCACACATCGCCGAATGATGCCATCCGGACCTCTCTTAAAGAGGAGAGGCTCGTTCCAATAGTATTCCTGGACATCCTTAAAGAACTTCTTCCTTTGTGCGTAGGATAGTCCGGGTGGTATCTCCTGGCAAACCAAATAGTTAACAAAATCAGCAAACCATGGTTCGTTACCTTTGGAGATCACATTGATGCACTCCTCTATGATATGTAGGTGTTCGTCCGGAAAGGAGTCATCAATGGGTAAATGGTCGTCCTCTAGATGTGTTAGGCGACTCAAATGATCCGCAACAGAATTTTCTGAACCTTTCTTGTCGCGGATCTCAAGATCGAATTCTTGTAGGAGAAGAATCCATCTAATTAGCCTTGGCTTCGCATCTTTCTTCGCAAGGAGGTACCGGATCGCAGCATGATCCGTGTAAACAATCACCTTTGCACCTACAAGATAAGAGCGAAACTTGTCAATAGCATAGATGATGGCTAAAAACTCTTTCTTGGTAGTGGCGTAGTTGAGCTGCGCTTCATCTAGCATCTTGCTAGCATAGTATATGGCATGGGTTCGCCCTTCCTTTCGTTGTCCAAGAACAGCTCCAATAGCTACGTCACTAGCATCGCACATAACCTCAAAGGGAAGAGTCCAATCCGGAGGTTGGATAATAGGTGCTGAAATTAGAGCTTGCCGAATTGTGTTAAACGCATCCAAGCATTCCTGCGAAAACTCAAAAACTGCATCCTTCATCAATAGATTAGTGAGCGGTTTTGATATCTTAGAAAAGTCCTTAATAAAGCGTCTATAAAATCCAGCATGTCCTAGGAAACTTCTTATCCCTTTTACCGAAGTTAGGGGAGGAAGTTTCTCTATGGTCTCTATCTTAGCTTTGTCTACTTCTATCCCTCTACTAGAGATTAAGTGACCTAATACGATTCCTTCCTTAACCATGAATTGACACTTCTCCCAATTAAGAACTAGGTTAGTGTCTTCACACCTTTGCAAAACAAGAGAAAGATTAGAAAGACAATCGTTAAAAGAGGAACCGTATACGGAGAAATCGTCCATGAAGACCTCCATGATTTCCTCTATGTATTCGGAGAAGATGGCCATCATGCACCGTTGAAAGGTGGCTGGGGCGTTGCAAAGCCCAAACGGCATTCTCCTATAAGCGAACGTACCCCACGGGCACGTGAATGTGGTCTTCTCTTGATCATCCGGGTGTATCGGAATCTGAAAGAAACCACTATAACCGTCAAGGTAGCAAAAATGTGAATGTTGCGCTAATCTTTCAAGCATTTGATCAATGAATGGCAATGGGAAGTGATCCTTCCGCGTTGCATTGTTGAGCTTGCGGTAGTCTATGCACATTCGCCATCCCGTCACGGTTCGGGTAGGAATGAGTTCGTTGTTTTTGTTGGTGATGACCGTCATTCCTCCCTTCTTCGGAAGTACTTGAACTGGACTCACCCACTTACTATCGGAGATAGGATAGATGATACATGCATCAAGAAGTTTAAGAATTTCCTTCTTGACAACCTCTTTCATGGTCGGATTCAACCGCCTTTGAGGTTGTCTTGAAGTTCTAAAGTCCTCCTCCATTAGTATCTTATGCATGCATAGGGAGGGTTTAATTCCTACTAAGTCCTCTATAGTGTAGCCTAAGGCTTTCCTATGTTTCCTAAGGACAATCATGAGCTGATTATGTTCATCTATGCTTAGTTCGGAACTAACAATAACCGGAAAGGTAGAATTAGGCCCTAGAAAAGCGTACCTTAGATGAGTAGGAAGTGGTTTTAGTTCCATCACTTTTGGAGCTTCCAACGATCCTTGAGGAGCATCCGATGTCTCCTTAGAAGTTTCTAAGGCTATTGAGTGTGTGGGAGAAGAATCAGAAGGAGTTGAAGAAGTGTCTCGATCACTCCTTTCCACGGCCAAAATTACGGGTGGATCATGTCCTCCACGGCCGTGGTTTAGGGCGTGGAAGGGAAATACGGTTGTCACATCTTCTCCACGACCGTGTAACTCCCTGGAGTGAGGCACGATTTTGGTTGTGAAATCCACGGCCGTGGAATACAGTGTGTGGCCGTGGATTCTCACGTTTTCAGCTTCATCGTGGAGTTTCTCAAACTCCTCTTCATGCATCTCTTCTTGTGCTTCTAAGGCTTCAATTGCCTCATTGCACTCTTCCTCTTCCCCTAAATTGGTTAGACTCATAGTGATAACTTTTTGTAAAGGATCGTTAAAGAGAATCGCACTTACCTCCTCCCTAGATAAACCTTCTTCATCTTGGATATCGTAAATATCCTCATCGAAGATTGGCTCCTTCACTAGAGTGGAAAGAACGAACTCTACTTTCTCTTCTCCTATATCAAAAGCGAGTCTCCCATTCTTGCAATCGACTATGCAGCCGGAAGTTGCAAGAAACGGTCTTCCGAGTATGATCGGGACCGGACTATCTGCAGGAATGTCAAGCACGACAAAATCAATGGGAACAAAGAATTTACCTAGCTTGACTGGGACGTCTTCTACAATACCGACGGGGCGAGTGATGGATCGATCCGCCATGTATAACGTCATCTTCACCGGTTTAGGGTCGCCTAAACCGATCTTCCTGCATAATGCAAGTGGTATGATGCTCACACTTGCTCCTAAGTCACATAAGGCGTCATATGTGACATCTCCCACTCCTGTGGGAATGCAAAATGACCCCGGATACTTCAATTTTGGGGGCATTTTCTCCTTCATGGTCTTGATGAGATCCGAAGAATCCGAACTCATCTTGACCTCACCGAAGTCTTCTAGCTTCCTCTTGTTGGAGAGGAGCTCCTTCAAGAACTTGCCATAAGCCGGCATACCTACAATAGCATCGATAAAGGGTATATTAATATGCAGCTTGCTCATGAGTTCTATGAACTTACCAAATTGTTTATCTAGGCGCGCTCGCGCTCTAGATTGAGGGAATGGTAGGGGAGGTTTGTAAGCCGGAGGAGGAACGTAGACATCTTCCTTCTCCTTCCCCTTCTCCTTGTCTTTCTCTACGGGGACTTCAACAAATTTAGGCTGCGGATCGGTGGTAGTCACTCCGCTCCTAGTCGTAATTGCCATCACCCTTCCCTTAGGGTTGTCCTCCGTCTTTCCTGGAAGTTTCCCTTGATTCCTAGGAACTTCCTCCGCATGGTTGAACATTTGGTTTTCTAAAACCTTTTGAGCTTTATCAACCTTGGAAACTTGATCGTCAACCTTAATGATGCGGTTCTCCAACCCTTGAAGCTTTCCCAAAATCGTTTCCAACATGGGATCGGGCTTCTCCTTTCCCGAAGTGTTTCCTCCATTTGATGTTTGCCCCTGGCTTCTCAAAGGAGTAGAGGAAGAGGAAGGTGGAGTTAGTGAATTAGAATTGGAAGGATAAGAGTTACCGGAATTTTGTTGATTGGAGTGCCAATTGTTGTTACTTGAACCCCTATTGTTGTTCCAATTGTTGCTCCGGCCGTTATTATTGTTGTTGTTGCCATTCCAATTGTTGCTCCGGTTATTGTTCCGGTTGTTGTTGTTGTTGCGGTTTGTGTTATCACCGCCATTGTTGTTGCCCAAATAACCAACATCCTTCCCTTGTTGCTTTGGGAAGTTGGTCTTGATAGCCTCCTTCAACTCTTTGATCTCATTGTTGAGGGAGAAAATCTGATTTTGAGCTTCATGTGTGAGCTTTGCTCCTTGCTCCACACGATTTCCCTCCACTTTCCGGTGGGAATACTTCTCTATGACTCTTGCTTGCTTCTCAATGAAGTCCCAAGCGTCATCTTCTCTCATGTCCATGAATGTTCCACATGAGAGGGATTGGAGGTTGAATTGCGTTCCCACATCTAGCCCCTTATAGTAAATCTCCAGCATGGCAAGTTTGGATATGCCATGATGAGGGCAATCCAAGAGCAAATCCTGAAACCTTTCCCAAGATTGAAACAAACTTTCGTTAGGTCTCATGGAAAAAGCATTAATCTTACTTCTAAGTTCCGCCGTTTTGGAAGGCGGAAAGAATTTGGTGAGGAACTCCGCGGAAAGGTCTTCCCACGTATCTAGTTTCCCACTAGAAAGAGCTTGGTACCAAGACAACGCTTTCCCCTTCAAAGAGAAGAAGAAGGGCTTGAGCTTGTAGCTGTTGGTAGTAGCATTCTTCGGTCTCATCGTCTCCATCATACACTCAAAGTTTTGCAAGTATTGGTGTGGAGATTCAGCGCTTGTCCCGCCAAATTGGTTTTGGCGAACAAGAGTAATAACTTGAGGGTTGAAACTAAACCCTTGTACATCTTCAGCATCAAAATTCACGCCCAAGCGGCGTGGTTGTTGTGTTGGATCCATCCGCTGGCCAAGAGTTCTTGGCTCATCATCCACACGCTCGATCCTTGCATTCCTAGGTGGAACACGGCGATTAGCAGCTCCTTGTGGATGAAAAGGATTCGCATTGATCGTGGGATCAATTTCTTCTAGCGGTGGCATGGAAGAGTCACTATCATCAGCGGATGAATGACTTCTTCTTCTAGATCTTGATGCCCTTCTTGAGGATTTCTTGCTTCCCTTATTCTTAAGGTCGCTTAACTCTATCCTCATTTGGAACATCGTATCCTTTAGATCGTTAACCTCAGATTGATGACGATCCATTTCATCCCGGCGGAGGTTCTCATTCCATTGGAGTTGAGCTTCTTTCTCAGCTAACTCCGCCTGAAGATCGCGTTCGTGTTCTTCAGCCATCTTCCTTTCCTTGCGCTTTTGCCTTAAAGTTTTCTCTAGATCTTGATCAAGACGTAAGAGATCTTCGGTGTTCCTAGACCTGCGCATGCACTTAGAACAATATCAAATAACGAGAGCAAGCTCCCAAGCTTGACAACCGGCAACCGAATTCGGCCGAAACCAAATCCCCGGCAACGGCGCCAAAAACTTGTTCGCCCCTAAACGTGCGTGCAATCAAGCTTTAAATTTATTAAACTAGAATAAAAGCAAGCGAACCCGCAGTGTACGGATCGGCGTAGATTAGCAAGTATTCCAGAGTATCGAACACAGGGATTTGGGTGGGAACAAATTCAATTGCAGATTATCAAGCAAGTAAGTATGAGAGGTTTTGCAAATATTGGGAAAACAACAATCCTAAAGATCCAAGTATCCAGCTGTGGCAATCGATTCAAGATATACTTAATGATATAAGACAGAGTTGAGATATGCAAAGGTATGCTAATGTAAGGTAATCGTACGGTGAAGTTCCAAAAACCTTATATGACTCACCTACAAGACACTCTCTATACAGGTTGTTGAGGCTTCAATATAGAAAGGTTCTAAAGATAAGAATTAATGTCAAATACCCAAACTTATAATCCAAAGGTCAAAACTAACTTAACCGATTAAGGTTGTGACACTCATAATCGAGGTAGAGGTTGTTGAGGCTTCAGTACCACCTAGAAAAGGCAAGCCTAAACTAAGTTAAAGCAAATCTTTAACTTTGGAATAAAGTAAAAGCAGGTTCGTAAACTTAAGGAAAATTACGGGTGGATCTTGAGATTCCACGGTCGTGGAACTCAAGAACAAACCGTGATTTAGGGTTCGTCGACGATTCTCTCTAACTCTCAGGGTCTAATCTATTTACGATCGATCTATCATCATCTAAGCCACAACTATCAACCCTTCACCTTAGAATTGTTAAGGGTTTTTAGCCAATAACAGTCATGTTGATATCAAATTCAAGAATTATAAGATTGAAAGATGAGAACTTCCGAAAACTTCCAATAAACTCCAAACTAATCTCAAAGTCACAATCAAGAACAAATAATGTCACTAATTCCAAGATAGAACAATCAACACAATCTTAGATAAGAAGGAAGAACGGGATGTCAATCCGTCTTCTAAATCAAACCTAAACAAGAAGAGAAATCTTCTTGCACAATCTTCCGAATCTTCCGTCAATCCGGGAAATCTGGAAATCCCAACGATAATCTCCACCAAAGTGCGAGATTAGGGCAAATCCAAGCGCGAACGTCGATCTCCAACGAGATGTAAATGCCTCCAAGCAAATTATGTAAAGCGGCCGTAAGCGTCGATCTAAAGCGAGTAGCAGCGATGCAAACGGGTGTATGCGGGGATGACGGAATCTCTCTTCGTCCGTCTTTTTATAGGGCAAGATAAAATATCGGCCCGGCCCAATCTTCAAAAGATCGTGGCTTCGAAATGTGGCGAAAAAGATCGCCAAGATCACGGTCGTGGAAGATTCCACGACCGTAATTTAGAGCGTGGAAAGTGTCACGGTTTGAACCATGGATTCCACGACCGTAATAGTTACTGGAATGCATCACGCCTCTCTTGCAAGGATCCACGGCCGTGGAACTGAACGTGGTTTGTAATACGGCCGTATTTTAGAGCGTGGTTTAGGGCAAGAACGTGATTCTTCCCTAGACTCGTGCATTCCTCAAGTTGAACTCCATTTTTCTCCTAAGAATGCCCTCAATCCATGGACATACTCAATCAACTCTTCTTTGCTAAATTCCGTTCGGAAATGGCTCCCAATCACCTATAATCAACATAGAACTAGTGTAGACATCCATATCGACAATATAGGCAAACTAGCTCACTTATGTAACAATGCTCAATCAAAGACTATCAATATGAATCAAATATGCTTAGAAAACGTGTCTAAAGTATCACAATATTTCATGCTAACAAGACTCAACATCCTCTATTAAGGTTTGAGTGTGCCCTTCACCTTTACCTTTGAGAGTCACATCCTTGGGTTTTAGTGAGTGGTTTGAGAGTTAATCCTTACTTTAAGTACTCTTCTTGATGAGACTCAACATCCTTCAAGTTGAGAGCTTTTAAGTTAGATTAAGTGAGTAGTGGAACTTCGCCGTATATTACTCCTTTCTTCGAAACACATAACCTTGGGAACATCTACTATGTCCTATGATCTTTTGAATGTCTTGAATCTAAAGCCGTTGTTTGATACTTGAATCCCTAGAATCATTTGTCTCTTAACATCATTACAAAAGCTTTTACTTCTTGCCAGACGATATTCGAACTGAATTTATTCTCACCAAATCCCTGAGTTCGACTCTGGAATTTCTTGTGATACTACAATTGATCCATACAATGCGGGTTTGCTTTTGATTAGTTCTAGATATTAATTTAAGACTTTGTCACGCACACTTTTGAGCGAACATTGTCCTTTGTAATGTGTTTCAAGGCTTGCGTTCTTCCTTTGAAATGCTTTGGCTTCGGTGTTTGTCCTTTGAAATGCTTTCCATGGGCTTTGTGCTTGTCCTTTGTAGTGTGTTTCAAGGCCTGCGTTTTTCCTTTGAAATGCTTTTCAAGGCGTGCACACATTTAACAAACACAAACCAAAACATGTAATCTAGAAATACAATCGATATTTGTTAGTTTAGAAAACTGCTCATAAATGTTAAGTCTTCCATCATCCACATAGACAATTCCTAATCAAGGTTGAGTTATCAATCTCCCCCTTGATGGAAGAAAAACGAATATCATACCTGCATTCAGTGTTAGCGATATACATGCAGTAATATTGAAAATATGCAAAATGTAGAAATATCAAATCATCACATATTTAATTTCACCCCCTTTGTCTTTCAACAAGTGAGAAAACCTTGAAAGTACGTGAGTTAAAAAATTTATTACAGACCCACGAAGTATTTCCAAAAACATAAATTAAAACAGAGTTTAAAAAAGAATCTCACATACAGAGTTGAAGGCCTTGAAATCAAAACCAAGGAGGCTTTGAAATCCACATCAAGGTCTTTACATCCATTTCAAGGCCTTGAAAATAGTTTCAAGACTTTAAAATTCACTCCTGGCTATCCTCGTAAAACTTCTTCCGCCATCTTGATTGAGCAAATCCTTTGCTCATGTCCCTGATATTAGCCTTGTAACACCCCAAATTCTGAGAACTCGGGGAGCTACTGGTTAGGACCTAACAATGGGTCCCGACCTTAGTTTGACAACAATTTCACTAGGATCTTACAACAAGGCACAAAAGTATTTAAAACATTTGAAAACTTTAAACAATATATACATGAAGAATATGTATCAGCCTTACACAACAAAGATACTAAAACGACGCATATGAAGAGCATAAGACATCCCCGTCCCTAACTAAATGAGTACGTGGACCCGACTGACCATTCCCTCTGGATCTCTCTACAACTGTCTTAACCTGCAAGACATCTACAAGGCGGTATAATACCGTTAGCTAACATTCTACGCATAAATATAAAGGTAAAAACACATACACACAACATATACAATCAACATGCAACACTCAAGTCCGTTTATTATCTTCAGTTAGGTGATAAGCCGTTACTAATGATTCTTATTTTGTGACACGAGGGATTCCCAAACCTCGCACTTGTCCCCGTTTACCAACGAGGAAAGGTACTAATGCATCTGACCGTCTACCTGCCTGGGCTGGTCGTAGGGAACCTCCTAGCTCTCGCAAGAGCTAAGTAGATGATGTCACGACCCGTTATCATACACTTGGATCAATTACGTAATATAATAAAGTCGGCCTAATCCGGTTTCGTTGTTTATCATAACTAACAAACACCACTCATACACATTACACTCATACAAGAAGCCAGCTAAGTAAGTCTGTGGACTTACCTGAACCAGGTCAAGTCCCGTCAATCAAAGCACTCGATCCCGCTGAGTAATATCTGAACTGCCTGATCATAACATAAAGTTCATATCAATATACTATCCGACCTCTAGAAGTCGCAACTTCTAGGTCAACAATGGAAAACCAAGAAACCGCACTAAACCAACTCTTTTCTAAGAAAAGACGGTTTTATCCCTACGATCCGGAAGGCCTAAAGTTTCCCTGAGATCTCAAGAATATCTACCAGATCCCAACCCAGATATCTAACTCTCCGGAGTTTGAAAGATGACTATCTTTCAAACTTGCTATCTTTCAAACTTACTATCTAACTACTAAGGCTTAACTAACATTGCTACTAATCCCAAACATAACGATACTTCTCACTTGTTCTAAACTTTTAGATAACAACCATACTTAGTCCGAACCTCAAATCGTCACCGACATCATATAGTTAACTTGATCAACTAAATAAGATTACTATCTATACTCACCGTCTAATCATATATTTAACTCTTATACTTAGCAACCCATATTGGCATGAAACTAACGGTACCTTAAAATCACCATAATTTACTTAATATACTTAGTCTTCTCATTATACCAAAACTCTAAATTGTCCATACAAGATTACACTTCTTAGTTCTTACAACATATACGAGTTATGCTTTAATTGAGATGGTGAGATCATTTAACCCCTTTTTAGACATCTACTGTGCCTAAAGAAAACCTACAGTGACTACACAACGGTACTTCCCTAGCCATTCAACACAATTGCAAATTAATCACATT
Organism: Fagopyrum esculentum; assembly: GCA_033239045.1. Lineage (NCBI taxonomy): Eukaryota > Viridiplantae > Streptophyta > Magnoliopsida > Caryophyllales > Polygonaceae > Fagopyrum > Fagopyrum esculentum. Next base: position 63,031,725 of record BSUD01000003.1, on the reverse strand, counting down.
AACACCATAATTACATCACCAACTCAATCCATTCCTAATCAACTCACTACTATCATCGAATCTTAAACATGCACTGAGCATTCAACCCCTATATATTTTGATTTCCTTCCTTCCAAAAACTAACTACAAACATGCCTTTAACCCAATCTACTATAATATTGTATCTGTAGCTCTTATCTTAATATATACTAATGCCCTATGATCACCATTACCCACTACTATTTAAATTAATCAATATAAAGATTAATAATCCAACACCATAACTACTCTCATTCAATTTTGAAGAAGGGGGTGAATAACGAGGCTCACAATTTAGAGCGTGATCTCGATGGCAGTCAAACGGTACATCGTTGGTGTTGTGTGACTAGGATTGTCAATGGTAGGACAAGGAAGTTGTTGGTGATCATCTTCGTACATTTACGCTACTAGATTGGAACACATCTCCATCTTAATGAAACGTCATGAGCAACTCCTTCCGGATGAATCTAGGGAAGAGACAAGCGAGCGGCGTTCACAAAATCCAGAACTGCGACGAAACATGAGGGAGATTTAGAGGTCGGTTGATATGGTGCTACGTGCAAAAGGTTGAAGACGAAGGTTCCCACGACAGCGTTCGAAGGAAGGCTAAAACTTGATCCTTGGGTTAGACGTGACGATTGGGAACTGAAATGGGGAAGGAAGGTTATGTAAATTTAGGGATGTGGGTAATCCGTTCGGTTTACCAAATGAGCGTTTGTTAGGATAGGGTACGGTATACAGCATCATCGAATAGGGAAGGAAGGCAGCTCCAGAATGCCCTCCTCTGTTGGGCCGGCTGGTGCAGGAATTAGCAGGCCGCCACTGGAGGAAGAGGGTTTATATTAGGCCCTTCAGGGTTAAGAGGGAAAGAAGCCTCCCTAATGGGTCCGTCAACCATTCTCCTAAAATTCGCTAATATTAGATCCGGTCCGATACATTAATATATTCGGATCGTATTTGTTGAATGAAATTTTCCAGTTTTTACAAGCCTCTAATCGCCGTTTCCTCTCTGCAAGCCGATATTCCTTGGCCACTGCATATTCCTCAGTAGTTAGAACAGTAGGCTCGACATGTGTTGGGTAGAGAATGTTTTTGTTCTACACGGTGCGCTTACAGTTCATGAGCACGTTCAGCCTTTTCCTGAGTATGTAGTGCAGCATCTTTGGTCAGGGGCATAATTTTACCTGAGGTGGTAAGGGTAAGAGCGTTCAGGAGGTACATTTGGTTAATCTTTGCATGCATCACAAACATGACCTTGTGGCTGGCATCCATTCTTCTCACCATATACAACTAAAATTCGGACCTTTTTCTATTTAGAGATTACAATTCCAGTTCAAATCCATCCAGTCTGGTCTTTGAAGTAGAAGGCGTTGTGGGAACTATGGGGGACGGTGTCACGGCAACTGCCTTTCCTTTTAACGTCCATACTCCAGCTAGAGTCTTTTCTACCCCTAATCGCTTCAGACACTGTTCGTATATTTTTCCAGTAGACATTTGTTGGTCCTCGGTAGAGGTGTCTACGGAAAAATGAGCAAAAATCTTAGGCAATAGATTCCCATAAGGCAAAGGAATGGTTGGGGTGGAGTTTATGGTGTGGACCATGTGGTTCAAGACTAGGTTAGGCAAGCTAACATCCAACCTAGACATAATCATGTAGATCAGCTCCAAAGTCTAATCAGTCAACAATCCCTTGAGTTAACTCGGGGAATTACACACCTAGCCAAAACATTAAAGATAATCTTGGCGTCTAGGGTTAGAGATGTGTGAGTCAGCTGGCGGGATTTAGAGTTTGGGACCAGAAATTTCTCTTTTGCGAGCCTAAAACTCTCAGAGCGGGATGGGTGTTGGAGGAAAATGTTTGTCGGAAGCCCTAAAATTTCGCTCAATACAGTAGGAGTGAGAGAAATTTGTGTACCTTTAACCATGGTATCGAGGGTGAGGGTTCCTTTTTCCCTTTTGGCTGAGAGGTTGACGTAAAACAACCTTGTAAGTCTGCTGAACGCAATGTCTCCATGGTTGAGGACTTTCCAGATGGAGCAATTTCTGAGCATCGAGATACATGGAAGCAGAAGCATTTCAAAGAACTCCATGTCAACCAAATCGCACATGCATAGTGGGTGATTGTGAAATCCATCTAGCCATGTTCTAGTGGCTTTGAAGTTGATGAACCAGATGGTTGGTAGCCTAGTGTGCGGTGAAATCTCAACATCCTTTGGAAAATGTTGCTCTTCGGATGCAGAGGAGATGTGGGTTGTATTTGCTCTGTGAATCGAAGCAAGACAGTTCGAGTTTCTCTTTGGGGCCAGCTTCAACCCAAAAACGTTTTGGCAAACTATTTTCTAAAAGCATAGTCCTAGACATGTCCTCTAGGGTGCGATTCTTACGTTCCACAACCCCGTTTTGTTGAGGTGTTCTAGGAGTTGAAAAGTTATGTGAAATACCATATATTGCACAAAACAAGTCAAACTTGAGTTGGTGAAATTCTCTACCATGATCGCTTCTAATAGAGATGATAGGTAGGTTTTTCAAAGTTTGCAACTCCTTACAAAGTTTTGAAAACTCAAACAAAGCTTCAGATTTTTTCTATAAAAATGAGATCAATGTAAAACAAGAAAAGTCATCCACAATGACAAGGATGTACAGTTTACCCTTGGGAGATTTGACACCCATAGGACCACATAAGTCCATATGTAAAAGTTCAATGGGTCGAGAAGAACTTACAACCTTCTTTGGTTTGAATGAACCTCTTGTTTGTTTACCTTGTGTACAAGCCTTACATAGTTCATCTACATTGAAGTTTAGGATTGGTAAACCACATACCAAATCCTTTGAAAGAAGTTTTTTCATCGTATGCATGCTTACGTGACCAAGTCGTCTATGCCAAAGCCTTGGATCGTCAGTCAAGGCCTTGAGACACATTATCTTTGTTCTTGAAACTTGGTTAGTGCTCATTGAATAAACATTGTTACATCTAGGAGTTGTAAGCACAACATCACCCGATATTTTATAACTGATTTTACCAATGCCAATGATGTTACACTTTCCTTTATCACCAAGTGTAATGGTTCCAGATGATTGCTTCTTTAAATCTGAAAACAGTGAGCTTTTTCCACTCATATGTCTTTAGCAACCACTATCTAATATCCATTTATGCTCCTTAACCTTGGTGATATCTTGTAAAATAACAAACTTCAACCTTTCCGAGTAAACCAAATGGCATATTTTGGTCCATATTCAGGTTTAATCATGTTTGGTGGTCCAATACCTTTTGGAACCCATATTTGCTTAACTTGTTTCCTTAGACATAGAGGATAAGTGTTTCTAATCATGTAGGGATCATTTCTTCTATATGGACATGTTGGTTTTACGTGACCATTTTCACAATAATAGAAACATGTGGGCATGTGTAAACTTCTTTGGCTTTAATATTCATGTTCATGTTTACTTATCTTTATTTTAGAGAAATATCTTCAGCATTTTGTCGCTGGATCTAATCAAATAACTTGGTGATCATAAAGAACCGATGAGAGTACTTTGATCGATCAAAGCGTGTCCTTAACTGAGTGAAGATGTTCATTTTTCTTTTAGAGTTGCGGTCAAAACAATGGTTGACCTGGTGTGAAGAGGAAAATATTAAATTAAAAACTCATTTATTATTGATTCCGCTATTTGTCAATGAAGAATTGGCCTTTACATAAGGACTTCCTTGTTTTCTTAATACTCCTTGATCTAAACGAGAGATAATGTTAGGAAAACAAAAGATATTGCGAAAAGTCGTGAGGGAACATATGGGGCTAAGCGAAGAACATTAAAAAAATGTATTGATCTTGACTCTATCCTCCTAACATCCTTTCAAAAGAGCATTACAATCCTTATATTACGGAAACACATATACGTTTCTAATTCACGAAGTGTGTGTAGCACGCTCACCACACCTAGTACATAAAAGTGTAAAACTTATGAAAAATTAATATAAGTGAATAAAATTACTTCAAATAAAGTAGTATTTAAGAAGTAAGAGCTAAAAAAAATGTGAAACAACAATAGAAGACTTACACTCTTGACCACTTGTACCCAATGCATATGTAAAGATGCAATCAACCACTGATCCATGTTCGTAATGAACTTTTTTCTTATACAAAATATATACGGGCTTAGAATTTTGAGGTGGGATAGAACAAACTCTACCCCATCCTTAAAACAATGTCTGGTGATGCAAATTTATTTATACAATAATCTATATCCAAGAAAGATTAATCATTCATTAGTAATTTGTTAATCCATGAATTATTACTCATGAATCGATAGAAATTCTATTTGAGGGGGATCGTTCATAATATAGTTGAACCCATATGCGGATTTCTTGTTCAAGGTGCTTGAATTTATTAAATTCATGTTCAAAACTAACTTAAATCAAGTTCTCCTTTCACGATGTTTTATCGATGATACGATATCATCTGTTTAATCATCAATATGATTTGTTTAAGCAAAATTTTGTGGAAATTATTGTAGGAAACTAGAGAAGGAAAGAGAGGGGCGCACAACTGGATAGGAGGATGGAGATAAAGGCACGATTCATCGGCTATTATTTTAGGAGAAGCTCTAGGTGTTTTATATTCTAAAATAACCGCAACCCTTAGATTTAGTTTAATCGTAGAGCTCACAACCCTCCTCACTCCCCTTTATAAGCAAAAGTGAGGACTCACAACCCTTATATCAAAATAATCAAGGGTTGTGATTTGTCCAAATTAATTAACATTTGTCATATACTTGAACGAAAGTTTAGTTGAACAATATATAACTTAACATTTGAACAATTAGTTATATAGTTGAACAATTTTGAATATAGTTGAACAATTGGTCACATAATTTAACAATTTGAATATAGTCAAACAGTTGACATATTTGAATAATTACGAATATAGTTTAACAAATATATGTTATATTTGTACAATTGTTATTTGCTCCAATGACGTTGGATACTTTCTACTTTTAACCCTAAGACCCTTTTCTACTTGAACACAACCCTATGTGTACACATATATACACGGTCTTTTTAAAAATATGAATTGATGACTTTATATATATTTTTCACAAATCTCTTTGAAATTAAAATTTAGAAACACAAATCACTTTTCTACAATTATGATTAATTTTAATAGGAATTTTCTAATATATGAATTAATGGCTCATTTGGTATGACAATAAGAATGGGTTGGAATTAAGAATCAGAATAAATAACTGAAATCAATCATTCCTGACACTTGGTGTTTAATATGACTTGAAAGATTCCCGAAATACGTTATTTGATTTTATATGAATTTTGGAACGAGAAATCATATGATATTTGATTATGTACATGTGTATGTTTATAATGTAAGTATATGTTATGTTTAATATATGTTTAAGAAAAATAAAGATCAACTAATTACTTCAAATACAAGCACGAACAATAGCAACTTAAATAAGTAGGTATATAATTTCTTTAATAAAATCTATTTCGCCTAATTCAACCGGTTATATTGTTGTAAGTATTTTCTATAAAATACTTAAAAAGAAAGAATTTGTCCTACAAGGCCTTTTTAAGTTTTGTGTTTAGTAAATGTACCCCATAATTTTTTACCACTATCATTTAATGGTAGGTAAAACTAACTAACCCTTCTATTAAAAAAGGAAGAATATTTGATGTTTGTTATGTAAGTTTTGATTTTAATTACTGAATTTATTTTTTATTTTATTTGCCTTTTTATTTTCTGTTTTCATACCGGATTTTTTTACCGGACATTTACATACCGGACATTTACATACCGGACATTTTACATACCGTACATTTATATACCAGACATTTACATACCAGACATTTACATACCGGACATATTACATACCGGAACTACATACCGGAATTACATATCGGAATTACATACCAGAATTACATACCATAATTAAAAACATGATAAAAAAAATCCGTAAAGATATAATTCAAATTCCGAGCAATTATACAATACCTCATTACCTCTATCCTTGGAAAGGTTAGTGAACAGCTCTTGAACACCCTCCTTTAGTTGCCTCGCTTCGTCCTCGATTAGATCTTTCTTTAGTTGCCTCGTTTCTTCCTCAACGAGTTGTAGAGTCTTCTCAGTTTCTTGTATTGTGCTCAAGGCTTCCATTTGGATGAGTCTAAGCTACTGGTCAGCTGTGTAAAGCTTCTCTTGTGTTGTGTCGTCTATATATTCTTGCTAATTGTTGTCAAAGATCATCCATGAATTCCAACTGCTTCAAGAATTCCCTTCTTTATTCTTACAGATTCTAATTTGAAGGTGATCTTCAATAAGAGTAGAGTCTTTGGTATGTAGTTCTGAATCTCTATAACCAAGACAAAACAAAATTCTTTGTTAGTTTAAATGCCACAGACAAGATCTATAACATGACAATTCAACATGGTGAGCAAAACTATCCGATTTGACCGATCCGATCCAATAATTTCCGGGTAACCGTAAATAGAAAATAGATGAAACGCAATCCTTACACCGAAGGTAATGTTTCCGAGTCCAACGCATAATCTCAATGAAACTAGTAATCAGAAAGAAACACAAATCCTTACGTAAAACTATGACGTTTCTCCATTTACAGCATAGGATATATAATATAGCAATCTTGGTGAAAACTCCACCTTGTTTATAATATTTTATAGGTGTTGATGATGGAAGATTTAACACAAATGTATTAGTTTGATACACTAACAATGTATTGATTATATTCTCTACATACTTGATTGGTTTCAATTCAGTGCAGGACTTATTGAAGATTTCAAAGGCCTTGATATAGGCTTCAAGAGCCTTGAAATATTATTCAAGGACACAAGGAAGATAGTGACGATCTCAAAGGCCTTGAAGAAATATAGTTGCACGAAACAAGGATTCAAATTACAAAGAAGAATTTCCACGAACGATTTGCTCAACAAAAATATTTCAGAGAAGATCTTTTTCAACCGAAGATTAGAAGATCTTTTCCAGAAGATTTTCTAAAACCGAAAAGCATCAAGATTTCTTCTCATTCGGTTCAACAGAAAACGAGAAGATTAAGGAGCTGAGGAATCAATGTGTTCTTAGAAGATGAAGATCTATAACGTATACCTTATCTCAAAATAGGAAGCGATCTTAATGGAGAAGAAGATTCATCTTCAAACGGTCATCTCTCCAACGGCTAGAAGACCTCTCCATAGAAGAGTATAAATGAAGATGATGATCGAAGAAGGAAATACACAAGCTTACACGGAAAAATCTTTAGGTCTTCAAGCAACTCAAACATCTTCATTTGATTCATTGTTTTTCTTTCTCTCTTTTTCGAAAAAGCTTTATCCCCTTAGAGAGAGATAAAACACAATAGCTTCATTTGAAGATCTAAACAGTGTTATACTAGAGTGTGTGTTACTCTGCGAAGTAACTACGCTATTATAGCTAGGTGAAGAGTTGGAGCTAGATCGTAGTATTGGCTACAGTGAGAGAAGAAGATGATTTCTTCTAGGTTGTATCTAGGACTCTTTGAATTTGATAATAGATAGTTAGATCCTAAGGCTATACCTTGGGATGGAAAGTAGGCTATTTAGAGCCGAACTTCGTAAATATATCCTCGTGTCAATCTTTTACATTCCGCACTATATCTCAATATTGTGACTAACTTTGTTTTGAAGGAGCACGAAGTCAAGGCCCTTGAAAGTTTTTTCAAAGCCCTTGAAATCAATGTTTCACAAAGAGCACAGATCGACATCAAGGCCCTTGAAAGGAGTTTCAAGGCCTTGAGATTGGGTTTGCGAAAAGTTTCCATACTCTATTCAACCCCCCCCCCCCTTCTAGAGTATATTTTAACTTATTTATTTCACCTACCGGTCCTCAATTGGTATCAGAGCTAGGCTCACGTATATTGATTTAAACATCAGTGAGACTAAACATCAATCCTGTAGGTGATGGTGGATTTGCCCAAGGAAGATCCTTATCTCGACCACCACTCTTCTGTGGCAGCAACTTTGCTCATTGGAGAGCACTCATGCGTATGTTCATTATTGACCAGGACATAGAGCTTTGGAGCATCATTCAAAATGGACCTAAAGTTCCAATGACAACGGTTGAAGACGTCCAAGTCCCAAAAAAGGAAGTTGACTTCACACAGGCTGACTTGGACAGTGTGTCAAAGAATTACAAAGCAATGAACCTACTATAATGCGGATTAGATGCCAATGAATTCAACCGCATCTCATCATGCAAGAGTGCAAAAGAAATATGGGACAAGATTGTTGCCACATACGAAGGAACAAGTCAAGTCTAGGAAACAAAGATTAGCATCTTTCTCAGACAATATGAGCTATTCAAGATGAACCCAAATGAAACAGTCAAAGAAATGTTCACCAAATTCACTGAGATTGTGAACAACTTGGACTCACTAGGATAGATCTTCACAAATGAAGAGAAAGTTAGGAAGGTTCTTAGGAGTCTACCTAAAGCTAAGTGGGGACCAAAGATGACTGTTATTGAAGAAGCTCATAATCTCACAACTCTTCCTCTTGATGACCTCCTTGGAAAACTCATCACACATGAAATGGTTCTTGGTGAAGAAGATGGAGAGCTCCATCCAACTCCAAGAATTTGGCATTAAAATCAAGAAGAGATGAATTACCATCTGACGAAGAGGATAGTGATGATGATGAAGAAGAAGATGCAATTGCTATGATCTATAAGGGTCTCACAAGAATTCTCAAGTTGAAGAAACAATCTGCTAATAGAGAATATCCACGAGTATCAAAACCCGAGGTAAGTTTTCTAACTCTAATAAGAAAACTAGAGTACTGACTTGTTTTGAATGTGGTGAAACAGATCATCTTGTGAAGGATTGTCCACAAAAGAAGAGGACCAACTTCAAGAAAAATGAACGAAAAAATAAAGTTATGGTTGCTTAATGGAGTGATTCAGAATCATCAATTGAATCAGAAGACGAAAAAGAACAAGCAAACTTATGTCTCATGGCCGATCATGAAGAAGATTCAAATATGTATGTTGACAATATGGTAAGTACAATTATGTCTCAACCTGAATCTGACCTGAAACAATTCCTTAAAGATATTATCATATGTGATAAGGAACATAGAATAAGGATAAATTCTTTAAAGGAAAAGCTACTTGAACAAGAAAAACAACTAAGTGAAATGTCTATGGAGATTGAAAATCTTAACACAAAAAAAGTAGACCTTGATTACAATATCAAGGTCTTGGAATCAGAGAACCTGATTCTCAAGGACAACCTCTCCTCTCTTCATCGAAACTATATTGATCTAGAGAAAGAGAAAGTTGATCTAACTTCTATGTGTCAAGCCTAGAAGGCTGCAGTGGTTAAGTTTACTCGTTCAAAAGCTAATATTGAGAGAATGATGGGTGAACAACAGTCCTCCCTTAACAAAAACTGTATAGGTTATCATAGGAACTTTCCTAGAAAACCTACCACCACTTTTGTCAAGGCCAAATGAAGTATTCATATGCCTACTTGCTTCTATTGTTGTAAAAAGGGTCATGTTAAATCTACATGTCCTTATAGAAGAAATGATCCTTATATCATTAGAAACACATATCCTCTATGTTTAAGGAAACAGGTCAAACAAATCTGGGTTCCTAAAGGTACAAGACCACCAAACATGATCGAACCTGAATATGGACCAAAATATGCCATCTGGTCGACCCGGAAAGGTTGATGTTTGCTGTTTTGCAAGATATCACCAAGGTAAAGGAGCATAAAGGGATATTAGATAGTGGCTGCTCTAGGCACATGAGTGGAAAGAGCTCTTTATTCTCCGATTTAAAGAAGTAGTCATCTGAAACCATTACACTTGGTGATAAAGGAAAGTGTGACATTGTTGGCATTGGTAAAATATGTTATAATTCATCTAACTTTATTGATGATGTTTATTTGGCGGACGGTTTGAAATATAATTTGCTAAGTATTTCTCAAATATGTGATAAAGGCAATAAAGTTATGTTTGATTCAGATAAATGTGAGGTTCAGGACAAAAAGACGGGTTAAATGGTACTTACTGCTCCTAGATGTAATAATGTTTTTTTCATGATTACTAACCAAGTTTTAGGAACTAAGCTAAAATGTCTACAGGCCTTAACTGATGATCCAAGGCTTTGGCATAGAAGGCTTGGTCACGTAAGCATGCACACCATGTAGAAGCTACTTACTAAAGAATTGGTACGTGGTTTGCCAAACCTAACTTTCAAGGTTAATGATCTATGTAAGGCTTGTACACAAGGTAAACAAACAAGAGGCTCATTCAAACCTAAGAAAGCTGTAAGTTCTTCTCGACCCATTGAACTCTTACACATGGATCTTTGTGGACCTATGCGTGTCAAATCTTACAGAGGCAAGAAGTACATCCTTGTTATAGTGGATGATTTGGATTTCTTTTCTACGAGAAAAATCTGAAGCATTATTTGAGTTTTCAAAATTGTGTAAGGAGTTACAAACTTTGAAAAACCTACCAATTGTTTCTATAACAAGTGATCATGGTAGAGAATTTGATCAACTAAAGTTTGATATGTTTTGTGCAAAATATGGTATTTCACACAACTTTTCAGCCCCTAGAACTCCTCAACAAAACGGAGTTGTGGAACGTAAGAACCACACTCTTGAGGATATGTCTAGGACGATGCTTTTAGAAAACAATTTGCCAAAACGTTTTTGGGCTGAAGCAGTTGTAACACCCCAAATTTTACAACTTAGGGAGTTACTGGTTAGGACCGCACAGTGGGTCCCGGCCTTAGTTTGACAACAACTTAACAAGATCTTACAACAAGGCACAGATAAGGAAAAACCAGAAATCATAAAATAGTTCTTAATAATGCATGAATGTGACCAGATCAACTACAGCCGGAAAACATAATATAACAAAGTACGAAAGGAAACAAGGTTCAACTGTAAAACCCACAAATGCAGAAACTGTAAAACGTCCTAAAGTACGACACCCCGGCTGACCACTACCATCTGGATCACTCGGCATCTGCTCTAACCTGTAGCAAATCTAAACAACATATCAACAGTTAGCTAACTATCCAAATATAAGCGAAATGATAACAGCACAAGCACACGCAGAAACAGAAATAAACAAACATCATGCTGGCACTCAACCGTTTATTATCTATTATTTAAATGATTCCCATTATTCAATTTAAGTTGTGGCACGAGAATTATTATTAGTTCTCGCCTCCGTTCCTTATCCAACTGGTGTAGGTCTAGCTGACTTCCACTGGTAGCATCACTACAAACCAAGTATGGACTAGTCCCGAAAGAAACCCCCAACGCCCGCAAGTTACTGAGCAGAATGCCACCGCCCGTTACTCTTAGGCCAAAATATAGGTCGGTAATTATATATCACAACCTATCTCTCTAAGCATTTCAATCACACACCACCATCATCATTTATACTTATATTTAGAAGTCAGCTAAGTAAGCCCAAAGGACTTACCTGTTATAACGCTCGACTCTTTGTAAACCACCCGTTCTGTAAACTGTAGCAACTCAGTTGCCTGCCAAAGGCGATAAGTGTATTAGCACACTCTCACGTAGATAGAAGTCTAAAACTTCTAAGATCGAATAAGGTATTAAGACATACTAGTTACAATATTAGTTTAGGGTAAAATGACCATTTTACCCTTGGTTCCGATTTTCTCGAAAACTCTAAAATTCATGTCTAAACTCCTATTTGAGGTTCTAAATTTATTTTCTAACTCCTAAAATTTTATTTGGTTCCAAACTGACATTTTTCCTATGTTTCTATTTTCCGGAAGAAACGTAAAGGTCTAACTTCGGTTCTAAATATAAAATTCTTAACAGCTTATAATAATTCCGAATTAAATCTCTAGATCATCTATGAGGTTCTATCTAACCTTAGGAGGAAGAATTCCTCAAAACTGTTCAGCCGATATTTTTATAAAAATTCACAAAGTTGACTACTTCACTCAAAATTCCTATACTTAGCCAAAAACTTAAATTTACCAAAACTGCTCAACTACCTAACTTCGGGAGCTCATAACTTCTAATCCGACCGTTCATTTCTTCCCAAATTTTAATATGCTAAACTACATATATCCATCTACAACATATCCAAAATTCAACGGTGGATCTTTATCCAAACGTTAATTGGCCGACAAGATAGGCAGTTTATAACCTAAAAGCTGAAGGAATAAATTGGATTTTACAGCAGCCCCTTATGTCTATCATTTTATTTATAAACTCCGGCAGCTACCTATTACTATATTAACCATGCTCGAGGTCGACTACAGCAGTTCATCAATCTAACATTAAGAAATCGGTATACATACATAAGGTTATACAATAATTTCCCCCTTAAACTAATCAGAACCTATTTTAATCCAAGTATAGGTTCTTACCGGGTTGCAGCGAGTAGATAGTTACGCTTGGGAGGGGTATGGGACTCGGACGAATCTGCACAAGGCTGTAGGACATCACTACATCAGTATCTCAGCGGCTGGTCCGATCGAAGATGAATAGGCAAGGAGAATGAAGGAGAGGTTTACCGTAGGTGTATGCAGAAGGTCTCGCAAGGTCTTGTTTCGTATTAGGCAACTTGAGGCTGACTGTGGTGGCTATAAATCGATGTACTCAGTCTCTTTAGTTCAGTAGATGGCTGCAATTCGAAGCACAGCAGTGTTGGTAGATGAACTACGAAGAGGATGATGGTGAAGACGGAAGAACAAGATTGCTGCACTTACCTCTTGACGCTGCTGGGTGTGTGCTAAAGGGTTACGTGTTTGCTGTTGAAATCCGTAGACAGAAGAGAAGGGCTGCGCTGAGAAGGAAGGAGATTGGTTCAGCGTGTAAGTGGTGAAGAATCCGGCTGAATAGGAAGAATAATTGAGGAAGGAAAGTGCAGATTGTGTGTGCATTAAACTCGTGTAACGGCTGCTGAGATCTTCATAAAACGGCTGGCGTTGCTGAGCTGGAGAAGGCGAGGCAGCATCCTTCCTGGGCTGCACGGACGCTGGGCTGGAGACGACAGCAGCAAGGTACGTCTTCCACCTGGGCTGGGAGCAGGCGTGGGCTTGCACTGGGCTGAAGGCTGCTTCATTATCTCCTCCAGTAGCTGGGCTGGCGCTGGGCTGAAGCAAACTGGAGCAGCTCACGGACTGGGCTGGGCAACGCTGGGCTGTTGGAGGCTATGCACTGGTGCTGCGGACAAGCAAAACAGTGGGCTGGAGTAGGCTGAAGCTGGCGCTGGAATGAAGGGGATCGTAGCCCGGTACTAATTGTAGTCCGAAATCGAGAACCCGAAATTAATGCACGGCATAACCGGATACGGATTATTTTACAGTTTAGGATTGGTTATAAAACTCTATCATTTTATGTGAAGGTAAGTCACATAAAATGATAAACTTATAAAAGGTTCTATCATTTTATGTGAAGGAGGTCTACATAAAATTATAAATTTTATCTTAATATGTCTAACTAAGTAGACGGATATGAATCGATGGATCGAGATCGGGTTTATATCCGAAATAGACGGAATAAAAATTCCGGATGTTACATCAGTACCCCCTTAAAAATAAGTTTCGTCCCGAAACTTAGAATAAGGTATCTACCCCAACATATTTCTCCTCAAGAGTTATATTCTAGCACGCAAACTACTCATGTCATCAAGCACATACATAAGCAATCATTTAAACATATAATCACAGAAGTCATATAAGGTATCGTCTCAGTACTAACCCGTCGGTACTGAGGTAGCGGCTAACTCCACAAAGAACTCAGGGTAGTTACGTCTAATACTCTCCTCTGTCTCCCAGGTAGCCTCGTCAGTCCCTCGTCTAGACCACTGAATCCTCAGCATCGGTATCTCCTTAGAACGCAGGCGCCTAATGCTACGCTCTAGGACGGCTACTGGATACTCCACGAAAGTGTGGTCTGGCTCGACTATCAGATCCTCATGACTGATGACATGTCTAGGGTCCGGTATGTACTCTCGCAGCTGAGATACATGGAAAACTGGGTGTACTCCCTCCAATCTCGATGGCAGTGCTAGTCGGTAGGCAACCTCTCCGACTCTCTCTACGATCTCAAATGGACCAACGTATCGGGGACTCAACTTCCCCTTAATGCCAAAACGTCTCACTCCTCTCGTAGGTGACACTCTCAACCACACCTGTGCACCTACTCTGAATTCCAAGGGTCGACGCCTTCTGTCGGCGTAGGACTTCTGACGACTCTGAGCTGCTAACATCTTCTCCCGGACTAAGGCAATCCGGGCGATGTCATCCTGTATCTGATCTGGTACTACTCCATCAGCCTTGCTAGGCTCCTCCCAGTACAACGGTGTACGACATCTCCGTCCGTACAAAGCCTCATAAGGTGCCATCCCAATAGACGCATGCCAGCTGTTATTATATGAAAACTCTACTAGTGGGAGGTGATCTGGCCATACCTGTCCCCAATCTAGCACACATGCCCGCAACATGTCCTCTAATGTCTGGATGGTCCTCTCGGACTGACCGTCTGTCTGTGGGTGATAGGCAGTGGTAAAGTGAAGACTCGTCCCCAGAGCAGTATGTACGTGCTGCCAAAACCTCGAGGTAAAACGTCCATCCCTGTTGGAGACGATAGTCCTCGGTACTCCATGGAGTCTCACAATGTGTCTGGTGAACTTCTCTGCTAGACGGTTTACCGGCCATGTTTCCTTGATCGGAATGAAACGTGCGGTCTTCGTCAGCCGGTCTACCACCACCCAAATGGCATCAAAACCTCTGCTGAGCCTCAATCCGGTAACGAAATCCATAGAAATGTCTTCCCACTTCCAATGTGGTACTGGAAGTGGGTGTAGCTCTCCTCCGGATCTACGATGCTCAATCTTGACCTGCTGACAGGTCGCACACTGGGCTACATATCGGGCCACATCGGGCTTCAAACCACCCCACCAGAAGGAACGTCTCACGTCCTTATACATCTTACTCGCTCCTGGATGTACGGAGTAAGGGGTAGCGTGAGCCTCACCCAGTATCCTCTGTCTCAGCTCACTGTCTGATGGCACACAGACACGGTCCTGTCGTCTCATCACTCCATCGGCACCGATAGTGAACTGAGGTGCCTCATCTCGTGATATCCGGTCTCGGATCCGGGTCAAAGTCGGACAGGTCTCCTGCTTCTGTCGGATCTCACCCAACAGGTCAGGAACTAACTCTAAGGTGGCTAACTGATGAGCTGTATTGGGGAATTGGATCTCTACCTCCAACCAAGCTAAGTCTCTCTGTAACTGTGGTTGTACTGTCAACCGAGCTATCGCCTTCTCCCGAGGCGTCTTCCGACTCAAAGCGTCAGCAACTACATTCGCCTTTCCGGGGTGGTAGAGAATCTCAAGGTCAAAATCTTTAATCAACTCTAGCCACCGCCTCTGGCGGTTATTCAACTCCCGTTGAGTGAATATGTACTTCAGACTCTTATGGTCTGTGAAGATCTGACAGGTCGCTCCATAGAGATAATGACGCCAGATCTTAAGAGCATGTACTACCGCAGCTAACTCCAGGTCATGGGTGGGGTAGTTCTCCTCATACGTCTTCAGCTGTCGAGACGCATATGCTATGACCTTACCCCTCTGCATCAAGACACACCCCAAGCCCAGCTTGGATGCGTCACTGTAAACTACAAAGTCCTCTGTACCCTCAGGCTGTGCTAAGATCGGAGCAGACGTCAATCTCCTCTTCAGCTCCTCAAAACTCTGCTGACACGGCTCAGACCAGACGAACCGAGTAGTCTTCCTTAGGAGAGAAGTAAGTGGTCGGGCGATCAGGGAAAACCCTTCCACAAACCGACGGTAATAACCTGCTAATCCAAGGAAGCTGCGAACCTCCTTAACATTCTTCGGAGGTTGCCAAGAGGACACTGACTCAATCTTCGTTGGGTCGACCTTAATCCCCTCAGCAGTCACTACATGGCCTAGGAACGCCACCTCTGATATCCAGAACTCACACTTTGATAGTTTAGCATATAGCTGACTATCCTGTAGAATCTGCAACACTGTCCTCAAGTGTCCGGCATGCTCCTCTCGACTTCTAGAGTAAACTAGAATGTCGTCAATGAAGACCACTACAAACTGGTCTAAGAAGTCGATGAAAATCCCATTCATCAACTCCATAAATACTGCTGGCGCATTAGTGAGCCCGAATGGCATCACTACAAACTCATAATGACCATACCTAGTCCGGAATGCCGTCTTAGGTATGCCCTGATCTCTCACCCTCAGCTGGTGATAACCCGATCTCAAATCTATCCTCGAGAACACTGACGCCCCATGTAGCTGGTCCAGCAGATCATCTATGCGAGGCAGTGGATACTTATTCTTGATGGTGACCTTGTTCAACTCCCTGTAGTCGATACACAGTCTCATCGATCCATCCTTCTTCCTCACAAACAATACTGGTGCGCCCCAGGGGGAAACACTAGGGCGTATGAAGCCCTTCTCTGCTAACTCCTCTAACTGCTTCTTCAGCTCAAGCAGCTCTATCGGGGCCATGCGGTACGGGGCCTTCGAGATCGGTCTCGTGCCCGGCTCTAACTCGATGCTAAAGTCAACACTCCTCTGTGGAGGTAGCCCTGGTAAGTCGTCACTGAATACCTCTGCAAACTCGCAGGCAACTGGTATCTCCTCTACTGTCAGGCTCTTGCGCTCCTTCATGGCATAACACCAGAAGGCCTCGCAACCTTGTGCTATCAATCTGGTTGCTCTCATTGCGCTGATAACTGTGCCAGACTTTCCTAGGTCCCAACCTCGGAATATCACTCTGTGGCCTTCCTCCGTGGCGACAGTCACAGTCCTCCTACCAATATCCAAGACGGCTCCATGTCTAGTCATCCAATCTATCCCTAATATCACGTCCTCATGTGCTAAGGGCATGACTAGAAAATTTACTAACCAAATCCGGCCTCCCAGGTGAATAGGGCAGTCATAAATCTCTCGAGATCCTCTAACTTTACCCCCATCTGGTAACCCAACCACAAAAGGTACACCCTCTACTGTAGCTAAGGATAACCTATCTACACATGCATCTGATATAAATGAGTGCGTAGCACCCGTATCAAATAAAACTCTCACAGGTAAGTCATGGATCCAAATAGTACCTGTGGTCGCAGGTGCTGCAGGCTGCTCAGTGCTCCTCAGCTCGAACACTCTCGATGGTCCTCCTTTGGTGTCGGTGGTACTACCACGTCCCCTGCCACGACCTGATCCCTGTGCAGTACTGTATGAAGCAGGATGTCCTGGAGCCCGGTACTGCTGCTGCTGACTCGGAGCTCGGTACTGAGGGGGTCTATGTACACTCTTCTCAGCACCTGCAGGAGAAGATCCCTGCTGAGAAGGAGCCTTGCCCTGACGGCAGAAAGTAGCTCTGTGTCCCGGCTTCCCACAAGTGAAGCAAGTGATAGGTGGTTTCGGGCAATCCGTCTTAATGTGATCACGGCCACCACAGTTAAAGCACTGTCGATCTCCACCGGGAGTCCGAACTGTAGAGTGGTAGCTGGACCTCCCCTGAGTCTGTCCTCGACCATAACCTACTACTGCTGCACTGCTACCAGCATGTCCTGTCCTCTGCCGCTTATCCGGCCCACTAGACTAAGCTGCTTTCCTAGAAGCTGGCCTATCTCTCTCATAAGCAGAGGCCCTATCCTGATAATCAGACAAGGTCTCACAGCGGAATCCAGCCAGGTAGGATCGGGTACTCTCTCTCAACCTCCTGGAGAAAAGGTAAACATGCTGCTCTTCTGGAGGTGCAGAAGGTCCAAGTAAGGTCAATTCCTTCTGAAATTTCTTTATAGCTGCAGCAATCGGGATATCTTCAAATCCCGCCTCAATGAAATCTTGGAATCTCTCTCTCCTCAGCGAAACTGGACAGTACCTGTCTCTAACAATGTTCCTCATCTGCTCCCAGCTGGTGACTCGGCCACGAATGGTACGCCACCATGAATGAGCATCATCTGTGAAACAGGTCTGTATCAAATCTACCTGTCGATCCACGGGGCAACGTATTGCCTCCAAAGTAGTCTCAATCTTCCCTATCCAGTGCTCCACCTCTAGCCCTATCTCTCCGCTGAATGAGGGGACCTTTTGAGAGTTGAAAGCCTTCAACCACTCATCCGGTCTCGGTGCTCTGGACCCAGTAGGTGCTCTATCAGCATCAGCCCTCCTCTCAGATACAGCCGGAACCTGAGACACTCCCTGTGTCACCTGAGCTGACCTAGCCGGTACCACCGGTGGTACCTGAGTAAGCCTCTCAACTCTGGCAGCTTCCTCCCTGCGCTCAACATAGGCTTTGAACTCCCTATACTCTGATGCTCCAATAGAAACACGTCCCGACTCAGTAGAACGTGCTCCTTGCGCTCCAGACCTAGCGGCGGTCTCAAGCCTGACCTCGGGGCCTACACTCTCAGCTACTTCTTCTACAGCAACCTCTGGTATGCTTGCTGCAGGTGGGTCATCTCGAGGAACTCGTCCTCGACCTCTCCCTAGTGGAGGTCTACCCCCACGACCACGCCCTCTAGCAGCAGGGGTGCTATCAGCTCGATCCTGTCTGACTGGGGGAAGGGGGGACGACCCCTACCTCGGCCAGTCACTTGGGCAGCCCTAGTACGTGCCATCTGCACGAATAGTAATAACTACAGTTATAAACTAGCTAATCTATCATAACAGTACAAGTCTATAATTATTCTAAGATTACCGAGATCCGCAGAGGTAGTGGTGGTCATCCGTACTTTCTATCCCAACCCGACTCTGTATGCATTTTAAAACCAAAAATTCTCTTTGGAAAACTCAGACCCTTTTCGGGTTCTGTTTATTTACTTATATGACCTTTTTAGAAGATTCAAGTGCCATTGTTGCCAACCTAGAGCTCTGATACCATGTTGTAACACCCCAAATTTTACAACTTAGGGAGTTACTGGTTAGGACCGCACAGTGGGTCCCGACCTTAGTTTGACAACAACTTAACAAGATCTTACAACAAGGCACAGATAAGGAAAAACCAGAAATCATAAAATAGTTCTTAATAATGCATGAATGTGACCAGATCAACTACAGCCGGAAAACGTAATATAACAAAGTACGAAAGGAAACAAGGTTCAACTGTAAAACCCACAAATGCAGAAACTGTAAAACGTCCTAAAGTACGACACCCCGGCTGACCACTACCATCTGGATCACTCGGCATCTGCTCTAACCTGTAGCAAATCTAAACAACATATCAACAGTTAGCTAACTATCCAAATATAAGCGCAATGATAACAGCACAAGCACACGCAAAAACAAAAATAAACAAACATCATGCTGGCACTCAACCGTTTATTATCTATTATTTAAATGATTCCCATTATTCAATTTAAGTTGTGGCACGAGAATTATTATTAGTTCTCGCCTCCGTTACTTATCCAACTGGTGTAGGTCTAGCTGACTTCCACTGGTAGCATCACTACAAACCAAGTATGGACTAGTCCCGAAAGAAACCCCCAACGCCCGCAAGTTACTGAGCAGAATGCCACCGCCCGTTACTCTTAGGCCAAAATATAGGTCGGTAATTATATATCACAACCTATCTCTCTAAGCATTTCAATCACACACCACCATCATCATTTATACTTATATTTAGAAGTCAGCTAAGTAAGCCCAAAGGACTTACCTGTTATAACGCTCGACTCTTTGTAAACCACCCGTTCTGTAAACTGTAGCAACTCAGTTGCCTGCCAAAGGCGATAAGTGTATTAGCACACTCTCACGTAGATAGAAGTCTAAAACTTCTAAGATCGAATAAGGTATTAAGACATACTAGTTACAATATTAGTTTAGGGTAAAATGACTATTTTACCCTTGGTTCCGATTTTCTCGAAAACTCTAAAATTCATGTCTAAACTCCTATTTGAGGTTCTAAATTTATTTTCTAACTCCTAAAATTTTGTTTGGTTCCAAACTGACATTTTTCCTATGTTTCTATTTTCCGGAAGAAACGTAAAGGTCTAACTTCGGTTCTAAATATAAAATTCTTAACAGCTTATAATAATTCCGAATTAAATCTCTAGATCATCTATGAGGTTCTATCTAACCTTAGGAGGAAGAATTCCTCAAAACTGTTCAGCCGATATTTTTTTAAAAATTCACAAAGTTGACTACTTCACTCAAAATTCCTATACTTAGCCAAAAACTTAAGTTTACCAAAACTGCTCAACTACCTAACTTCGGGAGCTCATAACTTCTAATCCGACCGTTCATTTCTTCCCAAATTTTAATATGCTAAACTACATATATCCATCTACAACATATCCAAAATTCAACGGTAGATCTTTATCCAAACGTTCAATAATTGGCCGACAAGATAGGTAGTTTATAACCTAAAAGCTGAAGGAATAAATTGGATTTTACAGCAGCCCCTTATGTCTATCATTTTTTTTATAAACTCCAGCAGCTACCTATTACTATATTAACCATGCTCGAGGTCGACTACAGCAGTTCATCAATCTAACATTAAGAAATCGGTATACATACATAAGGTTATACAATAATTTCCCCCTTAAACTAATCAGAACCTATTTTAATCCAAGTATAGGTTCTTACCGGGTTGCAGCGAGTAGATAGTTACGCTTGGGAGGGGTATGGGACTCGGACGAATCTGCACAAGGCTGTAGGACATCACTACATCAGTATCTCAGTGGCTGGTCCGATCGAAGATGAATAGGCAAGGAGAATGAAGGAGAGGTTTACCGTAGGTGTATGCAGAAGGTCTCGCAAGGTCTTGTTTCGTATTAGGCAACTTGAGGCTGACTGTGGCGGCTATAAATCGATGTACCCAGTCTCTTTAGTTCAGTAGATGGCTGCAATTCGAAGCACAGCAGTGTTGGTAGATGAACTACGAAGAGGATGATGGTGAAGACGGAAGAACAAGATTGTTGCACTTACCTCTTGACGCTGTTGGGTGTGTGCAGAAGGGTTACGTGTTTGCTGTTGAAATCCGTAGACAGAAGAGAAGGGTTGCGCTGAGAAGGAAGGAGATTGGTTCAGCGTGTATGTGGTGAAGAATCCGGCTGAATAGGAAGAATAATTGAGGAAGGAAAGTGCAGATTGTGTGTGCATTAAACTCGTGTAACGGCTGCTGAGATCTTCATAAAACGGCTGGCGTTGCTGAGCTGGAGAAGGCGAGGCAGCATCCTTCCTGGGCTGCACGGACGCTGGGCTGGAGACGACAGCATCAAGGTACGTCTTCCACTTGGGCTGGGAGCAGGCGTGGGCTTGCACTGGGCTGAAGGCTGCTTCATTATCTCCTCCAGTAGCTGGGCTGGCGCTGGGCTGAAGCAAACTGGAGCAGCTCACGGACTGGGCTGGGCAACGCTGGGCTGTTGGAGGCTATGCACTGGTGCTGCGGACAAGCAAAACAGTGGGCTGGAGTAGGCTGAAGCTGGCGCTGGAATGAAGGGGATCGTAGCCCGGTACTAATTGTAGTCCGAAATCGAGAACCCGAAATTAATGCACGGCATAACCGGATACGGATTATTTTACAGTTTAGGATTGGTTATAAAACTCTATCATTTTATGTGAAGGTAAGTCACATAAAATGATAAACTTATAAAAGGTTCTATCATTTTATGTGAAGGAGGTCTACCTAAAATTATTAATTTTATCTTAATTTGTCTAACTAAGTAGACGGATATGAATCGATGGATCGAGATCGGGTTTATATCCGAAATAGACGGAATAAAAATTCCGGATGTTACAGCAGTGAACACTGCAAATTATATTTTGAATAGATGTCTAATTCGCCCTATCTTAAAAAAGACTCCTTATGAACTCTTTAAAGGAAGGAAACCAAATATTTCATATTTGAAACCCTTTGGATGTACTTGTTTTGTTCATAACAATGGCAAAGACAATCTTGGGAAATTTGATGCACGTAGTGATGAAGCAATATTCATTGGATATGCTTCAAATAACAAAGTTTATCGCGTCTATAACAAACGTACCAAAATGGTTGAGGAAAGCATTCATATTATTTTTTATGAAAGTAATGATGGTACTTTGAGTGAAAGTTTTGCAGATCTAAATTTGAATCAACGAGAAGATCATAATTTGGATGAAGAGGAAGATCCTAAAGATCGAGAAAAGAATATGTAGGAAAAGATTTAAGATACCGAAGAAAACCCTCAAGACCTTGAAACACATCTTCAAGACCTTGAAACAAAAAACTGTGATAATAGAACTCCGTTTTAAGGGCTTGAAACCCAACTTCAAGGCCTTGAGATTGGATCAACGGGTAATATATCAACGGTACCTGAATCTAGTCAAACATATGAGGCTCAACCTTCTGGATCTGTTCCATCTGTCAAAAGAAGAAAAATTCAACACTCCTTATATCATCCACAAGAGAATGTGATCTCAGATCCAAATGCTGGAGTTCAAACTAGATCTAAAGTGAACAATCTATGTGCCTTCTCCGCTTTTGTATCCTTTGTCGAGCCAAAGAACTACGTTCAAGCTCTTCATGAACGTGATTGGATCATTGCCATGCAAAATGAATTGAACGAATTTGAGAGAAACAAGGTATGACTCTTACTTCAAGACCAAAACATCAATCAGTCATTGGCACAAAATGGTCTTTCGAAACAAATTGGATGAAAGTGGAAAAATCATACGAAATAAAGCACGACTTATAGCACAAGGCTATAACCAAGAAAAAGGTATTGATTATGAGGAGACTTTTGCTCCAGTTGCTAGGTTAGAAGTCATATGTATGCTACTTACATTTGCATCTTTTACGAACATAAAACTTTTTCAAATGGATGTAAAATGTGCTTTTCTAAATGGCTTCTTAGAAGAAGAAGTCTACATTGCTCAACCTCCTGGTTTTGAAAATGATGAATATCCAGATCATGTTTCTAAACTAGACAAATCTCTTTATGGTCTTAAGCAAGCTCCTCGAGCTTGGTATGCAAGATTTCCTAAATATCTTCTTGAAAACAAATTTAAAATAGGTTTGATTGATAAACAATTATTTATCAAAACCAGAGGCAACGACATTCTAGTAGTACAAATCTATGTTGATGATATATTATTCGGTGCTACTAATGATTCCCTTTGCAAAGAATTTTCAGATATTATATGCAGAGAATTTGAAATGAGATTAATGGGAGAGCTAAATTTCTTTCTTGGACTTCAAGTTTCTCAAGCAAAGAAATGAATTTTTCTCAATCAAAGCAAGTATACTAAAGACTTGCTTAAGAAGTACAAAATGGATCAATCTAAGGTTGCAAAGACTTCTATGAGTTCAACACTTTCGCTAGATCATGACAAGAATGGCAAAAGTGTAGTACAAAAGGAGTATCGAGGTATGATCGGTTCATTGTTGTATCTAACTGCTAGTCGTCCTGACATTATGTTTAGCGTGTGCATGTGTGCAAGATTTCAAGCTGATCCTAAAGAGTCACACTTGATAGTTATGAAAAGAATCTTTCGGTATCTAAATGGCATTAAGGATCTAGGGTTATGGTACCCACGTCAAAGCTCGTTTCATCTAGTTGGCTATTCAGGTGCAGACTTTGCAGGTTATAAGGTCGACAGAAAAAGTACTTCTGGATGTTTCCAATTCTTAGGGTCATCCCTAATTAGGTGGCACTCCAAGAAGCAAAACTCTGTTGCCCTATCCACAGCTGGAGCAGAAGATATAGCTGTAGGAGCCTGTTGTGCACAAATTCTTTGGATTGCTCAACAACTTCGTGATCTTGGCTTTGACTTGAAAGGTATTCCTATAAAATGTATAATACTAGTGCTATTTTAATAACCAAAAGTCCTATGCAGCATTCAAGGACTAAGCATATTGATGTAAGGCATCACTTCATACGTGATCATGTTGAGAAAGGTGATATTTCGATCTCTTTTATATCAACTAACTTGCAGCTTGCAGATATCTTTACCAAGCCTCTTCCTGAGGAACAAATTAATTTTATTAGATTGGAGCTTGGTATGTTGAACAAGGAAGCATTAACGTAGGGGGAGTAAACAAGTTTATTTGTTCCTACGCATGCAACCCAATTGATGTTTTCAATGGCCTTGAAATGAAATTCAAGGGCCTTGAAACATATTTCACAGGGTATATTAACTTTACGGATATCTTAAGAATTAATATCTTTTAGATATTTTAATTCTTAAAATTTTTTCATGAGTCTTTTATTTGAAATTTTGAAAAAGATTTGTTGTTGTTTTATTGGTATTTAAATTGGTCTTTTAAAAGCTTGATTCTCTCAAGATCTTGTTATTTTCCTGTTACAAAAGGACCTACTTTTTCTATCTTTTACATTCTTTCACAGAAACCCTATTTCAAAATCCCTTGCTTTCTCTCTCAAAATTCTCATCATGGCACCCAAAAGCAAGAAATCCGCTCCTCAAGCTCCCAAAAAGAAGGCCGTCCAGAGTCCCTCAATTGCTAAAGAAGAAAAACTTTCTGATGATCTGGATATAACTCAGACGACTGATCTTCCCTCATCATGGTTCATCAATTTTCAAGCTTCTGGATCTTGGCTTGATGGTTTTCACAATCGACCGCTCTGTATGTGTGATCTGGTGGACGTTGATTTTATCGATACCCTTAAGATTCCTTGCATAGACAAGCCAAAGAGTTTGATTATCTAGAAGGTTCTAAACCCTGGAGATTTTTCTTTTCCACAACTCACGAGACTATTCTATGTTAATCTCATCACAAAAAGGGACAAAGGATGTATCACTCTTGAATCTTTAGTTAAAGGTACTCCGATTTCACTCACTTCTTCTGTTTTAAGTGAGATATTTGGAATTCCTACATATATTGTATTCAATCATCCTTCAAGATCAGAGAGTGCTCGTATTGCTAAGGAGAAATTTCTGGTTCTGAATTCAACCTCACGTCAACTTACTCATACCTCTCTAACCTTAGAGTCTAAAATAGTGTTTAATATACTGGTTCGATGTATTGTTCCTCGTGCAAACTCAAGAGAGCTGCTGACAGATCAATCTCTGGAATTAATTCATCTGCTTATGTCTGATTTGGACATAGATGTGCCTAATCTTATTCTCAACCATATGATACACTCTGTCAATTTTAAGCGACCTATTCCTCTTCCTTATGGAAACTTGCTGCCTAAAATCTTTGATTATTTTAAAATTGACACATCCTTTGAAGATCGATAGTCAATTTCTGGCAAAATTGATGAGAACTGCTTAGAACGTTTGGGGACTGAAAAGACTCTTGCAGGCACATGGACATTAAAAGGAAAAGGAACTACTCGAATTTCAACTGAAGAGGCTCAACCTTCTCCTACTCCAGAAATCAGGTTAGAAGGTTGTGAAAAAGAAATAGCATGTCTGAATCGTGAATTATCTGATTTTCAGTTTGACACTAAGAGACGAATGGATGCAAATTTTGAGCTGCTATCTACCATAAATGCTTAAGTCAATGAAATGTATTTGATGAATGCTCTTACACTAACTACAATGGGAAGTATTATGCCCGTACATGAAGATGTAGTTCAACATACTCAAGAGAAAGTTGAGAATGTGCTGATGAATTGTAAAAGGCGTGTACAGAATAAATCAATCCTGTATCCAACTCACGTTGAGGCAAAGTTTTTGCCAACAGTTGAGTATGAAGTAGTTAAGCAGAGAAGAGCTGAAGAAAAACGACGATGTTTAGCCGCTGAAATGGATGATTGGCGCTATAAGAAATCTTCATCCAAAGGAAAAAGGAAGTTCTATGAGGAAAATTGAGCCTGTTGTTTGAGAAACTTTGTGTGGTTTTTGAAAATACTATTGGGTTTGTAATCGTTTTTTAAACTCCCGTGCTTTAACTATTTTTCTCCCTTGTTGAAAGACAAAGGGGGAGAAATGAATGTGAATTCGACATTCGACATTCGATATTCTGCATTCTACATTTTAGTATTGATTTTCATATGCATTGCTAAACTAATAAATGCAGGTACGATAAAACATTTATGTTGTCTTCCATCAAGAGGGAGATTGAAAACTCCACCTTGTTTATAATGTTTTACAGGTGTTGATGATGGAAGATTTAAGACAAATGTAGTAGTTTGATACACTAACAATGTATTGATTATATTATCTAGATACTTGGTTGGTTTGAATTCAGTGCAGGACTTATTGAAGATTTCAAAGGCCTTGATATGGGCTTCAAGGGCCTTGAAATATTATTCAGGGACACAAGGAAGATAGTGACGATCTCAAAGGCCTTGAAGAAATATAGTTGCACGAAACAAGGATTCAAATTACAAAGAAGATTTTCCACGAACGATTTGCTCAACAAAAAGATTTCAGTGAAGATCTTTTTCAACCGAAGATTAGAAGATCTTTTCCAGAAGATTTTCTAAAACCGAAAAGCATCAAGATTTCTTCTCATTCGGTTTAATAGAAAACGAGAAGACTAAGGAGTTGAGGAATCAACGTGTTCTCAGGAGATGAAGATCTATAATGTATACCTTATCTCAAAACAGGAAGCGATCTTCATGGAGAAGAAGATTCATCTTCAAACAGTCATCTCTCCAACGGCTAGAAGACCTCTCCATAGAAGAGTATAAATGAAGATGATGATCGAAGAAGGAAATACACAAGCTTACACGGAAACATCTTTACGTCTTCAAGCAACTCAAACATCTTCATTTGATTCATTGTTTTTCTTTCTCTCTTTTTCGAAAAAGCTTTATCCCCTTAGAGAGATAAAACACAAGAGCTCCATTGGAAGATCTAAACAGTGTTATACTAGAGTGTGTGTTACTCTACGAAGTAACTAGGCTATTATATCTAGGTGAAGAGTTGGAGCTAGATCGTAGCATTGGCTACAGTGAGAGAAGAAGGGGATTTCTTCTAGGTTGTATCTAGGACTCTTTGAAGTTGATAACAGATAGTTATATCCTAAGGCTATACCCCGGGATGGAAAGTAGGCTATTTAGAGCCGAACTTCGTAAACATATCCTCGTGTTAATCTTTTACATTACGTACTATATCTCGTTATTGTGACTAACTTTGTTTTGCAGGAGCACGAAGTCAAGGCCCTTGAAAGTTGTTTCAAAGCCCTTGAAATCAAAGTTTCACAAAGAGCACATATTGACATCAAAGCCCTTGAAAGGAGTTCCAAGGCCTTGAGATTGGGTTTGCAAAAAGTTCTCATACTCTATTCAACCCCCCCTTCTAGAGTATGTTTTAACATATATATTTCACCTACCGGTTTTTCACCTGGTTTTCGATTATGAACTCAAGACGAGATCTGGATGAATATAATCTGAAATTAATGGCATGTGTAAATAAAATTCACCAAGAATATATGTATTCGATTTCTACAAGAATGAAGAGAAATCATAACAAAAATGAAGAAATTAGGATGGATTGATTTTCGGAAATTGCCTATCAAATATGAATCTCCTCTGAAAAACGCAAAAAATTCTGTGTTGATAATGATAGTAGAAAACTCATACCAAAGGTTGTTACGGGGGGAGGAGGGTTAGAGAGGGATTCGAGGAGGAGGAGGACGACGACGAGAAAAGGTGGCTGGTGCGGCGGCGGAGGAGGAGAGTACGGGAAGAAGAGAAGGAAGGAGAAGAGCAAAGAGCCGCCATGGCATCGTTATCACTCGAAAGAGAAGGAAGCAGTACGGGGGAGGATGGCGGTAGGGCTGTGTGGGTACGTTTTGGGATTTAGGGTTTTGAAAGCAATAAAAATTCATTAGGGGTATACTTACCTAAACAAAAAATCAAAAGGCCTATTTAAAACTAAAAAAGGGCTAGTTACCTAATTAGCCCTACTTAAAATATATTTCAATTTAATTGATCGGTACATATTATTATGGAAAATATTATTATTTATTTTGTAAAGTTAAATAAGTGATATATGTATGATGTAAAAATATAAATGTAGTTATAAATTTGAATGAGTAGTATATTGGAATGGATATCCACCTTTAAAAATCGATAAAATCAAGTTCTTCTTAGAATGGAATTAGGCATTCTATGAGCTCATTTTCATTTCGATTTGAGGTCTTACTAAACACGAGGTATATGTATGATTTATTCCGATTCCAATTCTTTATTCATTGGGAATCGTATCAAACGAGTTGTGATGACAAATCTGTAAATATATTAATAGCAAATCTGTAAATAAGCCGGGAAAATCCCTATGTGACATGCCTTAGTACGCGATACTCGAGCAAAATGCAACCTGTTTTAATAATATATAATAGATTAGACGGGTCCTTTTCCGACAAGGCACATAATTAGGGTAGGGTTGTGAGGCGGAATCTGGACCGTAGATTACAATAACAATCAATGGAAGGATAATATTCAAGGCTGGCGGTGGCAAAATTGTAAATATCACACAACTTCAATTTGAGAGAAATCACGACAAATTGACGGAACATATCAACGAACAAGTTCCCTCTTGCTTCCATGGCTATGGATGATTGTTGTTGCTGAGTCTCAAGCTTGAGAGAGAGAAATCAGACACGAAGCTTGATCGAAATCCATCTATTCTCCATCTTCTATGAGGAGCTTGAACGACATCCAACAAGAACACTAATTAAGGTTTTTGTTTTCAATTTCCCTCTTGCAAATCATGAATTTTGGTGGGTTTGAAACATCAAATTACTATTTCGTTTTGTTGTAGTTGTTAATTTGTAGTTCTTATTGAGTTTGTGAAGCTTTAATTTCATTAAATTAGTGTTATTTCAAACTTGAGATTTTAAGGTCCAACAATGGAGTTTTAAGGTCCAACAATGGTGTTTTAAAGACCAACAATGGAGTTTTCACATATTTAATGGGTTGATTTGGGGTTGTTGTTGAGAATGTGCCTTACTACAACTCATGAACTAATATGATGTGCTATACGAACTAGTACTAATTATACCGTGCACTATTATTTGTAATACAATGAACTACTTCTTGTTGTAATATAATATACTCTTTGGAGCTTCTTTATTATCACTCTACATCATTGATAAACTACTAGCTCATAATTTTAGAGCTTTTGTTTTTAAAAGTATAAACTACTCTTTCTGTTTTTAAAAGTATAAACTACTCTTTTAAATGTCATGAACTATTTGTTTACAAATTATGAACTACTTGTTTACAAAGTATGAACTACTCTTATGTATGTTGTCAACCAGATCAACGGTTCAAATTTCTCCTTTTATCCGTACCAGATAAGTAGGGCTGTACCTGAACGGAGCAGTAGATTAGACACTGTTTTAGGAATAGATAATAGATTATAAAGTAAAACAAGGGAAAAGAAAAGGGGAATGTTTAAGCTTTTTATAACTTGGATTCGAGATTACAAATACACCCTATATGCCCATTAATAAATGCGTTAAGAATGCACACAAGAGAATGTATGAAGATATCCTACATCAACATATACAAGATCAAGATTTGAAATCGGCCCTCAAGCTTCTCTTCTAGTTTTGAGAACCAAAGCACCAGACAGACATTTAAGTCCGAGATAGCTGGATTTCTACAAGTTATGTACAACCGCAAAGGAACTGCTTAGTCAAGCTGATCGCGGTGATAGACCTGGAAAATTTTCATTTTGGTTTTACATATGTCAGTATCAAACGAGACAGGTGGAACAACAACGGTACAAACAAAGGCATAAATAATCACCTTGATCAATCCGCTTGAACATCCAATAAATAGTTTTCCATTCTCAGACAACAGAGATGTTATGACCAAATCACACAAAATAGATCCAACCTGCGTAATATCGAGCTGAGCACCATCTCGGCTTATCTCCTGCAACACAAAATCAGCATTGTTGATGAAATATGGGCATATCCAACAGGAACATGCTTAAATCTGGAAGACCAACTGAATAATGCATGCCCTAAATGAGGACCCTGAAATCGGCTTTGATTTGTTCAAGGGTAATGTGGATATGTTTTAGGAATTAGCTAACGTCACAAACCATGAATAGTGTGCGTGTTCAACAGAAGTGTATATTAAACCTAAATGCATCTTTCTTCCACCAAAAGCTCTTGAAGCATGCCTTGTCAATTTTACATGATTTACCGGATACACAATTACCGCATCTGTAATCAGGTTTTCTTCACATATACCTGGATTTTGACAGTCTTATCCCACCCACCAGTGAACAGGTGTTTCCCCTCCATGGCAATGGCAAACACAGAACCATCATGGATTTGTATGTGTTTCTTGAAATCATCTTCCAGCCAGACCTTGGTCAAGAAAGTAATCAATTACATAGTTTTGACATGATTTTTCTTTAATGGGCAGTTCTCCTTTACAAGAATCAACATAGTCACATGCAGTCTACCTTGACAAATCCGTTCTCATGAGCAGCGACAATAGTATGGTTATCGGCATAGAGAGAATGGATAGAAGCTACATCTCCAGGTGTATCCTCACCCAATACTGCCAAAGGGCTATGATTGTGCAGATTCCATAATCGAACAGTCCCATCCCAGCTCCCACTGTACAGGATAGAATTGCATACAGCTAGGGATGAAACTACAGATTTATGCCCTTCCATAGTGCATAACAAGCTACAGTCCTGAAGGGAGTAAACACTATACTCATCATCAAACAAGATATATCAGGTATTCAGGTATCATACAAAATATTGATGCAAAAATCAACCAAAGAAGTTTACCAGCAATGACCATGCTTTTATTAATCGATCGCCACCACCAGTATAGAGATATCCGTTTGCTGGAGCAGCTAAAGCATAAATGCCATTGTAGCGCCAGTCTTTTTCCTCATACCACTTCTTTAGAGGCTCTTGCCCAAATGGCGGATTGCCTCTCCAGATAAAGATGCCACCTCCAATGTCGCCACTAATGCAGATTGATTGTTCTTCAATCACAAAAGTCACTGCCATGATTCTGTGCTCTGGACCTCTCAATGTATGGACATGGGCAAAGTCCTGTGGGACAACTTCAAGTCAACCAAAATTTGCATTAAAAATTCTTCCAGAAACAATTTATACAATTAGAAAATGGAACTTTGACCATAGTACTAGTCAATAGTTATGAGTTATGGCCATGAACAGGAGTTTTAAATTCAAAAACCATACCTGGATGGACCATACGTTGATCGTCTTATCCAGGGAACCACTAAACAGAAATCCTCCTAAAATAGAAGCGGAGAAGGCATGCAATATCAGTTTTGAAATGGTTAGGCAGAGACCACTGGATGGCAGACAAACAAGCAATTCAGCAACAGATCCAAACTTCAAACATGAATTCTTTAGTTGAAAACTTCTAAATTCAAGAATCAAGCAAAATAAGAAATTTTTTTGGCTTAGATATAGATGAAGACAGATGATGTTCCAAACCAAAAGTTAATACAACAGGTGCTGGAACTGTTACCTCCAATTGTCAGCCCAGTAACACAATCACGATGCTGCTGAAGATCCATACTTATAACTTTATGGACAGATAAACTTTTAGCAGAATCTTTATCCTGCATCATTGCTAAAGCTTGAGTAGAGCATACACCATCCTCACTGCATCTATCATGCAATTGATCCATTCTCTGTTCGTGTTTACAATCATCTGAAGCACTACATAATTGACCTAATACAAAACAATGATCACTACTCTTGTTCCTCACTGGTTCCCTCAAACTAACTATTTCATCAAGATAAGGTTTCATAGTCAATTCCTTGATCACTCTCCACACATCAATCATATATGGTCGGCTTTGTGGATTGAAATTGAGGCATTTAACCAAAGTCTGTGTCACTGAAGTAAAATTTGATCCTATAGAAGCTTCCAACATATTATCAGCTCTTTCTGCCCAGTTCATGAACAAAGTCATACATTCATAACTTGGATCCCCATCCCTCATTTGAAAGATCCCACTCAGGTATTTAAATATATTGTCGGTAAACTGCTTTCCAGCTAAAAGCCTAATAAACACACACGACAACACCCAAACATCTAAACTGGCAGGGCTGCACTTAAAGTTGCTGCTTCCAACATGAACACCCTCATTTCTAAGCAAATCAAATAGCAACTCTGGACTCACAAGGACATCAATCTTTGATATACTTTCAATAAGTTCTTCAACTTGTAAGTCACCAATCTTCCCACTGCATTTCACAGCTGTGGAAATACACATCCTAAGGTTCCTTCCCTTTACAATAATCTCACACAAGTCAAGATAAACACGCCCAAATTCATCAAGACGCAAACAAGACAAGCCCAAGCACCCACATACAAATCCCTTAGACTGCAAGCCAACTAAAATTTCACACAACTCTATACAGATATTTGCCAAACGAGAAACCCTATCATCCATTAATGTATGCACTCTATCTTCTTTTTCAACTGTGATGTTGGTATCATCAAACTTCAACAGACTACCATTCTTTCTCTCACAAACTAAGTACAGAGACCCACTTTCATCATCAAGCCACAGCCCATAAATGTTGCAGATACGAAGTTGACTCATCAGTGACAACATTAGAATAGAATCCAACTCTTTTCTTTGCAATTCATTCATTTTACTCAAAACACACATAACTTTAGCCACATAACTGTACTCTAATTCAGAGGCAGAACCATTCGAATCAAAAGCCCCAATTCTCAAAAGTCTGATCTCCTGATCCTTGTTAACACGACGAATCAAAGGCGGCGCTGAATTGAAACTGAAACAAACACTAACCTGTTCCCCTCCCCGTTGAATGAGAATGGAACCCTGAGGAAAAATCCAATCCTTCCAGACAGAGTATATCTCATCGGACCAAACGGGGGAGAAAAAGCGTCGTTTGGGAGCGATCTGCTGGTTTGTTGGTAGGGTTCCGGAAATGGACGATTTTTCAGAAGAGGTGGGGTTGTCGTAGAGGAGAAGGAGAGAGATGCGGAGGAGGTCGATGTTCTTGGGAAGAGCGGAGGCGCCGTGAGGGTCCGGGAAGTGCACGATCTGAGTGCAGGCGGGACACCGGACTACGGCTGGGAGGGAGAAAGGGCGGGGGAGCTGAGAAAGACACTCCTCACAGGCGGAGTGACCGCAGGCTAGAACGCGGGGGGTGACAGTGGAGCCGTTGTAGGATTCAAGGCAGATCGGGCACTCCGGCGCTTCCATGGATAGAGCTGTGTACTTGCCCGTTGACAAGTTTCGGTTATTTGAAATTTGTTTCTCCAATTACAAATTGGACCTGTGCGCATCAGGCCAGAAAACTGAGAAAAGCATGTAGGCACGAACATTTTTTCTCTTCCCGTCGGATCGGCGGTTAAACACAACTAAATTTCACATAGGACTACAGGAGCTCAAACACAACTAAATTTTGATACACACGTATTTTCAAACTACTAACGATGCCGAATTTACTAATTCACGTCTGACTATTATGATTGTGCGTCGGAATATGGGTATGCGTGTTCGTTCCAAATGATGTGTGCAAACTTTACATTTATAACCCTAGATGTATGCCTAAAACAAGGATGCGAATCCGCAGTGTACGGGTCAATCGTAGTAAAAGCAAGAATTTCGGGGTGTCGATCTCAGGGACTTAGGTGAAAAAAAACCAGTGTAGGTAGTCAATATTGCAACTAACCACAAAAGCAATTAAAGCAATCAAAGATGATAAAAAGTCAATTAAAGAAATATGCAAATTCTAGGGATTAAAACATCTAGTTGTGGTTCCAACTCAAGATCTCAAGATAAGCGGACAAAGCTGAGATTTTGCAAAGGGAAGTAAAGTGGAATAGATCACCGGGTAAGTCTCACTACTCATTAATCCCAAGCCAAAGAACCTATCACCGGGTAAGTCTCAAGGTACTAAGGAAAGGAACTATAATCTCAAACCAACTAAGGGAATAGAATCAACCTTTACCGGGTAAGTCTCAAGCTAACTCACAAAGATGGAATGAAGGCACACTCAAACCCCAATAAAGGATAAACCTTTATTACCTACAAAGAACCTATCACCGGGTAAGTCTCAAGGTACTAAGGAAAGGAACTATAATCTCAAACCAACAAACCAACTAAGGGAATAGAATCAACCTTTACCGGGTAAGTCTCAGGCTAACTCACAAAGATGGAATGAAGGCACACTCAAACCCCAATAAAGGATAAACCTTTATTACCTACACTTATGATCATGGGTAAACAAACAAATGAATTACAGGATAAGTCTCATCCTAAGCTTGCATTGAACCAGGAAAGGTGTAATAAGAATAGGATTTGGCAAACTCTAACAGTTAACTCTAACACTTAACTCTCAGTTACGAATCACAAAGATGGAATGACTCCTTAGCTCCTTTAGCTCCATTTTGATGCAAAACGTGCCATTTTACCTACGATTACAACGAAACTTGGTGTAGACCTCGATTCCCATAAAGGTAGATGAAACGACAATATAATCATATAATATACATCCAAACATGCAGATTATTGAAGATAAAACGTCTAAACAAGTCCCAAAATATAGATTGTAATTCATGCTATCAAAATACCCCATACTTGTCCCTTGCTTGTCCCCAAGCAAGTTCCAAATCTTAAGTATAAAATAGAATGGATTATAAGTCAGAAAGATCAATGAAAAGTATTTCAAAATATTTCTGGGTGGTGTGCTCAAATCGTAGATCACTCTAAGAGAATGCTTCATGAAATTAAAAATCAAAACATGCTCAAAACATTTTATAAATATAAGAAAGTTGTTCATCTTTGCATAAAATCATAGAATGCATAATAAATCATAATTATCGAAATTAATCATGTATAATCCAGTTTAAACCACCAAGTCAATCAACAAGCTCGAGGTCTCAAGGGCTTTCAAAAGAGAAGTCAAGAAACGTGTGAGGGTGGGATGTATATAAGGAATATGGTGCTAGAATCCGGGAAAAGGATCTTACTTCACTTTCACTTGAACTTTCAACATCTTCCACCAATAAGCTTTGCTTGTTTACTTTTTACTTTACTTTTTGGGATGCATGGACAGAGGTGCACAATAACCGAAGCCTAGGAGATCAGCAATCATCAATTTCTCGAGATGCTTCAAACCCTTGATGCACATACCGTGACCCATTAGGAATATCGCTCAATCCGACTTTGGCAAGACACAAACACCCGGCTATGTGAATGGTGCCGAGTTACTCATCATCATGATTGACTTTCCCAAACCTATTTGTTTCTTTCTAACTTCCAGCCAACATCTCAACTTTTCTTTCACTTGCTTCCAAATTCCCGGATAGGTAAAGGGAGGCAAATATGTATATGAGGGGCTAAAGCATGATCAAGAAGAAGAAGAGAAGAGAATGAACTGCCTTAATCATTCCAGGAAGAAAGTGAGAGAACTCATCATGTGGTGTCAACCTTCAAATTCAACATAATTTTGATAAAAACAAAGTATTATGATATGCCACAAATTTCAAACAAAGCATTTAGCAACTTAAACATATCATAAAACCTTTCAAACATAGAAAGATTTTAAAACCAGTCTGCAAACAAAATCTTCACTGAGGTCATATCCAGATAAGAAGCACAAAAATCGTTTCGAAAACTTTCTCAGTTAAACCGCCTCGGTCGAGATGTTCTATGTCAACCGAGGTAAAGTACCTCGTTTGGTCAGATCATCCCGGTCGAGGTAAAAAATTATTATTATTATTATTTTCATAACCAGTTTTCGACGTTTTTCTCAATCAAATAACCTGTATGCATGCATGTAGTCTCAGATAAGCATATAGAGCAGGATAAAATCATAAATATCCATCAAGAGTCATACAATCATCCACATAAGTCAATAATACATATCCGCATACCCATACTTGGGACACATTGTCCTAATGGGTCAAATAAGTCTAAAGAATAGGAAACTCACCAGACATAAGTTGAGCTGCATAATAAATAAAGAAAGAAA
The DNA here is from genome assembly GCA_033239045.1 of Fagopyrum esculentum. NCBI lineage: Eukaryota > Viridiplantae > Streptophyta > Magnoliopsida > Caryophyllales > Polygonaceae > Fagopyrum > Fagopyrum esculentum. The sequence goes on along the minus strand of BSUD01000003.1, from coordinate 62,995,778 downwards.
TCCTACAAGCTCTAATCCTGATCTGTTGGCGGTGGTGGAGGATATGGTATGTACGGATGCTGGGACGGGTCGAATGGATGTCCCATCATATGCTGGAACTGGATCTCCATCATCCGGCGTTGATAGTGCTGGCTCTCCAGTATCTGATGAGTCCGGCTATCCAACTCTCGGTGAAGGTCATCCAAACGTCCGCCTAGATCGACGGTCATGGCTGCGTAGGAGTCAATCATCTGATCTGTTAGATCGTCAATCCGGCGGTGAGCTACGTAATCCCTCTGCCTCCGAACCCTACGCCTGGCAGGACGTGCTGGTGCTGCAGCTGGCTCGTCCTCTGTCTCCTTGTCGTCTAGATTAACGACTAGTATACTGGGATCAGCTATATTTGTCCCTGTATCCATGGCAACACCGCCATCATCATCCTCATCAACCTCCTTATCAGCCTCCTCCTCATCCTGCTCCTGGGCTGCTGCTGCTGCGTCTCTAGCGTCCTTAATAAGAGGAATCCACGTGGTGTACCAGTACTGAGGGTCAAATACTGAGAATTGAGATGACCATCTAATACCCTGAGGTGCAGTCTGCTCCTAGGGCATCGCCACATATGGCGTAGTAAGTCCACGAGGAACCAAGATCCTCCTCGTAATCATCTCCTGCAAACCAAGCGGCTTGGCAGCCACCACCATAGTATAAGCACTCAAATCTAAGTCCATGTAACTCGCAATGTGAGTCACTAGACCGCCGCATCAAATATCTCCCTTCGCCTTCGCCTTTATCTTGTGCAAATCCTCAGCCAGCATCACTCCAAAGTCAGGAACTCCTCTGGTAACCATACAGTATAAGCTCAGAAGCTCCCCCTGTCTAATCTTCTAGGGCGTCTCAGTACGCGCCAGAGGCGTCTCGCTAAAGATCCGGTGGGCTAATCTGAAGGCGAGGTGGAAGATGATACGCTCCTTGGAGTCTCTAGGTCTCCACCTATCAGCATGCTCAACTACGTGAGCTATCTGACCCCTAAACTCTCGAGCCACGGCTCGAGAAGGAAAATCAGAAACTGTGGGGGTCGGGAAGCCAAAGATCTCCCTCCAATGGTCCATCGGAACTAAGTAGTTCCGGTTCAACAACCGGTACTTGATGGCCTGCTCTGTAGGCAGGTAAGTCACGGAGCTCACAAACTCCAAAGTCGGCTCAAGGTAGGCTGGGGCTCTAATCTCAGTAAATTGCTCCAGCCCTACCATAGAAATCATCCGCCTCAAATCATCATCCACATAGAGGCAATCGAACGCAGCAATATCTAGAAACCGCGGCGCAATCACTGGGCGCGCAACAATGCGGTCATAATCTACCCGGTGACGCTCATGGATCACCGGTATGGATCGGCGAGAAGAAGAAGAAGGAGAAAGGGGATCTATCCCTCAGAACAAGCTGCCTATCTAAACTCATTTTTTTTCTCTCTATCAGACCACCTCGGTCGGTTGTCAAATCTCAAGAACACCTCGGTCGAGACGCAGGTTGACTGGACCGAGGTAGAAGGCTGTTCGATCGTAACTCTCAAAAATCCAGTTATTTTCCCCAATATCACTACCAATTGTTCCTATGGGGTACTTAAGTTATTTTGCAACACAATGCAAGGGCAACCAAAGCCCAAATTTAACCGAAACAGTGGAAGAAGAGGGAGTTAGGGTTTTTTTTTTATTTACCCCAGATTCGGTTGATTCAGAGCGTTTTTGTTGCAGATTGTTGCTTACAAACTGTTCCTCTACTCTTTCCTTGCAGTTTGGAAGCAAGAATCGTCGAAAAGGATCGAGAAACGGAGAACGAGATGAATTGGTGCGCCGCGGTCGAGAAGGTGAGAGAGGGAAGAGAGAGAAATCGATCTTCCTTTTATACCCTTTTCTGGAACTGCTGTCACCTCAGTCGAGATGGTCTCGACCGGGCCGAGGTGATACGGACCGAGGTGGATCTTCAGTAACCCTAGCCGCCTCGGTTGGTCAAGAATCATCTCGGCCGAGGTGCTGTGACAGCAACCGAGATGTGTCTTAGTCAAACTCCGTCTTCTCAAATTCTCGAACTTCAGTCCTTCCAGTGTTGCTCCTGGATTGTATTTCTTCCTTAGAGATTACATGTTGTGTGTTTAGGACGCCAAAAACAAAGCAAAGCAAAACAAAAGCAAACCATCTAAAGCTAGACTAGAAAAGAGAAAAGAAAGCAATACCTTGGGTTGCCTCCCAAGAAGCGCTTGATTTAAGGTCGTTAGTTGGACCGTACGGTGTTTCTAAACAAGGCACCTTGCAATCTCCTCAACCGGGACTTCCGGTTTGTATTTCTTGAGTCTATGACCATTAACTTTGAGTCTTCCACTTGCTTCTCCCCAGATCTCAACTGCACCATAAGGGAAAACATGTTTCACGACATAAGGTCCAGTCCATCTAGATTTCAACTTACTTGGAAAGAGGCGAAGGCGGGAGTTGAAGAGTAGAACTAAGTCTCCTTATTTAAGCTCCTTAGGAATGATACGCTTGTCATGCCATTTCTTCGTCCTTTCTTTGTAGATCTTGACATTCTCATAAGCGTTCAAACGCAGCTCCTCCAGATCGTTGATGTATAATAGTCGCTTCTCACCGGCTTCTTTGATATCGAAGTTCAACCATTTGATCGCCTAATATGCTTTGTGTTCCAGCTCCACGGGCAAATGACAAGACTTTCCATATACCAAAGTATAAGGGGTGGTTCCTATGTGAGTCTTGAATGCGGTCTTGTAGGCCCAAAGAGCGTCGTCCAACTTCATGGACCAATCCTTCCTCGTCCTAGAGACGGTCTTCTCCAAGATTGCTTTAATTTCTCTATTTGAGATCTCGACCTGTCCACTAGTTTGAGGGTGGTAAGGGGTTGCTACCTTGTGGGTTACCCCATACTTCGATAGAAGTGCTTTAAACTTCCGGTTGATGAAATGTGTCCCTCCATCGCTGATGATGATGCGCGGAGTCCCAAAACGTGGAAAGATAGTCCTATTAAAGAACTTCACAACCACCATGACGTCGTTAGTGGGAGAGGCAATGGCTTCAACCCATCTAGAGACGTATTCGACAGCTAGGAGAATGTAGAGGTTTTCTCCGGATGATGGGAAAGGTCCCATGAAATCCACTCCCCATACATCCAAGATCTCAACCTCCTGTATGTTATTGAGTGACGTCTCGTTCCTCCTAGATAAATTCCATGTTCTTTGGCATGCATCACAAGAGACCACAAACGTTTGCACATCTTTGAATAATATAGGCTAAAAGAAACCGGAACGTAATACCTTGGCGCACGTTTTGTTAGCGCTAGCATGCCCTCCACAAGGAAGCGAGTGGCAATGCCGTATGACACTAGTGACTTCATCCTCCGGAATGCATCTACGAAGCATTCCATCCGGACCTCTCTTAAATAGTAGAGGTTCATCCCAATAGTAATGGCGTACATCTTTAAAGAATTTCTTCCTTTGAGCGTACGTCATTCCGGGGGGTATTTCTGGCAAACAAGATAATTAACAATGTCAGCATACCAAGGCCCTTTATTATCAGAAGTTTGGTGGAAAAAGTGTTCCACCAACTGAGGATGAATGTCAGAAAAGGGAGTAAGAAGTTTGTTATTCTCAGTTGACATCATCTCGCTTTCGGCCTCGGTCGAGGTGCAGAGTGGGTGACCGAGATGTTCTTCAGTCAAGAACACCTCGCTTGATCCAGAAAGTGCCTCGGTCGAGGTACTGTAACTGGGACCGAAACTGGAGATCTTCTTCTCCTGGATTAATTTTTCAACTTTAGCTCCTGGATCTTCATCCATCGCCTTTAAGCTACATATATCTGCATCACAAGAAGCATTTATACCTTCCTCCATTAAGCTAAAACTAATAATTCTCTCAAGTGGATCATTAATAAGGATAGAGCTCACCAATTCTCTTGATTCTTCTTCATCATATATGTTGAAGATATCATCTCCCAGCGGCTCTCCTTTCATTGCCGCAAGCAATGCAAACTCAACTTGATCACCGCTAATGTTGAATTGCAACTTGGCGTTCTTACAATCCACATTGCAACCCGAAGTTGCTAGAAATGGTCTCCCGAGAATGATAGGAACGGGATAATCTACGGGAATGTCAAGCACAACAAAGTCTATAGGTAAATAGAAGTTACCTAACTTAACCGGAACATCTTCCAAAATGCCCACGGGATGGGTAATGGAGCAGTCCGCCATATACAACCGTATCTTCACCGGCTTGGGCTCTCCAAGTCCGATCCTCACACATAGCTCCAGCGGGATGATGCTCACGTTGGCTCCTATATCACATAACGCCTCACAAGTGACATCCCCAACTTGAATGGGAATGCAAAATGAGCCGGGTGGCATCTTCTTCTTCATGATTTGAATGAGCTCCGAGGATTTAGATGTCATCCTTACTTCACCAAAGTCTTTCAACTTCCTCTTCCTTGATAGAATTTCTTTCAAGAACTTCCCATAGGCGGGCATCCCTAGAATAACATCGAGGAAAGGGATATTAATATGTAGTTTATTCATCAAGTCAAGGAACTTACCAAAATGCTTGTCTAGATATGCTCTGGCCCTTGACTGGGGGAATGGAAGTGGCGGTTTATATGCAGGAGGTGGGACATAAACTTCAGTTTTGTCCGACGCTCTCTGAGGCTCAACCTCGGTTGGTACCTCGGCCGAAGTGTTCTTCGACTGTGCCTGGACCGAGGTGTTCTTCGTCTATACTGGCATCGACCGAGGCACTGGATCTGTAGTTTTCAGTCCACTTCTTGTCGTTATTGCCATGATCTGTCCTTTAGGGTTGCTTTCCGTCCTTGCTGAAAGCTTCCTTGGATCTCTTGGCGCTTCATTCGCCTTGTTAAAGAATTGTTGTTCTAAGGCTTTTTGTGCCTTCGGAAATGAAGTCATGGACGTCTCCATAACATTGAGCTTGATCAAGATAGCCTCCAGCACCGCATCTTTCTTTTCCGGCTGGGACGAGCTTGATCCAGGCTCCTGACTCTTCAATGGAATAGAAGAAGAAGAAGAGAGGAAAGGATTAGAAGAGTTGTTTGAATTAGAGTTAGAGTAAGAGTTACCAAATTTTGATTGTTTGGCCTCCAATTATTGTTGTTGGATCCTCTATTGTTGTTGTAATTGTTGTTCCGGGAACCGTTGTTGTTGTTCCGGTAACCATTGTTGTTCCTTGAGCTTTGATATCCTTCATCTTCTTTCTTGGTTTGAGCAACCAAAAGTTCCTTCAATTGCTTCACATCATTCTTCAAAGAGGTGAGTTGATCATTGTTTGACGGAGCTTCTTTGAAGTTGACTCTTTTAACTCCATCTTCAGCTCCTTGGTGAGAGTATTTCTCCATGTGCAAAGCTTGCTTCTCTATAAATTCCCAAGCTTCGTCAATCGGCATGTCCATGAACGTGCCGGCGGATAGTAGTTGAAGGTTGAACTCGGTGTTTCCGTCCAGTCCCTTGAAGTATATCTCCAACAACTCTATCTTTGGAATCCCATGATGTGGGCAATCCAAAAGGATGTCTTTAAATCTCTTCCATGACTTGGACAAACTCTCCTTGTCCTTCATGATGAATGCATTGATTTTCCCTCTCATTTCAGCGGTCTTAGAGGGGGGAAAGAATTTAGTCAAGAACTCCGTCGTCATCTCCTCCCATGTGTTGATTTTTCCTGGAGGGAGAGATTGATACCAAGTAAGCGCCCTATCTTTGAAAGAAAAGTAGAAAGGCCTTAGCTTGTAATTATTGTTTTCCAGCCTCGAAGGTCTCAAGGTCTCCATCAAGATCTCATAGTTTTGCAGATGTTGATGCGGAGAATCCCTCTCTAGCCCTCCAAACTAGCATTGGCGAATCATGGAAAGAACTTGCGGTCGAAGCTCATAGTCATGGTCCGCTGGATCACCTAGGTTGACTCCTGGACGCCTCAGTTGCTGGTTGGGGTCCATCCTCTTCCCTAGGGTCTGTGGAATACCTTCAAAAAGAACATCTCGGACTGGCATCCGAGGTGGAAGTATCTCGGCCGGGGCAGCTGGAGCTGGGTCCTGCCTCGGTCGAGGAGGTGGATCTGGTCGAGGTAGATATTGGTCCCGTAAAGTCGCCATATCTGCTTCGATCGCTTCCGTCCTTGCGCGAGTTTCTTCCTTTTCTAGTCGCAGTTCTTCTTTACTGAGGCGTAGTTGTTCCAATGCCTCCTTCAATTCGGCCTCAAGATCGCGATTCTCTTGATTGGCCATCTTAGCTTCTTTTAAGCGTCTTTTGTATGTCTTTTCTGGTTCGGGATCGTAAGGAACGATTTCCTTCCCAGCGCGGATTTTTCGCATAAACCTACAAGAAAGAACCTGCGAAAGTCACTCAAGTAGAGTGGTTAGTAACAACAGGGGCAAGTGCCCCGAAAGACAACCGCAACCGGCTCGGTCTAGACCAAGTCCCCGGCAACGGTGCCAAAAACTTGTTCGCTCCAAATGGTGTGTGCAAGCTTTAAATTTATAACCCTAGATGTATGCCTAAAACAAGGATGCGAACCCGCAGTGTACGGGTCAATCGTAGTAAAAGCAAGAATTCTAGGGTGTCGATCTCAGGGACTTAGGTGAAACAAAACCAGTATAGGTAGTCAATATTGCAACTAACCACAAAAGCAATTAAAGCAATCAAAGATGATAAAAAGTCAATTAAAGAAATATGCAAATTCTAGTGATTAAAACATCTAGTTGTGGTTCCAACTCAAGATCTCAAGATAAGCGGACAAAGCTGAGATTTTGCAAAGGGAAGGTGTTACTAAAGTGGAATAGATCACCGGGTAAGTCTCACTACTCACTAATTCCAAGCCAAAGAACCTATCACCGGGTAAGTCTCAAGGTACTAAGGAAAGAAACTATGATCTCAAACCAACTAAGGGAATAGAATCAACGTTTATCGGGTAAGTCTCAGGCTAACTCACAAAGATGGAATGAAGGCACACTCAAACCCCAATAAAGGATAAACCTTTATTACCTACACTTATGATTATGGGTAAACAAACAAAGGAATTACCGGGTAAGTCTCATCCTAAGCTTGCATTGAACCAGGAAAGGTGTAATAAGAATAGGATTTGGCAAACTCTAACACTTAACTCTCAGTTACGAATTAGAAAAGTCACCTCGGTCAGACGAATTCCACCCCGGCCGAGATGTTCATCGACTGAACGAGATGTTCTAGGGTTAAGGATAAAGACTCGAGCTTTCAGGGTCCTACTAGATTTAAGATTATTCTATCATTGTTTTTCCCACAACCTTCAGCCAATCACCCTAGAATCGCACAAAGAAATTAGCCACTCATGATCATGAAAGCAATAATCAAATATATGGGAAGAGAATGAATATTTGAACACAAAACCTTAAGAACAAGGCTTCAATAGCTGAATCAAATATCAATCAAATAAGCGTTCCTTGGATAACAAATCCAACAAGACAATCAACAAAAGGGAATCTAAGAAAGTCTTACAAAAACCCTTCACAAAAGCTCTAATAAGCTATCAATCCTTCCTTAAATCTTCCTTCCTTCAAAACCCTGGAGAAAATCCCTTAATTGCTGGATTCTCAGCCCTCTAAGCATGTATAAGCATGGTCAAACTTGTGGAAAATCCAACCCTTTGTATAGGAAAACTATCTTCCAAAGATAAAATATCTTGAAATGATATTATCCTAATAAAATATATCTTAATCTCTAAAATAGATCTCTAAAATATATAATCTTCCTTCCAGAAATCCAGCCCAAAAATATAAGATTTGTCCTTCCAAAAATAAAAGATCTCAGCCAAGAATAAACGATCTCGCCACGTCAGGGTATTCGCCTCGGTCAAGACGCTCCTCAAGATCACCTCGGTCGAGATGGTACTATAGCTGACCGAGGTGACTCTAAACTGAATGTGAAATCTCTCAAACCTGGTCCAAAGTAAATCTTCTTTGTTAATTATATGCTTCCTGGGCTCTTCTTTAAGCTCCTGAATGTAGCTCCAATGACTCCTTAGTTCCTTTAGCTCCATTTTGATGCAAAACGTGCCATTTTACCTACGATTACAACAAAACTTGGTGTAGACCTCAATTCCCGCAAAGGTAGATGAAACGAACATATAATCATATAATATACATCCAAACATGCAGATTATTGAAGATAAAACGTCTAAACAAGTCCCAAAATATAGACTATAATTCATGCTATCAATGCGCATCATGGCTCTCCATAACGAATGTGAACTAGCCGCCGCTCAAAATCGACGAAGATACCCTAGAGATGTCCCTAATCCTCGACTATAGATCGTCTTGTTGTAGAAACATTCAAGAACTTTGAGGCTGATATGCGTACTCATTAGGGTACCTTGTTTGTGGAGCTTTTGAAGACGGCATTCACCATTGCGTATTGATCTTAAGACCACACCGGCCGATATCGCGTCAGTATACATTCTCTTCTTTCTAGGGTCGGCGTTGGTGGTCGAATAATCGACTAACCGGATTCATCCTTGGTTGATCGGCTTGGATAGACAGCATGAGAAGGCATGGTCCTACACATGGCGCACAGGAGTATTGACCTATCTATACAAGTTGGTTTCTATAAACTTTATGCTCATTTTTTTACGTTTCAGTATGAATTACACTAACAAACTCTAACTTATTTGTATAGGATGCTATGAGACGTTTCATGAAATAATGTGAAGATTATTGGGGGTTGCATGACTCTTTTATAGGCTGGTCTCTAATATTACTATAAGCTGGTTCTTTCTATTTACAACTAGCATCGTGTATCCTTCTTTGTAATCAAATATAGTATTGGATCCACACACATTTTCCATCACTTGGGCTAACAGTGACGGAAGATCCCGGTTTGCATGAATTTATTCTCTAGGCATCAAGATTGGGTGTCCCGAAGACCCCGTCGTTGAGTATAGAAAGGCTAATCCGTGCACATATTGATGAGATGAGTATGATTTAGCAACAATTACAAGGTAGTCACAAGCTTCATCTTCACTCATCCTTGTGAATCCATGGGGATTGGCGGTGTCCACCAAATTCTTTGCAGTGTCATTCAATCTACTATATAAGTATTCGAGAAGTGCTCCTTTCTCGAATTCTTGGTGAGGGCATAACCGCAGCAATTCATTGAACCTTTCTCATGCGGTGTGGATATTCTCTCCATCGTCCATATCAAAATGCGATTTCTCCCGGGTCTCAACAGTTTTGTAGGGAGGAAAATACTTTCTCAAAAAGCTGTTGTTAATACTTCTCATGTAGCAAAAGTATATGGATGATTTTGAAGCTAGTTTGCAGTCTTTCTTGTCAAAGAAAAAATAAACGCCCGCATTCTCAAAGCATCGGGGGTAATATTCTCATAGTTCAACATATTATTTTTAAAATTCCACAAATGTTGATGCGGGTTTCATTCAACACTACTGAGAATTGATCATTCTAGATCAATCTCATGGTGTTCGTGTGGAGGTTGAAGTCTTTCTCTCCAAGTGTAGGTAGCACAAAAGCATGGTTGAGTACCTAATAGAGGAAGAACATCAAACAAAGCATGAAGAAAAGCCAGTTTACAGTCTTTCTCTCCAAGTGTATCCAGTAGCCCCATACATACATATACATACGTATATACATCAAACAAAGCCTAGGAAGGCTGCCACAAGATCAAATTTTGTGGAATCCTAAGCTAGAAAGGAATAAGAGAAGAAAAGAAGAAAGAAAGAAGAAAGAAAGGAAGAACTCACCATCTGAGCCCTAACAGAGGAAGAACAACACACCACAACCTCAAGGCTGGCTCAACACAAGCACAACAACATCATCAATCACAATCAACATCATACAAACATCAAACTCTCTTCAAAACTTAAAGAAAACTCAAAAGAGATCCAAGGAGGAAGGAAGGAGAAGAAGATCGGGAGGAGAAGAGGGAGATGGAGAGAGAATGAAGAAAGCTTCATCTGGAAGAAGAAGAAGAAGAAGATATATAAAGGAAGAAGAGTCAAAAGCAAAGGCACAAGTCAACGAAGACGGCTGCAGCACACCACAAACCGTAGGGGCGGCTCATGGAGGCGCAAGGGCGAATCAAACAGCCCGTAGGGGCGGCCTTTGCACACGCAGGGGCGGATGGTCCTGGCTCAAACACTACTCAGCACCTGCGTCTCAACTAAGGCGCATGCGCGGGATCTCTCAAAGACTAAGACTCTTACATCTCACCCCCCTAAAAATAAGTTTCGTACCAAAACTTTCAAAATCCCAAATCCTCTCGGACCCATATGCCGAGGTATACTCTCTCTATCGGAGGCATCACATCTCCGCTAAAAAGGTCGTAACCTATAACAATCTATAACCTCAAAACACAAGCATGGAGGAATCATCAACTCAAAAAATCAGGATCATAATGCTATCTAAAGGCATAGAGGAATCACATCTCTTGCCATACTCACATCACAAGGCATAGAGGAAACACATCTCTAGCCAAATCATACTCATACACAAAGCATGAAGGAAAAACATCTCCAGCGATACTATGTCCATCAAAATAGCGTGGAGGAATAACCATCTCCAGCGAGACCCTAATTGCAGTCAAATAGCATGGAGGAAAGAACCATCTCCAGCTATAATCATAAATCGCGCTAGCACAACAAGATCTAGTAAGATCATATATCACATCATAGCTAGCACGAAAATAAAACATCAAAGCACATAATCACATACTCACCAAGATAGCACAAAGATCTACTCGTCGATCCTACAGGTGCATCTATCTCGGCATAAAACTCTAGATAGTTCATTTGGATACTATCCTCATTCTCCCATGTAGCCTCCTCAGGTCCTCGTCTCGACCACTATATCCTCAACATGGGAATGTCCTTCGAGCGTAGGCGTCTCAAACCTTGCTCTAGGACTGCAATCGGATGCTCAACAAAAGTGTGATCCGGCTCAATCACCAAATTTTCATAACTCACCATGTGTCTCGGATCTGGTATATACTCCTTCAACTGAGAAACGTGAAACACAAGTTGAACACCCTCTAACCTCGGAGGTAAAGCTAATCTGTATACTGCCCTCCCAACTCTATCAAGTATCTCAAAAGGACCGACATATCGGGGACTTAGCTTCCCCTTTATGCCAAAACGTCTGACGCCTTGTGTCGGAGATACTCTCAGCTAGACATGAGCTCCCACTCTGAACTCTAGAGGTCGACGCCTCTTGTCTGCATATGACTTATGGCAACTCTGTGCAACCAGCATCCTCTCTCTGATCAACGCTACTCGAACCATATCATCCTGAATTTGCTCTGGCGTTATACCACTGATACTGCTAGGCTCATCCCAGCATAACGGTGTACGGCATCTACGCCCATACAGTGTCTCATATGGAGCCATCCCAATCGATGCATGCCAACTGTTGTTGTATGAGAACTCAACTAGTGGGAGATGATCTGTCCACACTTGTCCCTAATCCAACACACAAGTTCGCAGCATATCCTCAAGGGTCTGGATGGTCCTCTGTGACTAACCACCTGTCTGAGGGTGGAACGCGGTCGTGAAGTGTAGACTTGTACCCATAGCAGTTTGAATCTACTGTCAAAACCGTGAGGTAAATCGCTCATCTCGATCAAAGACGATTGTGCTCGGTACACCATGAAGTCTCACTATCTGCCTAGTGTACTCCTCAGCTAATCTGCTCACTGGCCACATTTCCCTAGTAGGGATAAAATGTGCAGTCTTCGTCAATCTATCAACAATAACCCAAATAGTATCAAAACTCCTACTGGGCCTCAATCCGGTCATAAAATGCACGGAGACGTCCTCCCACTTCCACTGCGGTACTATTAGTGGATGAAGCTCACCTATAGGTCTGCAATGCTCTATCTTGACTTGTTGTCAAGTCGCGCACTGTGCCATAAATCTGGCCATATCGGGCTTCAACCCTCCCACCAATATGATCGTCTCACATCATGGTACATCTTACTCGTACCTGGATGTACTGAGTAAGGTGTATAGTGAGCCTCCTGTACAATCCTCTATCCCAGATCTGCATCAGCGGGCACACAGACACGGTCGCGGCGTCTCAACACTGCATCTGCTCCAATGGAGAATTGTGGTGTCTCACCACGAATCCTCTCTCGAATCCTCATCAGGGTCGGGCGGGTCCCTTACTTCTGTTGGATCTCATCCAACAGATTAGGTAGAACCTCTAAAGTGTACAACTAGACATCCTCATCAGGAAACTGGATGTCCAACAATAGCCAAGCTAGATCCCTCTGAAGCTGAGGCTGAATTGTCAGTCTCGCAATCGCCTTCTCTCGAGGCGTCTTCCTACTCAGGGCGTCGTCGACAACGTTCGCCTTCCCTGGATGATACAATATCTCAAGGTCAAAGTCTTTGATCAACTCGAGCCATCTACGCTGGCAGTTATTCAATTCACGCAACGTGAAAATATACTTCACACTCTTATGGTTTGTGAAGATCTGAGATGTAGCACCATACAAGTAATGTCTCCAGATTTTCAAGGCATGAACTACCGCTTCCAACTCGAGAACATGAGTCGGGTAGTTCTCCTCATACGTCTTCAACTATCGAGACACATATGCAATCACTCTGTGATGCGTCCTTGGAGGTAACCAAGGATAACTCCGGATCTAGATCAAGCAAAACTCCAACTACTCCTTGATTCTTTGTGCAACGTTGTATCGTTTCGGATCCAAAGGGGCGGAAGCGATGAAGAAACTAGGGTTACTTCGATCTAGAGAGATCGAAGGAACCTTTTTGTGTGGAGCGAAGGTTGATTCTTAAAAAGAATCCTCGAATATGGATTTCTTGAATCAAAGACGAGATCCAAGGAAGAAGTTTGAGGGTTAGAAGAGAGGTTTTGATGCCCAAGCTAAGTGGAGGAAATTCTTCTCAAAACTTAGTAATATTGAACATGGAAAATAAGTGAGGCAAGATATCTCTTATATAGAGAAACTTGCCTACCTATGGGCCAACGGGCCAAACAAAAATACATGAAGAAAAGGCCCAAAAGGGAAAAACCTAAAAGGATAAAAGCAAACCCTAAACGGATAAGGTCAAAAAGGGAATATTCCTATACGGAATATCCCTTTATTACATAAAAAGGAAAACATGAAAATATAGTCCGAAAATAAGCTAGCTTCATGCCATGGAGTCGGAAAGACGGGACATGCCGCTAACGGAACCGGTAGCCTATGCCATGGTGGTGTAGAGACAAGGCATGCCGGTAATGGGACCAAGTGAAGAAGTAATGCGGGTGATGATGGAGCCGGTGGCTCGATCAATGGCCTTAGCTCGGGATCGGGTGATCGGTCCATCTGAGCGAACTCTAAGAGCCTCGTCCTCTTCGTCTATGGTCAACGTAAAAGGGGCATCCAAGGGCGCATCAGTACCCCCATCTTGGTTGTGAAACGTCCCCGTTTCACCATCGTCAAAGAGGGGCTCAACATAAGGGGCAAGGTCCTTGACGTTGAACGTTGGGTGTACTCCGTAGGAATCCGGAAGCTCTAACTTGTATGCATTTGGACCATGACGGGCTAAGATGCGGAATGGGCCATCACCACGGTCCGAGAGCTTGCTCATGCGGCGAGTAGGAAAACGCTCCTTCCGTAGGTGGAGCCAAACAAGATCACCGGGCTCAAAAGAGACGTCGCGGCGGCCCTTGTTGCATTGTCCGGCAAGTTGGGCGGCACGACGTTCGAGTTGTGTCCTAGTCCGCTCATGAAGCTCAATGATTTGGGCGGCTCGGTTTCCGGCGATGATGTGTTCTCCATCCTTGAGCGGGCGGGGAGTGAAATCCAATGGTGTGTGTGGATTGAGGCCGTAGACAACTTCAAATGGGGACACTTTAGTTGCTGTGTGCCTAGACCTGTTATACGAAAACTCGACAACAGAAAGTAAGTCCTCCCACCTACGTGGGTTGGTCCTAGTGGTGGCTCTAAGTAGAGCACCAAGAGTCCGATTGGTCACCTCCGTTTGACCATCGGTTTGGGGGTGATAACTACTTGAAAACAACAAGTTGGTTCCAAGTTTTCCCCACAACGTTCTCCAAAAATGACTTACGAATTTCACGTCCCGATCACTAACGATGGAACGTGGTATCCCATGTAAACGCACCACATTGTCAAAGAACAAGGTGACAACTTCACTAGCATTTAGGGTGCTTTTACATGCGATGAAATGAGCCATTTTGGAGAAACGATCGACTACCACGAAAATGGAGTCTTTGCCTCGTTTTGACATAGGCAACCCGACCACAAAGTCCATGGATAGATCCTCCCAAGGTCCCATTGGTATAGACAAAGGAGAATACATCCCATCCGGACCTTGGCGCGACTTGGCATAATGACATGTGATGCAACCCTTGCAAAACCGTGTCACATGCATACGCATCCGGGGCCAAAAGAAATGCTCTTGGAGAGCGGAAAGGGTCTTGGTAGCACCGAAATGACCACGGCCCTCATGAGCTTCCTTGACCAACAAATGGCGTATAGATGAGCGCGGAATACAAAGTTTTCCCGCTCGAAAAAGATAGCCATCGTTAATAAAGAAAGACTCGTGCTCTCGGAGGTCGAGGCATTGTGCCCATATGTCCTTGAAGTCAAGATCCGTGGCATATAACTCTTTGATAAGAGCAAAGCCATGTATCTTGGCATCCATATACACAAGGAGGGCATAGCGGCGAGAAAGGGCATCGGCTACCACATTCTCTTTGCCTTTCTTATGCCGAATGACATAAGGAAAGGTCTCTAAAAACTCTACCCAACTAGCATGGCGCCGACTGAGATTTGTTTGACTCTTGAGATACGAAAGAGCCGCATGATCCGAATGAATCACGAACTCCTTCGGCCACAAGTAATGTTGCCATGTCTTAAGACAACGAACTAGAGCATATAGTTCCTTGTCATATGTAGGGTAGTTGAGCGAAGGACCGGACAGTTTTTCACTGAAGTAGGCAATTGGACGATTCTCTTGTAAGAGAACGCCTCCAATGCCCACATTTGATGCATCACACTCCACCTCGAAGGTTTTTGAAAAGTTTGGGAGTTGGAGTAATGGTGCATTACAAAGACGGTCTTTGAGCGCATCAAACGCTCGAGCATGGATATCACGCCACTCAAACGTGACACCCTTGGTAGTGAGCTCATGGAGCGGTGCTGCTACCGTGCTAAAGTCCTTGACAAAGTGCCGGTAGAAACCCGCTAAGCCGAGAAAGGCTCGGACCATGGTGACCGTAGTAGGAGTAGGCCACTCCCGAATAGCACGAACTTTAGATTCGTCTACTCGGAGTCCGTCCTTAGACACGACATAGCCAAGAAAGATAGTGGTGTCCGAGCAAAAGACGCATTTGTCAAAGTTGACATACAATTGCTCTTGTCTAAGCCACTCGAGCACTTGGCGAAGGTGCCCGATGTGATCCTCCAAAGACGTACTAAACACCAAAATATCATCAAAATAAACAACAACGAATGTACCCAAGAATCGGCACAAGACGTGGTTCATGAGGCGCATGAAGGTGGACGGGGCGTTGGAGAGGCCAAAAGGCATGACAAGCCATTCATAGAGTCCATACTTCGTTTTGAACGCCGTCTTCCATTCGTCACCTTTGGCCATCCGGATTTGGTGGTAACCGCTCCGGAGATCAGTTTTGGAGAAGATAGTGGCGCCATGAAGCTCATCCAACATGTCATCAAGGCGCGGGATCGGGTGGCGATATTTGACGGTGATTTGGTTTATGGCACGACAATCAACACACATCCGCCATGATCCATCTTTCTTTGGTACTAAGATTACCGGGACGGCACATGGTGATAAGGATTCACGCACATGTCCCCGGTCTAGGAGCTCTTGCACTTGACGTTGTAGCTCCTTTGTCTCTTCCGGACTGGCTCGGTAAGCGGCACGGTTTGGCAAAGAGGCACCGGGCACAAAGTCAATTTGATGTTCAATCCCTCGGATAGGTGGCAAGCCGGGTGGGAGGTCTTTGGGCATAATATCCTGAAATTCGGACAACAACAAAGACACCTCGTGTGGCACATTACTTGGGTCATGAGAAGTAGATAAACAAAACGGAACAAGTAAAAAGCATGGGAACTTGCCTTCCATGACCGGTTGCAAATCATGCCGGCGAGCTAAGAGTATCCGTGGCTCACACCGTCCTTGAATTACGGGATCCGAAGATGATAAAGGTGCGCTCGAAGAAACGATGCGACCTTTACTACCTTTGGATTCGGTAGCATGGACAAGAGGGGCGGTGTTGCGGGATTTGGAAGTACTAGCACCTACAACATCGGGACTCCGGGGGTCCGATTTTGCCGGTGCTTTAGCGGACTCATCAATAGTTTGTTGCCTCTTCCGTTCCGCATAGTCAACCAAAATTTCGTGCGGAGTCATAGGCAAAAGTGTGACCCGTTTTCCATTATATTGGAACATGTACCGATTAAGATAACTATCATGATATGTGCGGCGATCGAATTGCCATGGTCGTCCTAATAGGACATGTGTGGCGTCCATCTTGATAACGTCACAAAGGACCTTATCAACATAGGCGCCAATAGAAAACGGCACCCAAGCTTGTTGTGTGACGGTGTCACATGCCGTATCGGAAATCCATTGGAGTCCGTAAGGCGTTGGGTGGGGGGTCGTAGGCAACTTGAAGTGTTTTACCACCCGTTCGTTGACAATATTGCAACAAGAACCCCCGTCAACGATGAGAGAAAGACTCGTATTATTAACCAAGCAACGAGAGTGGAAGAGATTCTCGCGTTGATCAATAGGAATATGCTCTTTAACAGCCAAAATACGACGAGAAACAAGAGCGAATTTACCGGGTTGTGCTGGGCCGCAAGCAATCTCGTCATCACAGGGTTCCATGCCAACAAGTGGGTCGGTGTCATGGTCATCCTCAATAATGATATCACCTTCATATTGACCATCGTCGTCCTCGAAATATGTTGGGTCGGCAAACAAGACCCGTTTGGTGTTTGGGCAATCACGTTGTACGTGGCCAAAACCGCTACACTTGTAACACACGGGCTCCCTTGGGCGAGCCGCCGGTGAGGATCCTTGTTGACCTCGAGAGGGAGGCGCCGGTGCCGGGCCACGGTTTGGTGCCTTCTCGGTACCCGTTTGCCTATTGGAAGGACCCGTCCGTTGGGTCCCTTTGGAGGCGTCGGTATCTGTAGGACTAGGCGCATCTCGAGAACGTGTGTTAGATGGATAAAGATATGGACTCGAGGAAGAGGGATACCTAGAATACCGCGGTGTTTCGAGTTGTTGCTTATATAACTTCATGGCGGCATGACATAATGCTCCCAAATCCTTGAATGGGACAATCTCGAGCGGCCGCCGGATGGAAGCATTAAGCCCACTCATGAACTTGGTGCGGAGGGCGGAGGGGGAGGCCGAGACGCCGGCCTTAATGTGCATGTCCTCAAGTTTAGCCAAGTAAGCCACCGGAGTGAGGTTGCCTTGCTTGAACTCGGCAATTTGCAACCGCATATCATTCTTAAAGTCCTCGGGTACGTACTTCTTGGTCATGCAATAGAGCAATTGCTCAAACATCTCAATTGGTGCCCATCCTCGCCTCTCTCGGGTGAACTCATACCGGTTCCACCAAGACTTCGCATCTCCTTCAAAGTATAGAGTTGCCGCCTCGATTTTCTCGGATTCCTCCTCATAATGACAATGTTTTAATGCTCGTTTCATATCCTGCGCCCAATCAAGAAAAACACACGGATCATATTCACCATGAAAGGTAGGGAACTTAACCTTACCTTCCCTACGAGCTCGGTAGGGGTCCGGGCGGGGCGGTGGAATGTAGGCATCATCGGCACGGGCTCGCCGGTGGCCGCCATGATGACGTTGGCGCCCATGAACGGGTGGGGCCGGCCTAGGTGGATTTGGGGGAGGCAACCATTCTTCACCCCGGTCTTGGTTCTCATAGGGGTCTATGACGGGTGGGTGCCACGGACGGTTATGTGCTACCCGTTCTAAATCGGATTCATCACCGGAGAACTCATTGAAGTTGTGTTGCTCATCGTATTCATCAAAGTCAAGGGTCCTCGGTTGCCGGATTGACCGTTGGTGACGGTGTTCGGACCGATCATGCTCACGACCATGATTGGTGGTTGAGTTGGGACGGTACCGGGGCTCTTCCCGGGTTTGTCGGTCGGTGCGGGGCACACTAGGTGGAGGTGGAGAAGGAACATACCGTTGATGTTTATGCTCATAATATTGGTGCCGATGTTCCGTATCGACTATGGGCAAGTTATCTTGACGCGGGTCGGGGAATTCCTCCTCTTCTTCATGGGACTCATTTCCGTCAAAAGGTAAAGGATGGGTGCGTTCAATGACAGACGCAAGCCGGGTAACGTTTGATGGGCCGGCTCCCAAAAGTCCCTTGCCGTTCCGTTGTGCATCGGAAGTGGAAGCATTGACCACGTTCTCATTCGGATAAGTTGGGGTGGGACGGCGAGCATTCTGAAGGGACTTAAGAGCTTCTAGCTCTTTTTTCAAGGCAATGTTTTCTCGGGTCAAGGCATCAAACTTTTGTTGTGCCTTCAAGGCTTCCAATTCTCGCCTTATGGAGTCATTTTCGAGGGACAACGAAGCAGTTTTTTGAGCCAAGGGTTCACTGAACTCTTGCGGACCAGAATCCTGAGAAGTTTCCATTTCAACGTTAGTCATTGCTCCAAATCAGCACACAAGTTCAAGCAATCAAGTGAGCAAGGTGACAAGTTAGGTCAACTTTACCCAAGTTCAAGTGCGTTATCGGGTTCTACTTTGGGGAAGGCTATGGCGGTTAGGCAAGGAAGGCAAATCCAACAAAATTGAACCAATTACACACAAAAAAACAAGTGATATTTTGCAAATGTATGTGAGAAAATGGAGAGATAGAAGATGGACGGATTGTTCACTCGGCAAGCTTTGCTTGCTTTCGGTCTTTGACCGTTTTGTAAAATCCGATTTTTCGGATGGACCGGTTTGCCGGACGTCTTTTCACTTTGTGTGTTTCGTTTCTTTGAAACGTTTTGAGCAACACTTTCTTTTGTTTTTTTTTTTTTGAACACAAATCCGTATTGATGAAGAGTTGTTTTGCTTTTCTTGGAATATCAAATGCGAGATATCCGAACTTTTCGTTAACAAAAATATCCCAAGAGATTTGGTGAAATTAATTAACAAAATTGTCGGATTAGGTCGGTTTAAGAAAAAGACGGGTTTGATAAATGGTTTGAAGGTAAACCAAATATCTCCTATTTTTGTTCTTTTTGTTTTGAGTTAAACACGGAAAAGAAAAAAAAATTCAGGAAAAATGGATGAGCATGATGAAGAACATGATGAACAACATGAAGATCATGAAGAACAAATGAAGAACATCATGAGCAAACGAAGAACATCATGAACAAAAAAAGGCTAAATAGGTTTAAGATAATAACGCACAAAAACAAGAGTAAAGAGAACTTAGCTTTGATCCCTTGCTCTGATACCAATTTGATGCGTCCTTGGAGGTAACCAAGGATAACTCCGGATCTAGATCAAGCAAAACTCCAACTACTCCTTGATTCTTTGTGCAACGTTGTATCGTTTCGGATCCAAAGGGGCGGAAGCGATGAAGAAACTAGGGTTACTTCGATCTAGAGAGATCGAAGGAACCTTTTTGTGTGGAGCGAAGGTTGATTCTTAAAAAGAATCCTCGAATATGGATTTCTTGAATCAAAGACGAGATCCAAGGAAGAAGTTTGAGGGTTAGAAGAGAGGTTTTGAAGCCCAAGCTAAGTGGAGGAAATTCTTCTCAAAACTTAGTAATATTGAACATGGAAAATAAGTGAGGCAAGATATCTCTTATATAGAGAAACTTGCCTACCTATGGGCCAACGGGCCAAACAAAAATACATGAAGAAAAGGCCCAAAAGGGAAAAACCTAAAAGGATAAAAGCAAACCCTAAACGGATAAGGTCAAAAAGGGAATATTCCTATACGGAATATCCCTTTATTACATAAAAAGGAAAACATGAAAATATAGTCCGAAAATAAGCTAGCTTCATGCCATGGAGTCGGAAAGACGGGACATGCCGCTAACGGAACCGGTAGCCTATGCCATGGTGGTGTAGAGACAAGGCATGCCGGTAATGGGACCAAGTGAAGAAGTAATGCGGGTGATGATGGAGCCGGTGGCTCGAGCAATGGCCTTAGCTCGGGATCGGGTGATCGGTCCATCTGAGCGAACTCTAAGAGCCTCGTCCTCTTCGTCTATGGTCAACGTAAAAGGGGCATCCAAGGGCGCATCACTCTGCCCCGCTGCATCAATACACATCCCAAGCCTAGCTTGGATGCATCACTATATACCCTAAAACCATCAGTACCCTCTGGTTGTGCCAAGATAGAAGCAAAAGTTAAAGGCCTCTTCAGCTCCTCAAAACTCTGGGCATACTGCTCAGACCATACAAATATGGTAGTCTTCCTTAGCAAACTCGTAAGTGGACGGGCAATCACAGAAAATCCCTCCACAAAGCGTCTATAATAGCCGGCTAGGCCAAGGAAACTACGGACTTCCTTGACGTTTGTCGGTGTCGTCCATTTTGCAACATACTCAATCTTCGCCGAATCAACCTTGATCCCATCGACGGAGACGATATGACCCAAGAATGCTACCTCGGGCATCCAGAACTCGCACTTAGAGAGCTTGGCGTACAACTCTCTATCCTGCAAAACTCGCATCACAATCCTCAAGTGTCCTACATGCTCCTCTTTGCTACGAGAGTACACCAAGATATCGTCTATGAAGACCACCACAAACTGATCCAGGAAGTCGATGAAGATACTGTTCATCAACTCCATGAAGACCGTTGGGGCATTCGTAAGCCTAAATGGCATCACTACAAACTCGTAGTGTCCATATTGGGTCCGAAATGCCGTCTTGTGCACATCCTGCTCTCTCACCCTCAGCTGGTGTTATCCTGAGCGCATATCAATCCTGGAGAACACAATCGCTCCTTGAAGCTGATCCAACAAATCGTCAATACGGGGCAATGGATACTTGTTCTTAATGGTCACCTTGTTCAGCTCTTTGTAATCAATGCACAATCTCAACGATCCGTCCTTCTTCCGCACGAAGAGGGTAGGTGCTCCCCACAAGGACACGCTAGGGCGGATAAAGCCCTTCTCAACCAACTCCTCTAGTTGCTTCTTCAGCTCCAACATCTCGACAGGCGCCATACGATATGGGGCCTTCGAGATCGTCTCGTGCCAGGTTCAAACTCGATGTTGAAGTCTATACCCCTTTGAAACGGCAAACTAGACGGCTCAACAAACACATATGTAAACTCACAGACCACTAAAATATCCTCCAATGTTGGGCTCTCCTCATCCTTCATGGCATAACACTAGAAGGTATCACATCCCTGTGCTATCAACCTTGATGTTTGTACTGCACTTATGACAGAACCCGTCTTCCCAAGGTCCAAACCTTGAAAGACCTCTATCTGCCCTAAATTGGTAGAGACTGTCACAGTCCTCCTACCTACATCTAATACTGCATGATGTCTTTGCATCCAATATATACCCAAAATGACTTCCTCATGCACCAATGACATGACAAAGAAGTCTACAAGCAACACACAAGTCCCTAAACGAATGGGACAACCACATATCTCGTTGGTACCTCGGACCCTACTACCATCAGGTAAACCTATAATAAAGGGCATCCCCTCTGTCGTAGCTAAACCCATACGGTCAACACATACATCAGAAAAAAATGAATGCGTAGTACCCGTATCAAATAAAACTCTAACAGGTAAACCATGAAGCATAATGGTACTTGTAGCAGCCGGTGCAGGTGGCTTCTCTGCACTCCTAAACTCAAAAACTCTACCCTGAGCTCCTCTAGTATCAATGGTACTCCCACCACGACCTCTACCTCTACTCGGCCCAAGAGCAGATCCTTGAGTAGAAGGACGATATGAGACTCTCTGCTGTCTTTGTATCTGATGCTGAGGTGGCCTCTACCCACCTCCTGCCACACTAGTAGGGGAAGAACCCTATTGTGATGTAACTCCACCATGTCTAATGAAGGAAACTTTATGACCTAGCTTGCCACAAGTGAAGCAAGTCACTGGCGGCCTCGTACACTCTAGTCGCAAATGTCCACGGTCACCACAGATGAAGCACTTTCGCCCTTCTCTACAGTCAATGCAGATGAGGGGTAACTCTGACGTCTCTTTCTCTGCCCAAAACCCGAAACTCCACCAACACCACTGGTCTACCCAGTCCGCTATCTCTTCTCAAACCGTCCCGTCTGAGAAGTCCTCCTCTGACTAGCCCGCTCACGCTCATAAGCTGAGGCCTGGTCCTAATAATCTGTCAAGGACTAATAATGGAATCCCGCCATGTAGGAACGTGTACTCACCTTGAGTCGACGGGAGAACATATACTCATGCTAATCCTCAGAAGGTGCAGTTGGACCCAACAATGCCAGCTCTGTTTGAAAACGACTAATGGCATCAGCTATCAGCACATCCTCGAAGCCTACCTCCACAAAGTCCTGTAGTTTCTCTCTCCTCAGTGATGCAGGGCAAAAACGCTCTCTTATCATGCTCCTCATTTGGTCATAGCTAGTGGCTCGACCCTGCATGGTCCTCCACCACTTATGAGTTAGGTCACGGAATAGAGTCTGGACTAACTCTGTCCGTTTGTCCTCTTGACATTTGATAGACTCAAGAGCTGAGTCCACATGTCCAATCCAAACCCCTATCTCTAATCCCACCTTTCTAGAGAAAGGGGTACTCCCAACTGATGGAATGTCTTCAACCAAGTGTCTAATCGAGGCCCTCTATACTCCTCTAGAGCTCTAACAGTGTCAACAACACGTGTCGGCATAACTAGCACCTGAGTCTTGTGCTGGCAGATCCGGGGCACATCTACCTGCTCAAGCAGCCTCCTCTACTCATCTAGTGTAAGCACAAAACTCTGCTCCCCTCATAGAGACACGATCCGAGTGATCTGACCGGACTCGTTGTGATCGCTATCTCCCAGATGCACCGCTCCTAGTCTCAGGAATGACACTCTGAACAATCTCCTCATGAACCTCCTCCACCACTGGCGGATCAGCAGCGGGAACTGGTCCCTGTCCTATCACTCCCGGAGGAAGAAGTGGTCTGCCTCTACCCCGGTCCACAATAGAAGTTGCTCTAGTCCGAGCCATCTACGGGGTATGCACATCTAACTTATAAGGCTATATATATACACACACACACATATACATACTGTTGAGATCCACAAATGAGGTGACGACTTCCCATACATTTTATCCCAAAACACTGTATACGCAACTTTAAAACCAAAATTCCTTTAAAAACGTTATACCCCTTTCGGTATCTGTTTATTTAACACCCCAAATCTACGGGACGTGGGGCCTCACATTAGGTTAGGATCTCACAGTGGATCTTGACCCTAGCTTGACAACAAGTTCATTGGACCTTACAACATGACACCAACAAATATAAAAAGAAATACATAAACAGTGTAACTGTATAACAAAAGGGTATACAAGACCATAGCCGAGTGTGAAACCACAACAACCACAAAAACATATACAACGTGTACAAAACATCCCCAAAGCCCACACAACTCCTATGTACGGAAGTCCTCGGCTAGTTACCCTGCCGGATCACTCTGCAACTCTCCTATCCTACAAAGCATCTACAACACGGTATAAAACCATTAGCTAACCATACATATAAAAGGTAATGCATAAGCACAAACACAAGTCATAGAAATATAAACACATCATCATGCTTAGATTTGTTCATATCCGGACCCGGGCCGGGCTAGGCCCGGCTACCGGGCCTGTGATGGGTGCCGTACCCGCCCCGGCCGGGCTTGCGGGTACCCTTTTTTCAATTTTTTTAAAACAATATTATTAAAAAATATTTTTAATTTGATTTTTGAAGATAAATAAATTATATTTAAGATATTGTATGTAAAATATATTAAATTTATTATAATTATACTAGATAATTTTTTAATAATTAATATTTATAATAATTATACCTATAATATATTTATTTTTCTATTTTTTTATTTTTTTACCGGGCTGACGGGCCTAAGGCCTTGTCCGGATCCGGCCCGGCGGGCTTGGCAGGCCAGGCTTGTTCCCATGTTCATACCCGCCCGTTTCTCCGGGCAGGCCGGGCGGGCTACCCGGATTTGAACAGATATAATCATGTTGTCACACATTTACCCATTTAATTATCTTTATATAGGTAGTCATTCACTCAAGTCGTATATATGTAGATATATTAAACTATGTGACACGAAGATCGTATCATCCTTGGCTCTAGGCTTGCTATCCATCTGGAGTAGTATCGGTCACACAACCCGTGTACCCTAAGGGAGAGGTGTTGTGCCCTTCCTTTATACCAGGTCTGGCCTGACGTCAAAGAACCTCTCAACTCCTTACAGAATGAAAGAGAAAAGTTATCACTGCCACTGCAAGGGGGCTATCAATAAAACATAGGTCGGTAATAATCGACATCGCATGCTATCATATCAAGCATATAATACACACACCAGTCATGCATACACCTAATATAAGGATGGTGGCTAAGTAAGTCATACGGACTTACCTCAACCTCTGATACTCTCAACCACGAGCAACCTCAATCTAGATAACGACACTGCCTAATAACAAGGCATAGTGATATATCAATCTCCTATCAATCAAAGGGGTCACACCTAGACCCAAGGGATCCATAAGGATCATATACATCCTATAACCCTCACTCGACATCCTAAATCCTCAAGGCCGTACACGGCACAAAATGATATCATAACATGATCCTCACACTCTCATCTATACCTAACATGATGCTACACACTCACACTAGGAAAGGAAGGGACAATGCCATCCTTAGGCAAGCATAGAAGCAAGACACACATTCGTGACAAGAACAACGCAAGGCTGGATGCAGGGAACCGCAGGGCAGCCCTGGGTGGCGCAAGGGCGGCGTCTAGCCGGCGTTGGGGCGTCCTAGCTAGGCGCTGGGGCGGTTGGTGTACAAATTGCACACTTCAGCTCCTTTTTACTTCTTCACTCGAACCTCTTCACTCCTTCAACCACCATCCCCATACATACATATACATATATATATATACATCAAACAAAGCCTAGGAAGGCTGCCACAAGATCAAATCTTGTGGAATCCTAAGCTAGAAAGGAATAAGAGAAGAAAACAAGAAAGAAAGAAAGAAGAAAGAATAACTCACCAGCTGAGCCCTAACAGAGGAAGAACAACACACCACAACCTCAAGGCTGGCTCAACACAAGTACAACAACATCATCAATCACCATCAACATCATACAAACATCAAACTCTCTTCAAAACTTAAAGAAAACTCAAAAGAGATCCAAGGAGGAAGGAAGGAGAAGAAGATCGTGAGGAGAAGAAGGAGCTGGAGAGAGAATGAAGAAACCCTCATCTGGAAGAAGAAGAAGATATATAAAGGAAGAAGGGTCAAAAGCAAAGGCACAAGTCAACGAAGGGGGCTGCAGCACACCACAAACCGTAGGGGCGGCTCATGGAGGCACAGGGGCGGATCAGACAGCCCGCAAGGGCGGCCTCTACACACAGGGGCGGTTGGTCTTGGCTCAAACACTACTCAACACTTGCGTCTTAACTGAGGCGCAGACGCGGGATCTCTTAAAGAATAAGGCTCTTACATCAATAGCTTTCTTGATAGATTTTTGTTTATAGAGGTGCGTTCAATCTCTTTGTCTAGAGGGACAAGTTTGTTCGAATCGCGGATCCTTCGCATTCAACAATCCAACCTGAGGCTCAAAAACAAAACTTAAGAAAAAATCAACAAACACAACAACATAAAATAACAAAGAATTAGATGTCAACAATTCTATCAATAATCTTTGGCAACGATGCTAAAAAATTGATCGTGGAACTTTTAGAAAAGTACAAACAACCTCCCCGCAAGGATACGGGATCAGATATAGTATAATCGGGTATAGAATTCACAGGGATAGTATTTGATTTGGATTACACTAATAATTAATTATTTTAAGTGAAAGAAAAGGAAATAGGGAAATCAATAATAACAAGCAAGAGCCATTATGATTGTGGACAACAATAGATATAAGGTGTTTTACGAAACAAGAGTCTCCCCTATAATGAGTTAAAATATTTATGCATATATATATATGATAATTGTAGGTAACCATTGTAACAGTTGGTTTCTGGCTGTCACCGTCCCCGTTGTGACAGCAACCGCTCCTGCGGCAAGCCGCGGTCGCGGCGGGGTCTAGCCGCGGTTACGATAGACCTCACATCGTAAGATCTTCTTTCCTTTGTCGTTTCTATATTGTTTCCTTTCATAGAAGATCCGATTTTATATCTTTGGGCCGGATTTCTTGGATCTTCTAAACCCTAAAACGTCTTTCCTTCTATCTTTTCCCATCGTTCCTATAAATTCCCCCATTCTCTTCCTTTTTCCATTTCTTGCTTATGTTCTTCTTCAACCTTGAAAGATGCAGTCTTCTTCCCTTGTGAACCTTGCTGAATGTGTAAGTCTTCTTCTATGTGATTCCTCTCACGTTCTTGTGCTTGCTGCATCTTTCCTCCTTTATGTTTTTCTTTCTTTTTGTTCTTCTGTTCTCCTTCTTCTTCAAAGATCAAGATCGAGTCTTGATTCTTGTTGGCCGTTCCGTTGTTGATATGTTATGTTCACAGGCTCCCTTGGTTGAGTTGGGATGTGTGTGTTGAGTGAAGCAAGCTTTGAGTACTTGTTGAATTCCTTGATGTCGAATAAGAAGACGAACTTTTTGCACCGTAACCACCTCTTGACCTTGTCCAGCCGCCCCTGCAGATCTTGTACAGTGCCGACACTGCGGTGTTGTCTGGCCGCCCTTGCGGTTTTCCCCCAATTTCTCCCGTCTTTGGTGAGCTGCTTCCTTTCCTTGATTCCTCGTTCCTTCCCTTGTCTTGTGTTAATGTTGTTGACCCCTCTTGATCTGTAAGACTAAGGTTGAGACCTTAGCTTGTGAAGATCTCTTAGAGATTATTGAGACTAGAAGTTATAGACTTCTAGCAATCGTTCCGCTGCTGATTCGTTATGCCTTGTTGAGCAGGCTTTCCATCCTTCTTTCCTACGGGAAATGAGTTGTTTGCTAACCTTTGAGTTTATGTTCGAGTGAGGTAAGTCCCTTGGACATACTTAGCTTCATTCCGTATATTGGTTTGAGTGTATTGACTTATTTGTGTTGTCATTTATTGTTAATGGATAATAGGACTAGGATTGACCTTTATAACCTTAATTGGCCCATGTGTATGATAACTGGGCGGTGACCACTTGTCTAGTTCTACAAGAGACTAGGAGGTGCTCTTGCAACCAGGCTTGCAAGTAACGGATAGTACTGATCTATTCTTGTTGGTGGACGGAAGCGGAGGCGAGTTTCGGGAGATTCTCGTATGACAAAAGAAGTTGAATTAGTAATTGATAACTTAATGAAAGATAATAACCGATTGTGTGAGAGCATGCTATGTGTTTACCTTTCTTATGTGTACTTGTGCCTTTACTATCTTCCTTATATATAGAATGCTAGCTAACGGTCTATAACAATATTGTAGATATTTCGCACATTAGGAATGTTGTTGAGTGATCCGGACGATGTGGACAACCAGAGTTCCCGTACATTATAGGACGGGATCGGGTTTATAATTCAGTTGTTTTTCTTTCCTTTGTTTTGAACTCAGATGTGTGTCTTTTACGCATCCCTTTGTTATAACCTTTGCTTTTATTATAAGTTTTGGTTTTCATTTATTTGTGCCTTGTTGTAATATCCAATGTTGTCATTGCTACTTTGAGGGTCGGGACCCATTGTGAGGTCTTAGCTCGTAACTCTTTGAATTTCGAAAACTTGGGGTGTTACAATATGGTATCAAATTTCTAGGTTGGCAACAAAGGCACTCGAAATCTTTTAAAGGCCGAATAGATCAATAAACAGAACCCACAAGGGGTCTACCTTTTAAAAAGGGGGTTTTATTTTTAAGCTTGTCGGTCTGTGATAGATTTACGGGGGACCTCCACTAGCTCCACGGATCTCATCAACTAGTTTAATTGGCCTTTATGTGCCTTTTATGGATTTCTGCTTTAGTTGATAGCGTGGCCTTATATATCTGTATATATCCCTATCGTAGATGGCGCGTACTAGAGCTACATCTGCTATGGGAGGAAGGGGTCGACCACATCTTCCACCTACACTCCGTGGACGAGACGTGCACAAAGACCTCCACTAGCTAGAAGTCGGGGCCAGGCCCTAGTTGCTGATCCGCCTATCGTTGAGGCGTTCGTTGAAGAAGTTGTTGAGAGCGTTGTTTCCGAGGATGGTAATTGGACCGCCGCTAGGTTCGGAGCACAAAGAGCATAGTCGACCGAGTCCGGTCGAATATCTATCGGAGCTTCTACGTACCGTGACTACGTGCAAAGAGTCAATGAGGCTATCAGGACTGGAGGACCAGCACCAACACCGCCAGTACCCGCGAGATCTGATGTGGTTTCGCAGAGAGTGACGCAGGTGGTTTTTCCACCTGCTAGAGTTGTTGAGGTTGCTAGAGCACCAAAGGAGGCAAAGGAGCCGAGACCCAACTATTGGTTGAAGGCTTTCAACCACCTGAAGGTTCCTTGTTTCGTAGGAAAGACGGGATTAGAGGTGGAGCTGTGGCTATGACAATTGGATTCTGATGTGGAGGCGATCGGTTGCCTAGAGAGACGTTGAGTCGACATAGCTCATACATTGCTGAAAGATCAAGCTCATTCTTGGTGGAGGACTGCCCACAACAAAGTCACGAGTTACGAGCAGATGAAGACGGTTATCAAGGATCGGTATTGCCATGCAATTATGAGGAGAGATCGACTACAAGATTTCCTTGAGAATGGATTCGAGGACCTTCCTATTGTTGAGATCGTCAACAAGTTTCAAGAGGAGTTCTTTGTTGGGTTCATGTGTATCACCCGAGGATCAACATGTTTATCTTTTCTCTCGGAGGTTGAGAGAGTCTACCCGCTCTTATCTTGCTGGTTTCCGTTGTGACTCCTTGACAAACTATCAATATAGAGCATTTTCTTATGAGAGAGACCGAACGGGTCATAGGAGAGATTCTCAAGCACGAGGTTCTGAGAAGAGACAAAGGACTGGACCTACCAGTACTGGAGCTAGAGCAGCTGGATTCAGGCATAATCAAACGCCGGGACACTCTGCTTTCCAGCAGACGATGCAGAGTTCCAACAAAGGACGGCAGTGTCATAAATGCGGAGGTGTCAAACACATCCGAGCTGATTGTAAGAAGACTGCACAGACTTGCTTTTCCTGTGGCAAGTGAGGACACAAAGCTGCGTTTTTCCGACAGGGTAAGGCGCTATCTCAGCAGGGATCTTGATAGCATGTTTTATAGTCTATATTTTGGGCTTGGTTTAGATTTTTTATCTTCATAAATCTGCATTTATGGATATATATTCTGCGATTACATTGTTGTTTTGTCTACCTTTTGCGGAAATCGAGGTCTACACCTAGTTTCGTTGTAATTGTAGGGAAAATGGCACGTTTTGCATCAAAATGGAGCTAAGGAAGCTAAGGAGTCATTGGAGCTACATTCTCGAGCTTTGAGAAGATCTCAGGAAGCATGGAAATGGTTAAGAAGATTGATTTTGGATCAGATTCGCGATGATTTACATTCTGTTGAGATTCACCTCGGTCAGTGTTTGCCCGAAAACGTGCGTGCAAATAAGCTTTATATTTATAAAACTAGAATAAAAGCAAGCGAACCCGCAATGTACGGATCGGCGTAGATTAACAAGTATTCTAGAGTATCAAACACAGGAATTTGGTGAAACAAAATCCAATTTCAGATTGTCAAGCAAATAAGATGTAAAGCTTTCCAAATATTGGGGAAAGACCAACCCTAGAGATCCGGATATCAAATTGTGGCAATCGATTCAAGATATACTAAAGAATTAAGGACAGAGTCAAGAATTGTGAAGGTATGCTAAAGTAAAATAATGTATGGTGAAGTTCCAAAACCTTATATGACTTACCCAAAGACACTCTCTATAAAGGTTGTTGAGGCTGCAGTATAGAAAGGATCTAAGGACAAGAATTAATCTCAAATACCCAAACTTGTAACCCAAGGATCAAAATAAACTCAAACGGTTAAGGTTGTGACACTCGAAACCGAAATAGAGGATGTTGAGTTTCACTACTACCTAGAAAAGGCAAGCCAAAGCTAGGTTAAAGCTAATCTTTAACTTTGGATTAAAGTAAAAGCAAAGTTCGTAAACTGAGGTAAATCACGGTTGGTTCTTGAGAAGCACGGCCGTGGAAGCCCTAGCACAGGCCGTGATTTAGGGTGTCGACGAAATTTCTCTAACTCTCAGGGTCCAATCAAATTACGATCAATCTATCATCATCTAAGCCACAACTATCAACCCTTCACCTTAGAATTGCTAAAGAGTTTTAGCCAATAACCATTGTCATGATATCAATATTTAATTTAAGAAGAATGAAAGATGAAAGCCCTCGAATACTCAATAAAACTTTAAAACCAATTCTGCAAATCCGAAACACAAGAAGCAATGTTAATGGATCCAGAATATATAACACAAAACCTCACAATGATCTAAGGCAAGCAAAAAGAACGGGATGTCAATCCGTCTTCAATATCAAAACCTAAGAAAAGGACTAAACTTCCGTCACAAGCAATCTCCAATCTCCAACAATCTGGCGTCTCCGCAACTCTAGGCGGCTTCCAATCAACCCTAAGCAAGAGTGCTAAACATGGGGTAAGCGGCCGTCCTCGAAATTCTCTTTTCCAGTCTTTTTATAAGGCAAGAAAGAGTTACCGTCAAAGCCCAATACGTAAATGACGTGGCAAATAATGACACGTCAAAAGAATGCCTAAATCACGGTCTCACAGCCTTCCACGACCGTGGTTTAGAGCGTGGAAACAGATTACGGTGCCTTGTGACTTCCACGACCGTAATTTAGACCGTGTAACTTACTGGAGTGCTCCAAACTCAAGTCCACGTTCATAATGCCAAGTCCACGGCCGTGGTTTAGAGAGTGGACTTCAAATCATCTTCTCCACGGCCGTAATTCAGGACGTGGAAGTGTATATTGCTTGTTGTTGCCTTTGTTTTGTGTCATTCTTCATCCTAGCTCCTTCCTTAGCTTCTTTGATGTATCTCCTAATCCTCGAACATGATCGATCACTCCCTTTTCTCTCTCAAATGCTCCGATTCCAGCTCCTATTCACCTATAATCAACACAAAGCTAGTGTAGACTTCCATATCGACAAGATAGATGAACAAGCTAACATTTGCTTCAAAACCTTATTCATGTACGCAATAATAAGGGAAAAACACTCAAAATAAGTGCCTAGAATATCGCCATATTTCATGCTAAGAAAATACCCCATACTTGTCACTTGCTTGTCCCCAAGCAAGGTTTTCACAAGCTTAGAACACACAAGTTAGAATGAAATATGCATGCAATTTCAAAATAAAACCATCCTTTAGGCAATAGTGCTTCTAGTCAATAGATCATCCTCAAACTTACTTCATTCATCCTTGAAAACGCTCACATACATAAACCAAAGAATGTAAAGTAAAGAAACATCATAGATCGCTTAAACTTCAAGACAAACGTCATAACCTTCAAGTATTGTCAAAATCAAGCATGTGAAACTTCAATTCAGATCACCAAGTCAAATAACATTCTTTTGATCTTAAGGACTTTCAAGTAAGGTCTAGAACGCGGAAAGGAGGGAAACTTGTAAGGGATGTGGTGCATGAATCCGGGAAAAGGAATAACCCAACTATTTTTCTTTTTATTTTGATTTGCAACACCATCAACTTAGAGCTTTGCTCTTTTCCTTTTCACATTATTTTTCAACTTTACTTTTTGAAATATGGATAGAGGTGCACAAAAACGAAGCCTAAGAGATCTGCGTTTCTCAATTTTGAGATGCCTTAAACCCTTGATGCACATACCATAACTCGTTAGGAATATCGCTCAATCCGACTTTGGCAAGACACAAACACCCGGCTATGTGAATGGTGCCGAGTTACTCATCGTCATGATTGACTTCCCCAAACCTATTAGTTCTATTCTTTGAATGCAAAATTTTGCTTTCATGGCCCTCCCACATCAAACATGCCAAATATCAACTCCTCCAAATTCCCGGATAGGTAAGGGAGGCAATTACTTTTATTGAAGGGCTAGATGATCAAAGAAAGAAATAAGAAAATCGAATTGCCTTAATCATTTCATAAAGAAGTATAAGAACTCATCATGTGATTTAAACCTTGATTTCTCTATATGATTTAGATAAAACTTTCACATTATGAAACTTGCAAGAAAGGATAAACAACACATTCAATTTCTTTTCAATTCATAATTCCATTTAAGCATACAATTGTCATCAAAAACTCATTCCACAAGTGAGAACTATCATAGAAGTAATCTCTAATCTTAGAAGCACAAAACTTTTTCAAAATTTTCAAATTTTTATGGGTTTTTCAAAGCCTTTTTCATGCAAAGCAATAACAAAACGTGTGACTATGGAATGAAACATGCAAAGTGTCATGGATAGAAGCAAGCAAATGTAGTAGAGTTATTACACAGATAGTCACACCCCACACCATACTTAAAACATACATTGTCCTCAATGTTAAAAAAGAAAATAAAGAAAAGAAAGAAAAGCAAAATGAACTCACTAGACAGTGGTGGGGCGGCTGAAACTGGCGATCATCAAACTCGTCACTGCGGAGGAGGTGGTGGAAACGGACGGAAGTCATGGCTATAGTACTGCCCGAACTACTGGTGGTAAATGTCACTCATCATCTCATCATGCTCCTGGCTCAGTGTCTCCTGGGTCTCCCGGTGGATCTCCAAGTCTCCCACTCTCCTAGAAAGGTCGGTGGCCCACGCCGGTAGCTGCTCATACCAAGCTTGTGCGTCCTGGGGAGTCGGTGCTGCTGGTGCTGCGGGTGCCTGATCATACCACAGAGGTGGAGCTCCTATCCATGAAGGCTTCTCCCCATACCAAGCGGGAGGAGCGTCCATCCAAGTCGGCCTCTCACTTACGCTAGCACCGCGAGAGGAAGAGGCTCCGGAAGGTTGCGGGGAACGTCTAGGAGGGTCGGGGAAGTGTGCCGGCTGATCCGGAAAAGTGCCAAAGTCCTTCTCATCACCTCCTCCCTCTAAATCATCACCTCCTCCTATCTCCCCCTCTACATCCGCAGCCGGGACATCATCCGGCACAAAAGGAGGTGCTGCCAACCTATTCGCATGCATGGCGGCAAAAGTCTGCTTCTAGTTATGGCGTCCGGCCATAATGGAATACTCGGGGAGCGAAGGGATACCTCTACCTCCTATCTCCTCCCAAGGCATACCGGCGGTAGGTGGACCACGGTGTCTAGGGAAGATGATGCCCCTAGTCATAAGGCTATTGAGACCCAAAGATCTCGCCGCTATCCTAGTGCAAGCGGAATAGTCTATCCCTAGCTGCGAGGCAATGTGAGTGACCATACCACCATACCCTATATTGCCGGCTCTCTTGTTCTTCAGCTAACTCATGGTGGAGGCTAGGAGGGTAGCACAATCGGCGGGTCTACCATGGAGCATAGAGTAAAGGAGGAAAAGCTCATCGGTCTTAATCTTTTGAGGGGTTTCGGTCCTCGGGAAAAGGCACTCGGAAAGGACCCTATGAGCTATCTTCAAGGCTAAGTGATAGATGAGCTTAGCCTTGGTGTCAGCCGGTTGCCAATGGTCCTCACTAGCATATATCATAGCGATATCCTCCCAAAAATCCTTAGCGTATACCCCGCTAGAAAACCGACCATTGAAGGTCTCTTGGAACCCAAAGTAGGCTCCAAACTGCAAGGTCAAGAACTCATAGTTCCCCTCCATCAACCAGAAAGAAACCGTCCCATCGACGGCGCTATGCTCAAAGGAAGTGACGAACTCCCTAGTGATCTCCTCATAAGCGTCCGCTCAAATAGCAAAAAAGGCTATCAAACCATCTCTATCTAGAAGCCATGTCAAATCATTCACTACGTTCACCGGTTCAAGCTCCTCAAGCACTAAGTATCGCGGTCCTATGACCGGCCTCTTTTGGATTCTCTCTAAGGCATCGAGGTAATCCTCATGAATGGTTGGAATTCTAGGAGGTGGGGGTGATGGTGGTTCACTAGGAGGGACTTGGGAGGAAGAGGAACTGTCACCTTTCCTCTTCTTGTTCCTACTCGACTTTCTCCTAAACATGTTGTCCATTACAGGGGAAATCACGGTCTATTCTAAGAAAACCACGGCCGTGGAACCTACAAGGACCGTGGTTCGGTTCTGTTTCAATCAAATCTCAACCAAATCACACCAAATTCACCAGACACAGTCCAAGACTAATTCCAAATCCAATTCCAATCAGTTATCCTAAAAATCTTGCGAAGAATTGAACCAAATTGACAAGTAGAGATAGAGGATAAAAACCTAGGTTTGGGATTTTAAAAATCCAAATTCCTTCTTCTGCAGGGATTGTTCACTTGATTGTTGATTGGATCTTGTAGATGATCGAGAATGCTTCACTTTAGGCTCAAGAATCGTTCTAATCGGACTCCGAACGAAGATTTGCGAGAAGGGGAAATATTTCGGTGATTAGGGCGTGGAAAAGGGCATGGATTTGAGAAATTGTGGGGGTTTTTGTGAAGGAAGGTGGTTTATATAGTGCCCTGATAGCATGTATTATAGTCTATATTTTGAGACTTGTTTAGACGTTTTATCTTCAATAATCTATATGTTTGAATGTATATTATGTGATTATAATGTCATTTCATCTACCTTTGCGGGAATCGAGGTCTACACCAAGTTTCGTTGTAATCGTAGGTAAAATGGCACGTTTTGCATCGAAATGGAGCCAAGGAGCAAAGGAGTCAATGGAGCTACATTTAGGAGCTTAAAAGAGGAGCTCAGGATGCATGAAGTTAACAAAGTAGATTTACTTTGGACCAGATTTGAGAGATTTCACATTCAGTTCAGAGTCACATCGGTTGACCACAGAGTCACCTCGACCAAGGTGATCTAGAGGAGCGCCCCGACCGAGGCGAATACCCTGACGCGACGAGATATATTTTATTTGGCTGAGATCTTTTATTTTTGGAAGGAGAGATCTTATATTTTTGGGCTGGATTTCTGGAAGGAAGAGCATATATTTGGGAGATCTATTTTAGAGATATGGATATATTTTATTAGGAAATTATCTTTTTAAGATATTATTATCTTTGGGAGATAATTCTCCTATATAAAGGGTTGGATTTTCCACAAGTTCAACAATGCTGAGAGGCTGAGAATAACCAGCAAAGAGAGGATTTTCTGAAAGCTTTGAAGGAAGGAGGAAAGATTGAAGATAAATCAAGGAATGATTGATCGTTCGGATATAGATTTTGAGGGGATTTGTAAGATTTTCTTAGATTCCCTTTTGCTTGATTGTCTTGTTGGATTTGTAATCCAAGGAACGCTGATTTGTTTGATATTTGATTCAGTTATTGAAGCCTTGTTCTTAAGGTTTTTGTGTTCAAATATTCATTCTCTTCCCATATATTTGATTATTGCTTTCATGATGATGAGTGGCTAATTTCCTTGTGTGATTCTAGGGTGATTGGCTGAAGGTTGTGTGAAAAACAATGATAGAATAATCTAAAATCCCAGTAGGACCTTGAAAGCTCGAGTCTTTATCCTTAATCTTAGAACATCTCGTTCAGTCGATGAACATCTCGGCCGGGGTGGGACTTGACTGACGAGGTGACTTATCTGATCCGTAACTGAGAGTTAAGTGTTAGAGTTTGCCAAATCCTATTCTTATTACACCTTTCCTGGTTCAATGCAAGCTTAGGATGAGACTTACCCGGTAATTCCTTAGTTTGTTTAACCAAGATCATAAGTGTAGGTAATAAAGGTTTATCCTTTATTGGGGTTTGAGTGTGCCTTCATCCCATCTTTGTGAGTCAGCCTGAGACTTACTCGGTAAAGGTTGATTCTATTCCCTTAGTTGGTGTGTTGGTTTGGGACTATAATTCTTTTCCTGAGTACCTTGAGACTTACCCGGTGATAGGTTCTTTGGCTTGGGATTGTGAGTAGTGAGACTTACCCGGTGATCTATTCCACTTTAGTAACACCTTCCCTTTGCAAAACCTCATCTTTGTCCGCTTATCTTGAGATCTTGAGTTGGAACCACAACTGGATGCTTTAATCCCTAGAACTATCATATTCCCCTTTATTGACCTTATTATCATCTTTGATTGTTTTAATCGCTTTTGTGGTTATTTGCAATATTGACAACCTATACTTGCTTTGTTTCACCTAAGTCCCTGATATCGACACCCCAGAATTCTTGCTTTTACTATAATTGATCCGTACACCGCGGGTTCGCATCCTTGTTTTAAGCATACTTCTTTGGTTATAAATTTAAAGCTTGCACACACCATTTGGAGTGAACAAGTTTTTGGCGCCGTTGCCGGGGACTTGGTCTAGACCGA
This sequence comes from Fagopyrum esculentum, assembly GCA_033239045.1. Taxonomy (NCBI): domain Eukaryota; kingdom Viridiplantae; phylum Streptophyta; class Magnoliopsida; order Caryophyllales; family Polygonaceae; genus Fagopyrum; species Fagopyrum esculentum. Next base: position 62,959,162 of record BSUD01000003.1, on the reverse strand, counting down.
GCCGGTTACGGTTGTCTTTCGGGGCTATTGCCTCTATTGCTACTAAGCATTCTACTTGAGTGACTTTCGCAGGTTCTTCTTTTTAGGTTTATGCTAAGAACCCGTGCTGGGAAGAAAATCGTTCCTTACGATCCCGAACCAGAAAAAACATATAAGAAACGCTTGAAAGAAGCGAAAATGGCCAATCAAGACGATCGCAATCTTGAGGCCGAGTTGAATGAGGCAATGGAACAGCTGCGCCTCAATAGGGAGGAATTGCAACGTGAAAGGGAGGAAAATCGCACCAGAGCTGCAGAGATTGCAGCTGACATGGTTTAGTTACGAGCTCAGATCTTGCCTCGACCAGACCCTCGACTGAGGCAGGATCCCGCTCCAGATGCCCCAGCCGAGATACTTCCACCTCGGATGTCAGTCCGAGATGTTCTTTTTGCACGTATTCCAGAAACCCTAGGGCAGAGGATGGACCCAAACCAGCAATTGAGGCGTCCAAGAGTTAACCTAGGAGATCCAGCGGAGCATGAATATGAACTTCGACCGCAAGTTCTTTCCATGATCCGCTAATGCCAGTTTGGAGGTTTAGAGAGGGAATCTCCACATCAACATTTGCAGAACTATGAGAGTTTGATGGAAACCTTGAAAGCTTCAAGGGTGGAAAATAATAATTACAAGTTAAGGCCTTTTTACTTTTCTTTGAAAGATAGGGCGTTTACTTGGTACTAGTCTCTTCCTGCCGGAAAGATCAATACTTGGGAGGAGATGACGACGGAGTTCTTGACAAAATTCTTTCACCCCTCCAAAACTGCTGAAATGAGAGGGAAGATCAATGCATTTATCATGAAGGACAAGGAGAGTTTGTCCAAGTCATGTGAAAGATTTAAAGATGTTCTTTTGGATTGCCCACATCATGGGATTCCAAAGATAGAGTTGTTGAAGATTTACTTCAAGGGATTGGATGGAGCTACCCAATTCAGCCTTCAACTACTATCTGCCGGCACATTCATGGATATACCGATTGATGAAGCTTGGGAATTTATTGAAAAACAAGCTTTGCACATGGAGAAGTACTCGCACCAAGGAGTTGAAAATGGAGTTAAGAGATTGACTTCCAAGAAGCTCCATCAAATGATAATCAACTCACCTCTCTCAAGAATGATGTGAAGCAATTGAAGGATCTTTTGGTTGCTCACACCAAGAAGGAAGAGGAAGGATATCAAGGCTCAAGGAACAACAATGGTTCCCAGAACAACAACAACAATGGTTCCCGGAACAACAATTACAACAATAATAGAGGCTCCAACAGCAACAATTGGAGGCCCAACAATCAAAATCTGGGTAACCCTTACTCTAACTCCAATTCAAATAATTCTTCTAATCCTTTCCTCTCTTCTTCTTCTTCTTCTACTCCGTTGAAGAGCCAGGAGGCTGGATCAAGCTCGTCCCATCCAGAGAAGAAAGATGCAGTGCTGGAGGCTATCTTGATCAAGCTCAATGTTATGAAGACGTCCATGACTTCATTTTCGAAGGCACAAAAAGCCTTAGAACAACAATTCTTTAATAAGGCGAATGAAGCCCCAAGAGACCCAGGGAAGCTCCCAACAAGGACAGAGAGCAACCCCAAGGGACAGATCATGGCAATAACGACGAGAAGTGGATTGAAAACTGCAGATCCAGTGCCTCGGTCGATGCCAGTATAGAACACCTCGGTCCAGGTACAAACGAAGAACACTTCGGTCGAGGTACCATCCGAGGTGGAGTCACAGAAAGAGTCGGACAAAACTGAAGTTTATGTCCCACCTCCTGCATATAAACCACCACTTCCATTCCCCCAATAAAGGGCCAAAGCACATCTAGACAAGCACTTTGGTAAGTTCCTTGACTTGATGAATAAATTACATATTAATATCCCTTTCCTTGATGCTATTCTAGGGATGCCGGCCTATGGGAAGTTCTTAAAAGAGATTCTATCAAGGAAGAGGAAGCTGGAAGATTTTGGTGAAGTAAGGATGACATCTAAATCCTCGGAGCTCATTCAAATCATGAAGGAGAAGATGCCACCCAAATTGAGAGATCCTGGCTCATTTTGCATTCCCATTCAAGTTGGGGATGTGACTTGTGAAGCCTTGTGTGATCTAGGAGCCAACGTGAGCATCATTCCGCTAGAGCTATGTGTGAGGATCAGAATTGAAGAGCCCAAGCCAGTGAAGATAAGGTTATACATGGCGGACCGCTCCATTACCCATCCATGGGCATTTTTGAAGACGTCCCGGTTAAGTTAGATAACTTCTATTTACCTATAGACTTTGTTGTGCTTGATATTCCTGTAGATTATCCCGTTCCTATCATTCTCAGGAGACCATTTCTAGCAACTTCGGGTTACAATGTGGATTGTAAGAACGCCAAGTTGCAATTCAACATTGGCGGTGATCAAGTTGAGTTTGCATTGCTTGCTACAATGAAAGGAGAGCCGTTGGAGGATGATATCTTCAACATCTATGATGAAGAAGAATCAAGAGAATTGGGAGCTCTATCCTTATTAATGATCCACTCGAAAGAGTTATTAGTTTTAGCTTAATGGGGAAAGGTATAGATGCTTCTTGTGATGCAGATATACGGAGCTTAAAGGCACTTGAAGAAGATCCAAGAGCTAAGATTGAAAAACTAATCCAGGAGAAAAGAATCTCCAATTTCGGTCCCAGATGTAGTACCTCGACCGAGGCACTTTCTGGACCAAACGAGGTGTTCTTGACTAAAGAACATCTCGGTCACCCACTCTGGACCTCGACCGAGGTCGAAAGCGAGATGATGTCAACTGAGACTTTTGAAAGTCCAGTTCTTCGATCTAAGTCTACTCCACTGGAAGGAGGAAGCAAGGATCCCCCTCAGAAAGCACCCCCAGTTGTGGAGCTTAAACAACTTCCAAGTCACTTGAGGTATGCTTTTCTTGGACCGGATTCTACTTATCCCGTTATTGTTAGTGCTTCCTTTCCGAAACTGAATTATCTAAACTGATGCATGTCCTGAGAAAGCATCAAAAGGCTTTGGGTTATACTATTGATGATATTATTGGTATTAAGCCCTCTTTCTGCATGCATAGTATACTAATGGAGGACGATCATAAGACTTCACGAGAACCTCAAAGACGGTTAAATCCGATCATGAAAGAGGTTGTGAAGAAGGAAATTCTTAAGTTGTTGGATGCAAGTATCATATTTCCTATCTCGGATAGCAAGTGGGTGAGCCTAGTGCATGTAGTTCCAAAGAAAGGAGGGATGACCGTTGTGACGAATAAGAACAACGAGTTGATCCCAACTAGGACCATCACGGGCTGGAGGGTGTGCATCGATTATAGGAAGCTGAACGTGGCCACTCGGAAGGACCATTTTCCACTTCCCTTCATCGATCAAATGCTTGAACGGTTAGCCCAACATTCACACTTTTGCTATTTAGATGATTATAGTGGCTTCTTTCAGATTCCTATCCATCCGGATGATCAAGAGAAGACCACTTTCACTTGTCCATGGGGGACATTCGCTTATAGGAGGATGCCATTTAGTATATGTAATGCACCCGCTACCTTCCAGCGATGCATGATGGCTATCTTTTCCGAGTATATAGAGGAGATCATGGAGGTAGTTTTGGATGATTTTTCAGTATATGGTTCCTCTTTTGATGATTGCCTATCTAACCTTTCTCTAGTTCTACAAAGATGTGAAGACACTAATCTTGTTCTGAATTAGGAGAAGTGTCATTTTATGGTTAATGAAGGCATTGTGCTAGTACACCTCGTTTCCAACCGAGGTATTGAGGTCGATCGAGCTAAGATCGAGACTATTGAGAAACTTCCTCCCCTTGTTCTGTTAAGGGTGTGCGGAGTTTTCTCGAGCATGCAGGTTTCTATAGGAGGTTCTTCAAGGATTTCTCAAAGATTTCTAAACCATTAACTAAACTCTTGAATAAGGATGTGGTTTTCGAGTTTTCGCAGGAAAGTCTTGATGCATTTTACAAGATTAAGAAAGCATTGATTTCCGCTCCCATTATTCAGCCTCCGGATTGGACATTGCCCTTCGAGATTATGTGTGATGCGAGTGATGTTGCGGTAGGAGCGGTTGATAACAAGATTTATGACTTAGGATTAGGTAATCATTTAGATAGATTTCTCACTCATTCATGCACGTTTTGGCATTGGTTCATGACGTCTTCGCTCAATTCATGCACATTTTTAGAAAAGACGTCTACACTACCTTTTATCGGTTTTGTAGGTAATTCGGGGATCTATTGGACGTTAATCGATACATTTGAGGGCCAAGCCTCATGATGGTACACATCCAAAGCCTTGGAGGAGCATAATTGGAGCAACAAAGGACACAAAGACCACTATTGGTGCAAGCAATGGAGCAACTCATGGCTAGACGATCATAGCATGCTTCTGTTGAAGAAAATCGACCTACACCCAGGAAAATCGGCCGATTTTTTCCTCTGGGTCGATTTTTGGGCCTTTGACAGCTTAAGCCACGTGTCCCACAATCTCTTGTCCGTCCTTGCTCTTGGTGGAGAATATAAGTGGTCCTTCAAAGCTGTTGCTGGCACTTCCCATTGATCCTTCTCCTCTCTTTTGACCTATCTTCTTCCCCAAAACACTTCTCCATTGTTGCCTCTCTTCCAAGCACCCATTAGGGGTGTTCTTGGAAGAGATTAGTGTAGATTCTCGTTTTAGAGTGAGATTAGAGTGGATTTGAGAGAGAAGTTCATTGTTGACAACTTGGATTAGCTCTTGGAGCCTTGTAAGGATTTGGTAATTTCTATTCTATGCTTTTAATGTCTTTTCTTTGGATTGTTCTTCATCAATTGATCATGACTTGCAAGCATGCTTTATTTGTGGAGATTGATCTTGAAATGAATGTTGTTGGCTAGATAGATTGCGATTCTAGGGTAAGGAAAGAAGGGTTATGGCTAGGACCATGATAGAATGAACTTAGATTTTTACCCTTGGATGACTCTTGTTCTTGAAATCCTAGTGTTTGTTGAGCTAATTCTATCCTAGGGAGACCTAGTGTTAGCAACTAAGTGTTTAGAAGAGACTTACCCGGTGATTCTTACTCTTAGATTCAAAAGATGACAAACCCTAGGTAGTGGTGAGCCTCACAAGCCGCCATTGGACTAAGTGTGCTAGGATAGTTGTTTAGGACTTCCCTTTCCGAGACTTACCCGGTAAGGATAGGTTAGACCCCTAGGTAACAATCCGGTTTGTGTAGAATTCCTATCCTTAGGTTCTTAGAGACTTACCCGGTGATGAGACCTTAGGAATGGACTAGTGGATCATGAGACTTACCCGGTAATTGATCCCAATCTAGAAACGCTTAATCCCAACATATCATAGTTAATCCGAGGAATGAATAGATAGCTTGAGTCTATGCCATAACCGGACTTCCAATCTCTAGAATCCGCTTTGTTACTTCCATTCTCCTATCTTTTGTGTTAGTGTGTGTTTGTGTTGCTTCATTGTGTTCACATATTTGTGATCTTTGTTTGATCACCCAAAACCCTCCAAAAACATTGTGTTTTCCATTTTCTTTATTCCTCATCTTATCTTAGTCTAGATTCACACTATCTTTGATCATTGAATGACTTAGTTTCACCTCAGTCCTTGAGTTCGACCTCGGAATACTGTCCCTACTACAAACGACCCGTACACTGCGGGTTTCGCTAGGTAGTTTAGGATTTAGTTCGAGTTATAAATTTAAAGCTTTTTGTGCTACTAATCCTAGCGTAACAAGTTTTTGGCGCCGTTGCCGGGGACTAGGTCTAGATTAAGTCATTTGATTTTGATTGCTTTTAGTGTTTATCTTTCTTGTTACTTTTGATCTTGTGTTGTTTTTGTCTTTGCCTTTTCATGTTTGCCATGGACGGATTGTACCTCCAAGACGACCTTGACGACATGGAGTATGAGGAGTGGATGGAAAGCCAAGATCTAGGACCTCTCCATGATGAGTTTGAGTATTGGGAGGAGTTTAATGCCTATCATGAGTCCCATGATCAAGCTCACATGACTACATTGCCTTATGTGGAACCTCACCATCAACCTCACAATGACCGAGTAGAATCAATGCTAGAAGAAATGTTGAGGAAGATGGATGATCTAGAGAGCAACCTTGCTTCCATTTCGAGTGCCCACATGGTGCTTGAAGTGGAGGTATTTCAACAAGAGGAGGTTCACTATGAGGAGATCCAAGAATTTCCCGATTCAACCATAACCAATAGAGGCCTTGAGGAAAAGTTGAATGAAGCTCGGGAGCAATTGTGGCTAAGGGATTTGGCCCTGGAGGATGCAAGAAGATTGAATGTCGAGAAAGAAGAACAATTGAGGAGGGAGATTGAGGAGATTAGGCATGCTCTTATGCTAGGAGATCCTACCATCCTTCAAGGCTTACCTCCACCTCCTTCACCTTTGGAGGGGTGCAATGAAGTATTCTCACCCCCGGACATCCTTGCCATCAACCCCGGAACCACACTTGAAGAGCTCACAAGGGAGAGCCCTAAGTTAACTTCAACTCCTTCCAATCCTTTCTTGCTTGCCCGGAGTACACACGAAGATTGGAGTCCCTTTCCTAAGGAGTCTCCAATGTTGATTGATGGAGGAAAGTATGATGGATCCATGATGGTTATGGAGCACTTCAATGAAGAATTCTTTCCAAGAACCGGTCTTCTTCGGATTATAGAGGATGAGGATGGCAAGTATCTCACCGGTGTGACCGCGGAGTACCAATTTTCTAAGTATGGGGTGGCACCTATGGTTGAAACTCCATACTATCATCAAATGAGCGGTGATGAAGGAGTCTACTACTCACCGGTGAAGAGAGAACTTAAAGCTTATTTGGGCATCAAGTGGCCCTTGCTTGTCATCATGGATGCCGGAAAGCGATGGTTGCTTGGACTCCTCAAGCAAACCATGGTATTCGAGGTGGATTGACACATCCTCGGAGTTTGGTCAAGCTAATGACCTTAAAGAAGCGCTTAATGGGAGGCAACCCATTGGTACATGTCTTTCCCTTTTATTTTTCTTGTTTTTGTTTGATTTTGCTTTTGGTGTGCTTTGTTTTTCTTTTGTGTTTTTGAGTGCTAGATCTTGTTGATTGTCGTGTGTGATGAGATGCTGGAGGTCATGTGAAAACCTCATGGAACTATTGAGAAGAAGTTGCAAGATCCGAGCACATGGGCAAGGAAGAAAGCACCAGGAAAATCGGACTGATCTTGCACATAAATCGGCCGATTTTCCTGGGTTATGGTCCGATTTTTCCTCTGTAAAGGAAAGTGATGATCGCCAATCGAGCATGGGTGGAGCGGACGTGGAACTTGGACGGCTTGCGGTGCCAAGCGCGGGTTCCGATGCCATAATGAACATCAAGAGCTCTCTACCATCCTTGATCGATCATCCACCATCATCATTCAATGTGACCCGAAATACCAAAGCATCACCAATTTTACATTGTGAGAACTCTCTTTCACTTCTTTATTTAGTTTACACATTGGGGACAATGTGTTTCTAAGTATGGGGTGGGGTTTTCATGATCACTTGCATGATTAGCATCTAGGATAGTTTAATTTTGTTACATGTTTCATTATGTCTTGCATTGTACATACATATTTCGAAAATTCCAAAAAAATTCAGAAAATTTAAAAAATTTTGTGCTTTCTAGGCTTGGATATGACCCTTATGATGAATCTTGTCTTGTGAATTGGCTATGGATGGCCTTATGTGTCAAATTGATGATAGCATATGTGGACTTGAAGTACTTATCTTGAAACCCATGAATGAATTTGTGATCATGAATGTTTGCCTTGATTGAATTGAGTATTGAAAGTCGAAATTGCATGATAGTTCTTGCACACCATCTAGGAGTGATTAAGGCAATTCATTTTTCTCTACTTCTCATCTTGATCATGTTGTTTGAGCACCTCAATTGATATAAATTGACCTCTTTTGACCCATCCGGGAATAGGAGCATGCTAGTGTGTTGATGTGTGTGAAAAGCAAGTGTGGGGTGAAGTTGTTGATGAAAGAATGATGAGAATGAAATGCTGAAATTGTTGTGAAAGTGTAGACAAAAATATAGGTTTGGGGACGTTGGTTTAAATGACAAGTAACTCGGTACACTTCACATAATCGGGTGTTGGTGCCTTGCCAAAGTCAAATAAACTGATAGTCCTAACGAGCTTTGGTATGTGTGCCCGGTGTGGATGCATCTCGAAAAATAGAAAAAGCCCGAGAATGGCTAATCACCAAGGTTTCGGCTTTTGTACACCAATGCCATTGTCTCAAAAATAAAAGAAAGAAAAGAAAATGAAGAAAAATATACACTTGAGGGAAGTTGATAAGAAAATTTGAAGTTGTGGTTGTTTAGTTCCTTTCCCGGATTAGCATCACATAGCCTAGAAAATTCCCACCTAATCACAACGTTTCTTGGCCTTCTATTTCACAAAGTCCTTATGACCTACTTGCATGTGTGTAAGACTAAGTGATTTAGATTGGATATGCTCATGATCATCTTGACTTCTTCATCTTTACATTTCATTGCATGCTATCAAGTTAAGTGTAATTGTCTTTTCATGCTTTCATTTATTTGATACATAATTGCTTGTCCATTTCCATGAAACATGACTATGAAGGTGATCCAATATTAGAAGCACAACTCCAAAAAGATTTTGCCATTTTTCTGCATACATAAATCATGTCATCTCTTAGTCTATAGTTGGGAATTTGCTCGGGGACGAGCAAACCTTAAGTATGGGGTATTTTTGATAACAAGATTTATGACTTAGGATTAGGTAATCATTTAGATAGATTTCTCACTCATTCATGCACGTTTTGGCATTGGTTCATGACGTCTTCGCTCAATTCATGCACATTTCTAGAAAAGACGTCTACACTACCTTTTATCGGTTTTGTAGGTAATTCGGGGATCTATTGGACGTTAATCGATACATTTGAGGGCCAAGCCTCATGATGGTACACATCCAAAGCCTTGGAGGAGCATAATTGGAGCAACAAAGGACACAAAGACCACTATTGGTGCAAGAAATGGAGCAACTCATGGCTAGACGATCATAGCATGCTTCTGTTGAAGAAAATCGACCTACACCCAGGAAAATCGGCCGAGTTTTTCCTCTGGGTCGATTTTTGGGCCTTTGACAGCTTAAGCCACGTGTCCCACAATCTCTTGTCCGTCCTTGCTCTTGGTGGAGAATATAAGTGGTCCTTCAAAGTTGTTGCTGACACTTCCCATTGATCCTTCTCCTCTCTTTTGACCTATCTTCTTCCCCAAAACACTTCTCCATTGTTGCCTCTCTTCCAAGCACCCATTAGTTTCACCACAGTCCTTGAGTTCGACCTCGGAATATTGTCCCTACTACAAACGACCCGTACACTGCGGGTTTCGCTAGGTAGTTAGGATTTAGTTTTAGTTATAAATTTAAAGCTTTTTGTGCTACTAATCCTAGCGTAACAGCGGTGCTTGGACAAAAGAAGGATGGCCGGACCAACGCCATTTACTATGCTAACAAGACGCTAGATGAATCCCAGCCGAACTACGCCACCATCGAAAAGGAGCTATTGGCGGTTTTTTATGCTTTTGAGAAATTTCGTTCTTACTTAGTAGGAGCGAAAGTTATTGTTTACACTGACCATGCAGCTATTCGTTACTTGCTTGCTAAGAAGGATGCTAAGCCACGTCTTATTAGATGGATTCTCTTGCTTCAAGAGTTTGACCTAGAGATCCGCGATAAGAAGGGATCCGAAAATTCTGTTGCGGATCACCTAAGGCGGCTACCTCCCTCTTCACGCGAGAAGGACGAACCACCCATAGTTGATTCATTCCCCGATGAGCACTTACATTTGCTGGAACGTTTGATAGAGTTCTTTATCTCACCCCATGATGAAAGCGAAGTATGGGGTGAGGACACCTTCCAGCATGTTTAGGGATATCGTACGGTCCAGCTAGCGACCTTAAACCAAGCGCTTCTTGGGAGGCAACCCAAGGTATTGCTTTCTTTTCCCTTTTCTAGTCTAGCTTTAGATAGTTTGCTTTTGCTTTGCTTTGCTTTGTTTTTGGCGTTCTAGACTGAAACTAGGTACTTTCTAAGGAAGGAATACAACTCAGAGCAACAGTGGAAGGACAGAAGTTCGAGAAATTGAGAAGACGGAGTTTGACTAGGACACATCTCGGTTGCAGTCACAGCACATCGACCGAGATGATTCTTGAGCAACCGAGGCGACTAGGGCTGACAAAAATTCACCTTGATCCAGACACCTCGGTCCAGTCGGGATCACCTCGACCGAGGTGACAGCAGAATCAGCGAGGGGTATAAAAGGGGAAACGGTTTCTCTCTCTTCCCTCCTAACTTATCCCTCGACCGCGGGGCACCCTAACCTCGCTTTCTTCGTTTCTCGATCGTTTTTGACGATTCTTTCTCCCATTTTGCGAGGAAAGGCTAGGGGAACCAATTGCAAGCAACAATCTGCAACAAGAACGCCTCGAATCGACCGAATCCGGGGTAAAAAGTCGAAACCCTAACTCCTTCTTCTCTTTACTGATTTCGGAATTTAGTGGCTTTGGTTGCCATAGATCTCTGTTGAAAAAGGCTTAAGTACCCCATAGGAACATCTGTAGTTGAATCGGGGGAAAAGAACTGAAATTCCGAGAGTTGGAATCGAGCAGCTTCGCACCTCGGTCCAGTTGACCTGCGCCTCGACCGAGGTGATTCTTGAGTTCTGATAAGCAACCAAGGTAACCTGTCAGACAGAGAAAGAGAGAATGAGTTCCAGGTCCGATCGCCAGATAGTCTTGAGAGATAGATCTTCCCCTTCTTCTTCTTCTTCTTCTTCTCGACCTACCATACCGGTGATACATGAGCGTCACCAGGCTGATTACGACCGGATCTGTACGCGCCCAGTGATTGCGCCGCGGTTTGTAGACATTTATGCTTTTGACTGTCTATATGTTGCTGATGATTTGAGACAGATGATCTTGATGGTTGGGTTGGAGTAGTTCATCTAGATTAGAGCTCCAGCCTACCTCGAGCCTATAGTGGAGTTTGTGAGCTCTGTGACTCACATGCTTGAGGAGAAGGCCATCAAGTACCGGTTGCTGAACCGGAATTACTTAGTCCCGATGGATTAGTGGAGAGACATCTTCGGCTTCTCGACCCCCACAGTTCCCGATTTCCCTTCTCGAGTTGTAGCTCGACAGTTCTGGGGACAAATATCTCATGTAGTTGAGCATGCTGATAGGTGGAGACCTGGAGACTCTAGGGAGAAGATTATTTTCCACTTCACTTTCAGACTTGCCCACCGGATATTCAGCGAGACACTTTTGGCGCATACTGAGACGTCCCAAAAGGTTAGACTGGGGGAGCTTCTGAACTTATTTTGTATGGTGACTGGGGGTCTGCCCGAATTTGGGGCGATGCTAGCTGAGGATCTACACCGGATCAAGGCTAAGGGGAAGGGAGACATTTGCTGTGGTGGCCTAGTGACTCATATAGCGACAGTGATGGGGTTGGATTTGAGCGCTTGTACATTAGTGGCGGCTGCCAAGCCGCTAGGGCTGCAAGAGATGATCACCAGGAGGATTCTAGTTCCTCGTGGACTCACTACGCCATATGTGGCGATGCCTTGGGAGCAGACTGCCCCTCAGGGTATTAGGTGGTCTTCCCAATTCTCAGTCTACGACCCTCAGTACTGGTCCAGTGCATGGATACCATACATTGAAGACGCTAGAGATGCAGCAACTCAGGTGTAGGAGGATGAGGATGAGGAGGACGATGACGGTGCTGCCATAGAGACAAGGACGGATACAGCCGGTCCTAGTGTACTAGTCGTCGATCTAGACAACGAGGAGACAAAGGAGGAGGCAAGTGCACCACCATCACGTCCTGCTAGGCGTAGAGTCCGTAGACAGCGGGATCCCGTAGCTCACCGACGGATAGACGAGTTGACGGATCAAATGATCGACTCTTACACCGCCCTATCCTTGAACATGTTGGAGATGAAGGAGAGCCATCACTACTAGCGCCGGATGTTGGAGATACAGTTCCAGCACACTATGGGCTACCCTTTTGATCCTTCCCAGCATCCGTACGTGCCATATCCACCACCATCACCAGCAGATCATGACTAGAGCTTGCAGGGGTTTGTTTTATTTATTTATTATGCAGCTCAACTTATGTCCGGTGAGCACTCTAATTTTCAGACTTATTTTGACCCATTGGGACAATGTGTCCCAAGTATGGGGTATTTGGATGTATTTATATGACTTATGTGTATGCTTGGATGACTCTACCGGATATTATTGTTTTATCTTGCTCTATGTGTTTATCTGAGACTACATGCATGCATACAAGTTATTTGGTTGAGAAAAACGTCAAAAACTAGTTAAAGAAAATTTTTTTATGACCTCGACCGAAGTGACTCTGACCAATCGAGGTGCAGTACCTCGGTTGACTTAGAACATCTCGACCGAGGTGGTTTAACTGAGACAGTTTTCGAAACGATTTTGTGCTTCTTATTTGGATATGACCTCAGTGAAGATTTTGTTTGTAGACTGGCTTTGAAATCTTTATATGCTCGAAAGGTTTAATAATTTGTTCAAGTTGCTAAGTGCTTTGTTTGAAATTTGTGGCATGTTTAATACTTTGTTTTTATCCAAATTATGTTGAATTTGAAAGTTGATACCACATGATAAGTTCTCTCACTTTCTTCCTGGGATGATTAAGGCAATTCATTCTCTTCTCTTCTTCTTCTTGATCATGCTTAGCCCCTCATATACATATTTGCCTCCCTTTACCTATCCGGGAATTTGGAAGCAAGCAGATGAAAAGCAAGTAAAAGAAAAGTTCAGATATTGGCTGGAAGTTAGAAAGAAACAAATAGGTTTGGGGAAGTCAATGATGATGATGAGTAACTCGGCACCATTCACATAGCCGGGTGTTTGTGTCTTGGCAAAGTCGGATTGAGCGATATTCCTAACGGGTCATGGTATGTGCATCAAGGGTTTGATGCATCTCAAGAAATTGATGATTGCTAATCTCCTAGGATTCGGTTATTGTGCACCTCTGTCCATGCATCCCAAAAAGTAAAAAAGTAAATAAGCAAAGCTTATTGGTGGAAGATGTTGAAGTTCAAAAGGAAGTGAAGTAAAAGATCCTTTTTCCCGGATTCTAGCACCACATTCCCTATATACATCCCACCCTCACACGTTTCTTGACCTTCTTTTGAAAAGACCTTGAGACCTCGAGCTTGTTGATTGACTTGGTGGTTTAAACTGGATTATACATGATTAATTTCGATAATTATGATTTATTATGCATTCTATGATTTTATGCAAAGATGAACAACTTTCTTATATTTATAAAATGTTTTGATCATATTTTGATTTTAATTACCATGAAGCATTCTCTTAGAGTGATCTATGAGTAGAGCACACCACCAAAAAATGTTTTGAAATACTTTTCATTGATCTTCATGACTTATAATCCATTCTATCTTGTATATAAGATTTGGAACTTGCTTGGGGACAAGTAATGGACAAGTATGGGGTATTTTGATAGCATGTATTATAGTCTATATTTTGGGACTTGTTTAGACGTTTTATTTTCAACAATCTGCATGTTTGAATATATATTATGTGATTATATTGTCATTTCATCTACCTTTGTGGGAATCGAGGTCTACACCAAGTTTCGTTGTAATCGTAGGTAAAATGGCACATTTTGCATCGAAATGGAGCCAAGGAGCAAATGAGTCATTAGAGCTACATTTAGGAGCTTAAAAGAGGAGGTCAAGAAGCATGGAATTAACAAAGAAGATTTACTTTGGACTAGATTTGAGAGATTTCACATTCAGTTCAGAGTCACCTCGGTTGACCACAGAGTCACCTCGACCGAGGTGATCTAGAGGAGCGCCCCGACCGAGGTGAATACCCTGACGCGGCGAGATATATTTTATTGGCTGACATCTTTTATTTTTGGAAGGAGAGACCTTATATTTTTAGGCTGGATTTCTGGAAAGAAGATCATATATTTGGGAGATCTATTTAAGAGATATGGATATATTTTATTAGGAAATTATCTTTTTAAGATATTATTATCTTTGGGAGATAATTCTCCTATATAAAGGGTTGGATTTTCCACAAGTTCAACAATGCTGAGAGGTTGAGAATAACCAGCAAAGAGAGGATTTTCTGGAAGCTTTGAAGGAAGGAAGAAAGATTGAAGATCAATCAAGGAAGGATTGATCGTTCAGATATAGCTTTTGAGGGGATTTGTAAGACTTTCTTAGATTCCCTTTTGCTTGATTGTCTTGTTGGATTTGTAATCCAAGGAACGCTAATTTGTTTGATATTTGATTCAATTATTGAAGCCTTATTCTTAAGGTTTTTGTGTTCAAATATTCATTCTCTTCCCATATATTTGATTATTTCTTTCATGATGATGAGTGGCTAATTTCCTTGTGCGATTCTAGGGTGATTGGCTGAAGGTTTTTGGGAAAAACAATGATAGAATAATCTGAAATCCCAGTAGGACCCTGAAAGCTCGACTCTTTATCCTTAACCTTAGAACATCTCGTTCAGTCGATGAACATCTCGGCCGGGGTGGGACTTGACTGACCGAGGTGACTTATCTGATCCGTAAGTGAGAGTTAAGTGTTAGAGTTTGCCAAATCCTATTCTTATTACACCTTTTCTGGTTCAATGCAAGCCTAGGATGAGACTTACCCGATAATTCCTTAGTTTGTTTATCCAAGATCATAAGTGTAGGTAATAAAGGTTTATCCTTTATTGGAGTTTGAGTGTTCCTTCATCCCATCTTTGTGAGTTATCCTGAGACTTACCCGGTAAAGGTTGATTCTATTCCCTTAGTTGGTGTGTTGGTTTGAGACTATAATTCTTTTCCTTAGTACCTTGAGACTTACCCGGTGATATGTTCTTTGGCTTGGGATTGTGAGTAGTGTGACTTACCCGGTGATCTATTCCACTTTAGTAACACCTTCCCTTTGCAAAACCTCATCTTTGTCCGCTTATCTTGAGATCTTGAGTTGGAACCACAGCTGGATGCTTTAATCCCTAGAATTTGCATATTCCCCTTTATTGACCTTATTATCATCTTTGATTATTTTAATCGCTTTTGTGGTTATTTGCATTATTGACAACCTATACTTGCTTTGTTTCATCTAAGTCCTTGAGATCGACACCCCGGAATTCTTGCTTTTACTATGATTGATCCGTACACTGCAGGTTCGCATCCTTGTTTTAAGAATACTTCTTGGGTTATAAATTTAAAGCTTGCACACACCATTTGGAGCGAACATGCCCGTAAAAATTTTGAAAAATCACGGTCACTCGGGGTGTTCCACGACCGTGGGATTGTACGTACCCGTGGTTTTGGTGATTTTTCTCAGATTTTGGAAGAATTACGGTCATTGTAGCTTCCACGACCGTGGTTTAAGGCGTGGAACTCTCTGTATTGTGCCAAAATCCAAGTTTCGTCAATTCCTTCCAACTTTTCCTCCTTCCATTGCCTATTACATTGCTCCTACATCCAAACACACGACATACCGGGAGGTATCGAGGGCAAAACAAAGCATAAACGACTAAACTAATCTAATCTAAGAATGAAAAACAAAAGCATAAGTGCCATACCTTGGGTTGCCTCCCAAGAAGCGCTTGTTTTAGGTCCGTAGCTAGAGCGTACTTGCGTCTATTCGAGTGTGATGGGTGCGAACTCCTCAGCTTGGAGCTCCGGTGTATACTTCTTAAGTCGTTGGCCATTCACCTTGAAACTTCCGCTCTTTTCACCCCATACTTCAACTACGCCATGGGGAAAGACATGTTTGATTAGATAAGGTCCAGTCCAACAAGATTTAAGCTTACCTGGAAATAGCCAAAGTCTCGAATTGAAGAGGAGAACTTGATCTCCTTCTTTGAGGTCCTTTGGAATGATATGCTTATCATGCCAACGCTTCGCTCTTTCCTTATAGATCTTGGCGTTCTCATAAGCGTTTAAGCGGAGTTCTTCAAGCTCGTTAAGGTCCAAGAGGCGCTTCTCGCCCGCTTCCTTTATGCTGAAGTTCAACCACTTTACCGCCCAATACGCTTTATGTTCCAGCTCCACCGGCAAGTGACAAGACTTCCCATACACAAGGTTGTATGGTGTTGTTCCTATGGGAGTCTTGTACGTAGTCCTATATGCCCACAATGCATCATCTAGTTTCAAAGACCAATCCTTCCTTGTCTTTGAAACTGTTTTCTCTAGGATGCCCTTGATCTCTCTATTTGAAATCTCCACTTGTCCACTCGTTTGTGGATGGTAGGGAGTGGCGATCTTGTGAGTCACCCCATACTTAGCTAATTGAGCTTCGAATTGTCGGGCAATGAAGTGTGAACCCCCGTCACTAATGATGGTCCGCGGTGTCCCTAACCTCGGGAAAATAGTTCTATTACAGAACTTGATAACAACCGCGGCATCATTAGTTGGAGAGGCTATGGCTTCAACCCATCTCGAAACGTAATCCACAGCTAGGAGTATGTATGGATTCCCGCAAGATGATGGGAACGGTCCCATGAAGTCGACTCCCCAAACGTCGAAGATCTCTACCTCCTGAATGTTGTTAAGATGCATCTCATTTCTCCTAGATATGTTTCCTGTTCTTTGACAAGCATCGCAGCAGGAAACAAAGGTTTGCACATCCTTAAATAAAGTAGGCCAAAAGAAACCGGACTGCAATACCTTAGCGCTAGTTTTGTTTGAACTAGCGTATCCTCCACAAGGTAGTGAATGACAATGACGGATGACGCTTTGCATCTCGTCTTCTGGAACACATCTTCGAATGATGTCGTCGGGACCTCTCTTGAAGAGTAGAGGTTCGTTCCAAAAGTATTGCCGGACATCCTTAAAGAACTTCTTCCTTTGTGCGTAGGCTAGTCCGGGAGGTATTTCCTGACAAACCAAATAGATAACAAAATCAGCTAACCATGGTTCGTTACCTTTAGTTATCTTGTTGATGCACTCCTCTATGATGTGTAAATGCTCGTCCGGAAGGGAGTCATCTATAGGTAGATCGTCGTCTTCAATGTGTGGCAGACGACTCAAATGATCTGCTACAGAATTTTCCGAACCTTTCTTGTCATGGATCTCTAGATCGAATTCTTGTAGGAGAAGAATCCATCTAATCAGCCTTGGTTTCACATCCTTCTTGGCAAGTAAATACCGGATCGCAGCATGATCCGTGTATACAATCACCTTTGCACCTACAAGATAAGAACGGAACTTTTCAAAGGCATATACAATAGCTAAGAATTCTTTTTCAGTTGTGGCGTAGTTAAGTTGCGCTTCATCTAGCGTCGTACTAGCGTAATAGATAGCATGGTTTTGGCCCTCCTTCTTTTGCCCAAGCACAGCTCCAATAGCTACGTCACTTGCATCACACATAACTTCGAACGGGAGATTCCAGTCCGGAGGTTGGATGATCGGGGTTGAGATTAGAGCTTCCCGGATCTTATGAAATGCGTCTAAACAATCCTGCGAGAAATCAAAAACTGCATCCTTCATCAATAGATTAGTAAGCGGTTTTGATATCTTAGAAAAGTCTTTCATAAAACGTCTATAAAATCCAGCATGTCCTAGAAAGCTTCTTATCCCCTTCACCGAAGATGGAGGAGGGAGCTTTTCTATGGTCTCTATCTTAGCCTTATCTACCTCAATCCCTCTATTAGAGATCAAGTGTCCGAGTACAATGCCTTCCTTCACCATGAATTGACACTTCTCCCAATTAAGAACAAGGTTAGTGTCTTCGCAACTTTGTAACACAAGAGAAAGGTTAGAAAGACAATTATCAAAAGAGGAACCATAAACAGAAAAGTCATCCATGAAAACCTCCATGATCTCCTCTATGTACTCCGAGAAGATAGCCATCATGCACCTTTGGAAGGTGGTTGGGGCGTTGCAAAGCCCGAACGGCATTCTCCTATAAGCGAACGTACCCCATGGGCAAGTGAATGTGGTCTTCTCTTGATCGTCCGGATGGATCAGAATGGGGAAGAAGCCACTATAACCGTCAAGATAGCAAAAATGAGAATGTTGTGCTAACCTCTCAAGCATTTGATCAATGAAGGGTAATGGGAAATGATCCTTTCTAGTTGCATTGTTTAGCTTCCGGTAATCAATGCACATCCTCCATCCAGTCATGGTTCTTGTAGGAATGAGCTCATTGTTCTTGTTGGTGATAACCGTCATTCCTCCTTTCTTTGGAACAACTTGTACGGGGCTCACCCACTTACTATCGGAGATAGGATAGATGATACCTACATCAAGTAGCTTAAGAATCTCGTTCTTGACAACCTCCTTCATGATTGGATTTAACCGTTGTTGAGGTTGTCGCGAAGGCTTAAAATCTTCTTCCATTAGGACCTTGTGCATGCATAATGAAGGTTTAATTACTACAAGATCCTCTATAGTGTAACCTAAGGGTTTCCTATGTTTCCTTAGAACAACCATTAGTTTACCATGTTCATCTTCACTTAAATCGGAACTAACAATTACAGGAAAAGTAGAATTAGTTCCTAGGAATACGTACCTAAGATGTGTGGGAAGTGGCTCCAATTCCATCACCATTGGAGTCTCTAATGGCTCTTGAGGACTGTCCAATGCTTCCTTAGAAGTCTCTAAGGGTGTAGGATTTGTTGAAGAAGACTCAAGAACATTGGTGGAAAGTTCTCGGAATTTCCCAGAATTACGGCATCACTGTTACTTCCACTGCCGTGGTTTAGGGTGTGGAAGTTAATTACGGCACCACTGGTAGTTCCACGGCCGTGGTTTTGGCCGTGTAACTTACTAGAGTCCTCTGAATAGGTGATTACGGTCATCATGGGGGAAACCACGGCCGTGGAATAGCACGACTGACCGTGATTCCTCACATTCTCTGACCCGTCGTAGAGTTTTTCAATCTCTTCTTCATGCATTTCCTTTAGCTCTTCTAAAGCCTCAATCTCCTCATTGCAATCCTCTTCCTCTCCTTTTTCCATGATGCTCATGGTTATGACCTTTTGCAACGGATCCTTGAATAGAATCGAGCTCACTTCTTCCCTAGACGCTTCTTCATCATAGATATTGAACATATCCTCTACAAGAGCCGGCTCTTTCACCAAAGTTTAGAGAACAAATTCAAACTTCTCTTCTCCTATGTCGAAGGCAAGTCTAGCATTCTTGCAATCCACCATACAACCGGATGTTGCAAGAAACGGTCTTCCGAGTATGATCGGGACCGGACAATCTGCAGGAATGTCAAGCACAACAAAGTCTATTGGAACATAGAACTTACCGAGCTTGACCGGGACGTCTTCAATGATACCGACGGGACGAGTTATAGATCGATCAGCCATGTATAACATCATCTTCACCGGTTTAGGTTCACCTAAACCGATCTTCTTACACAAAGCAAGCGGAATGATGCTAAGGCTTGCTCCCAAGTCACATAAAGCGTCATATGTGACATCTCCCATTCCAATTGGAATACAAAATGAACCCGGATCCTTCAGCTTTTGGGGCATCTTTTCCTTCATTGTTTTGATGAGGTCTGATGATTCCGAACTCATCTTGACTTCTACAAAGTCTTCCAGCTTCCTCTTGTTAGAGAGGATCTCCTTTAAGAACTTCCCGTAAGCGGGCATACCTACAATTGCATCAATGAAAGGTATGTTAATGTGCAGTTTGCTCATGAGTTTAATGAACTTACCGAACTGCTTGTCTAGGCGTGCTCTCGCTCTAGATTGTGGGAATGGTAGGGGAGGTTTATAAGATGGAGGAGGAATGTTGATATCTTCCTTCTCCTTCCCTTTTTCCTTCTCCTTTTCGACGGGAACTTCAACAAACTTAGGCTGCGGGTCGGTAGTTGTCGCTCCGCTCCTAGTTGTGATAGCCATCACCCTTCCCTTTGGGTTGTCCGCCGTCTTTCCGGAAAGCTTTCCTTGGTCTCTAGGAACTTCCTCGGCCTTGCTGAACATTTGGTTTTCTAAAGCCTTTTGAGCTTTATCAACCTTGGTGATGTGGGTCTCCAGTCCTTGAAGCATTCCTAAGATTGTTTCCAGCATGAGATCATGCTTCTCCTTCCCTGAGTTGCTTTCGCTATTGGATGTTTGCCCCTGGCTTTTCAAAGGAATGGAAGAAGATGGTGGTGTTAGTGAATTTCCTGAATTGGGATAAGAATTACCGGAATTTTGCTGTTAGTTAGAACGCCAATTGTTGTTCCAATTATTGTTCCGGTTGTTGTTGTTCCAATTGTTCCGGTTGTTGTTCCGGTTGTTGCGGTTAGTGTTCTCATTCCCTTGATAGTTGTTGTTGTTTCCTAAGTATCCAACATCTTGCTCCTTAGGCTTTTGAAGGCTAGCTCTAATGACTTCCTTCAACTCCTTAATTTCGGTGTTTAGGGAAAATATTTGAGTTTGCGCAGCTTGTGTTTGCTTCACTCCCTGCTCTACTCGGTTAGATTCCGCCTTCCGGTAGGAATACTTCTCAATTACTCGGGCTTGCTTCTCAATGAAGTCCCAAGCGTCATCTTCCCTCATGTCCATGAATGTGCCACATGAAAGGGATTGGAGCTTGAATTGTGTTTCTACATCCAGCCCCTTGTAATATATCTCCAACAACTCAAACTTGGAAATGCCATGGTGTGGGCAATCCAATAATAGATCCTGAAACCTTTCCCAGGATTGAAACAAACTTTCGTTAGATTTCATAGAAAAAGCGTTGATTTTACCTCTAAACTCCGCTGTCTTGGATGGCGGAAAGAATTTGGTTAGGAACTTTGAAGATAGATCCTCCCATGTGTTGAGTCTTGCATTTGGAAGAGCTTGATACCAAGATAAAGCCTTCCCTTTCAAAGAGAAGAAGAACGGTTTGATCTTGTAGTTGTTGGTGGTTGTATTCTTCGGTTTTGTCTCCATTAGAATCTCAAAGTTCTGTAAATGTTGGTATGGAGATTCAACACTCGTTCCTCCAAATTGGCTTTGGCGAACGATGGTAATAACTTGCGGGTTAAAGCTAAATCCTTGAATATCTTCAGCTTCGAAGTTCACGCCTAGACGGCGCGGTTCCTGAATCGGATCCATCCTTTGTCCAAGAGTTCTTGGCTCCTCATCTACACGAGCAGCTCTCGCACCCCCAGTTGGGATACGAGGATTGGCGGCCGGTCTTGGATCATTCCATACTTGATTGATCGTTGGATCAATTTTCTATAGCGGTGGCATATCATCATCATCCTCCTCATCGGATGATTCCACTCTAATGGACTTAGTTGACTTAGCTTTCTTCTTTTTCTTGGAGTCATTCATCTCCAGCATCATGTCCATCATCATATCTTTAAGCTCATCAATTTGGAATTGATGACGCTCCGCTTCTTCCTTACTAGTTTTCTCACTCAACTTAAATTGAGCTTGAGACTCCTCTAACTCCGCTTGGAGATCTCTCTCTCTATTTTCAGCCATCTTTCTTTCGTGAAGTTTCTTCCTCAAAGTCTTCTCAAGTTCCGGATCAAGAGGTATGAGGTCCTTGTTGGATCTAGACCTGCGCATATACCTAAGAGAACCTGCAAATAGCACTCAAAAGAGATATCAAATAACAAGAGCAAAGCTCCAAAGCTCGACAACCGAGAACCGAAGTTTGGTCTAGACCAAATCGCCGGCAACGGCGCCAAAAACTTGTTCGTCCGAAAACGTGCGTGCAAATAAGCTTTATATTTATAAAAATAGAATAAAAGCAAGCGAACGCGTAGTGTACGGATTGGCGTAGATTAGCAAGTATTCTAGAGTATCGAACAAAGGGATTTGGTGAAACAAAATCCAATTTCAGATTGTCAAGCAAATAAGATGTAAAGCTCTGCAAATATTGGGGAAAACAGCAACCCTAAAGATCCGGATATCAAATTGTGGCAATCGATTCAAGATATACTAAAGAATTAAGGACAGAGTCACGAATTGCGAAGGTATGCTAAAGTAAAATAATGTACGGTGAAGTTTCAAAACCTTATATGACTTACCCAAAGACACTCTCTATAAAGGTTGTTGAGGCTGCAGTATAGAAAGGATCTAAGGACAAGAATTAATCTCAAATACCCAAACTTGTAACCCAAGGATCAAAATAAACTCAAACGGTTAAGGTTGTGACACTCGAAACCGAAATAGAGGATGTTGAGTCTCACTACTACCTAGGAAAGGCAAGCCAAAGCTAGGTTAAAGCTAATCTTTAACTTTGGATTAAAGTAAAAGCAAAGTTCGTAAATTGAGGTGAATCGCGGTTGGTTCTTGAGAACCACGGCCGTGGAAGCCCTAGAACAAGCCGTGATTTAGGGTGTCGACGAAATTTCTCTAACTCTCAGGGTCCAATCAAATTACGATCAATCTATCATCGTCTAAGCCACAACTATCAACCCTTCACCTTAAAATTGCTAATGAGTTTTAGCCAATAACCATTGTCATGATATCAATATTTAATTTAAGAAGAATGAAAGATGAAAGCCCTCGAATACTCAATAAAACTTTAAAACCAAATCTCAAATCCGAAACACAAGAAGTAATGTTAATGGATTCAAAATATATAACACAAAACCTCACAATGATCTAAGGCAAGCACGAAAAACGGGATGTCAATCCGTCTTCAATATCAAAACCTAAGAAAAGGGCTAAACTTCCGTCACAAGCAATCTCCAATCTCCAACAATCCGGCGTTTCCGCAACTCTAGGTGGCTTCCAATCAACCCTAAGCAAGAGTGCTAAACAAGGGGTAAGCGGCCGTCCTCGAAAATCTCTTTTCCAGTCTTTTTATAAGGCGAGAAAGAGTTACCGTCAAGGCCCAATACGTAAATGACGTGGCAAATAATGACACGTCAAAAGATTGCCTAAATCACGGTCTCACAGCCTTCCACGACCGTGGTTTAGAGCGTGGAAACAGATTACGGTGCCTTGTGACTTCCACGACCGTAATTTAGACCGTGTAACTTACTGGAGTGCTCCGAACTCAAGTCCACGTTCATAATGCCAAGTCCACGACCGTGGTTTAGAGCGCGGACTTCAAATCATCTTCTCCACGGCCGTAATTCAGGGTGTGGAAGTGTATATTGCTTGTTGTTGCATTTGTTTCGTGTCATTCTTCATCCTAGCTCCTTCCTTAGCTTCTTTGACGTATCTCCAAATCCTCGAACATGATCGATTACTCCCTTTTCTCTCTTAAATGCTCCGATTCCAGCTCCTATTCACCTATAATCAACACAAAGCTAGTGTAGACTTCCATATCGACAAGATAGATGAACAAGCTAACATATGCTTCAAAACCTTATCCATGTACACAATAATAAGGGAAAAACAACCAAAATAAGTGCCTAGAGTATCGCCATATTTCATGCTAACAGTCAGCTACAGTATCTCCTCGACCGAGATGATCTTGATGAGTGTCCCGACCGAGGCGAACACCTTGGCGCCGACGAGATTTTTATTTTTGGTTGAGATCTTCTATTTTTGGAAGGAGGATATCTTATATTTTTGGCTGGGTTTCTGGAAGGAAGATATTATATTTGACTGATTTATTTTGACAGATATGGATATATTTTCTAGGAAATTATCTGTTTAGGATATAAATATCTTTGGAAGATAATTCTCCTGTATATATGGGCTGATTATCTACGGATCACCTATCTTCGGATCAACACATGCTTAGAGCATTCAGCAATTGAAGGATTTTCTGGAGTTTGAAGGAAGAGTTAATGGAAGTTTGAAGGTTTAAGTTCAAGCAAGGAAGGAATCATAGTTGGAGTTGGCTTTTGAAGGAGTTTGTAAGATCTTCTTAGATTACTTTTGGTTTGTTGGCTTTTCTGATTTGTGACTTGAGGAACACTGATTTGTTACTTGATTCATTCAATTATTAGGACCTTTTTGTTAAGGTTTTCTTGTTTGAATATTGATTCCTTTCCTATTAATTTGATTATTGTTATCATGATGATTGTTGGCTAAGTTTCTTATGCGATTCTAGGGTGATTGGCTGGAAGTTGTGGGAAAGACGATGATAGAATGATCTTAATCCCAGCAGGACTCTGATAGCTCGAGTCTTTACCTAAACCGTAGAACACCTCGGTCAGTCATTGAACATCTCGGCCGGGATGGAATATAACTAAATGAGGTGAACCTTTCTTGAACCTTATCTGAAGTTAAGAATTTAAGTTTGCCAAATCCTATCCTTGTTATACCTTTCCTGGTTCAACGCAAGCCTAGGATGAGACTTACCCGGTTATTCCTTTGTTTATTTACCTAAGATCATGAGTGTAGGTAATAAAGGTTTATCCTTTTTTGGGGTTTGAGTGTGCCTTCATCCCATCTTTGAGAGTTTGCCTAAGACTTACCCGGTAAAGGTTGATTCTATTCCCTTGGGTGGTGTGTTGGTTTGAGATTATAGTTCGTTTCCTTAGTACCTTGAGACTTACCTGGTGATAGGAGCTTTGGTTTGGGATAGTGAGTAGTGAGACTTACCCGGTAATCTATTCCCACCTTAGAAACACATTCCCTTTGCAAACCTCAGATTTGTCCGCATTATTCTTTGAGATCTTGAGTCGGAACCACAACTGGATGCTTTAATCCCTAGAATCCGCATTACCTTTATCTGACTTTATATCATCTTTGATTACTTTAATTCGTAGTTATTAGCAATATTTGACAACCTGATTCCGTGTTTTATTTCACAATAGTCCTTGTGTTCTACCCCTGGAACTCTTGCTTTTATGACAATTGATCCGTACACTACGGGTTCGCATATTGTTCAAGCATACTTCTTGGGTTATAAATTTTAAAGCTAGCACACACCTTTTGGAGCGAACAAGTTTTTGGCGCCGTTGTCGGGGACTTGGTCAAGATCGAGTTCGGTATTTGGTTGTCTAGCTTGGAAGCTTTTGCTTTTGTATTTGATCTTTTTTCTATGAGTTTTGTAGTTTTCAGGATTTCCAATGGCTGCGAGTCGCTATGAACCTGCATTTGATCCAGCTTGGATAGCAAGACAAAGTGCTAGGGCGGACCATTATGAATACTTGGAAGAGAAATAAGCCTTCATTTGGTTTTCCAGTGATAGAGAAAGAGAAGAGGCTATTGAGGAGGAGCTTGCGATATAGGATGAGCTGAATGTACCTAAAAAGGTTTATGAGCAACCTCTTGAAGATTCGCTTGAATC
This sequence comes from Fagopyrum esculentum, assembly GCA_033239045.1. Classification (NCBI taxonomy): domain Eukaryota; kingdom Viridiplantae; phylum Streptophyta; class Magnoliopsida; order Caryophyllales; family Polygonaceae; genus Fagopyrum; species Fagopyrum esculentum. Next base: position 62,933,911 of record BSUD01000003.1, on the reverse strand, counting down.
AAAATGGGAGAAATTGATGAAGAAGGTGAAGGAGCTCAAGGAAAGCACCCTATCCTATGATAAACCGAAAGAGGATCATAAGGAAGTACTACAAGTTTCAAGCATTCCTCCAATCGAACCGGAAGTTTCTCCTGAAGTTCTTGAAGAAGAGGAAGAAGTGGAAGATCTCGATCCAACTTCTGAAACTTGGGCCGAGGTTAAAGAAAGATCGGCCGAGGTTGAAGAAAGATCAGCCGAGGTTGAAGAGAATTCAGCTGAGTTGGGAAAGATTTTATGTGCGAATTATCATCCTAACATGAAATTTGTCCCAAACTTTGAAGAACTTTATAAGGTACTTGCTCCTTCCCCCTTTAAGGTTCTAAATTTTTGTAGGGATGCACCGAAAAGTTAGAGGTCTCTTCTGAAAGAACCTCCTAAGATCAAGATGAAACCTCCCTTGAATTTACTGAAAGAAGATACTCCTTGGACTGAAAGGAGCGGAGTTAACAAGCACTTCACCGCTAAGGCAACAAAGTGTTATTTGTTCAAGTATGGGGTCACTCAAGCTGGAGATGGGGAAGCTACTAGGATTCTCGAGAAGCTGATTTCTCGATCAAGGAAAGGATGGGATGAAAAACCGAGTAATGTCCCATGGAAGAATCGGAAGACCGGTAGGATTCCGGTGAGAACCAAACCGTACAAGCGTGTACATGGGAGATCCTACCATTTGACGGTGAAATTAAGAACCGGAATCTTTTTGGAAGAGTTTTATGATGGATGTGATGAGCACTCCAAGGTGTTCGAGGTACATTGAAGTAATTTCATGGAGAAAGGTCTAGCTAGGGACCTCAAACCAAGCGCTTCTTGGGAGGCAACCCAAGGTATTGCTTTCTTTTCCCTTTTCTAGTTTAGTTTTAGATAGTTTGCTTCATGTTTTGTGCGTCCTCCTAGACAGGAATCAGCTACTCTCTAAGAAGAAATTACAACTGAGGAGCTACATGGAAGGATTGATGTTCGAAAAGTTGAGAAAATGGAGCTTGACTGAGATACATCTCGGGTGCTATTAGAACGCCTCGACTAAGATGTTCTTCGCCAACCGAGATGGTCTTATCTGGGAGCTATTTCTTATTTCTTTATGCAGTTCAGCTATGTCCGGTGAGTACTTATTTCTTACGACTTATATTTGACGCATTGGCTTATCTGTCATTACATGCATACCTACATGTTTCTGTTCGAGAAAAAACGTCGAAAACTACTTTGAAAAAAATAAAATTTTATAACCTCGACCGGGACATTCATGGCCGATCGAGGATAAACACCTCATATGACGCCAGAACACCTCGACCGAGGTGGTCTTAATTGAGAGTTTTTTCGAAACGTTTTGTGTTTCTTCTCTGGATATGACCTCAATGATGATTTTGTTTGCAGATTGGTTTTGAAATCTTTATATGCTCGAAAGGTTTTATGATATGTTTAAGTTGTAAAATGCTTTATTTGATGTTTTAGCATGTTTAATACTTTGTTTTTATCAAAATTATGTTGGATTTGAAGGTTGACACCACATGATGAGTTCTATCACATTCTTCTTGGGATGATTAAGGCATTTCATTTTCTTCTTCTTCTTCTTCTTCTTGACCATGCTTTAGCCCCTCATATACATATTTGACTCCCTTTACCTATCCGGGAATTTGGAAGCAAGTAAAGTAAAGCAAGTGAAAGTGAAGGTGATATGTTGGCTTAAAGTGTTAGAAAGAAACAATTAGGTTTGGTGAAATCAATCATGATGATGAGTAACTCGACACCATTCACATAGCCGGGTGTTTGTGTCTTGCCAAAGTCGGATTGAGCGATATTCCTAATGGGTCATGGTATGTGCATCAAGGGTTTGAGGGATCTTGAGAAATTGACGATTACTGATCTCCTAGGCTTCGGTTATTATGCACCTCTGTCCATGCATCCCAAAAAGTAAAGTAAAATAAGCAAATCTTATTGGTGGAAGATGTTGCGATTCAAAGAAAGTGAAGTAAGATCCTTTTCCCGGATTCTAGCACCACATACCCTATATACATCCCACCTTGACACGTTTCGTGACCTCTTTTGGAATCCCTTGAGACCTCAAGCTTGTTAATTGACTTGGTGGTTTAAACTGGATTATACATGATTGATTTCGAGAATTATGATTTGTTATGCATTCTATGATGTTATGCAAAGATGAACATCTTTCTTATATTTATAAAATGTTTTGTGACTTATAATCCATTCTATCTTGTACTTAAGATTTGGAATTTAATTGGGGACAAGCAAGGGACAAGTATGGGGTATTTTGATAGCATGTATTATAGTCTATATTTTGGGATTGGTTTAGACGTTTTATCTTCATAAATCTGCATGTATGGATGTATATTCTTTGATTATATTGTTGTTTTGTCTACCTTTATAGGAATTGAGGTCTACACCTTGTTTCGTTGTAATTGAAGGAAAATAGCACGTTTTGCATCGAAATGGAGCGAAGGAAGCTAAGGAGTCATTGGAGCTACATTCTGGAGCATTGAGAAGATCTCAGGAAGCATGGAAATGATTAAGAAGATTGGTTTTGGACCATATTTGAGATGATTTACATTAAGTCGAGATTCACCTCGGTCAGCTACAGTACCACCTCGACCGAGGTGATCTTGAGGAGCGTCTTGACCGAGGTGAACACCCTGTCGCCAGCGAGATCTTTATTTTTGGTTGAGATCTTCTTTTTATGGAAGAAGGATATCTTATATTTTTGGCTGGATATCTGGAAGGAAGATGTTATATTTGGCTGATTTATTCTGAGAGATATGGATATATTTTCTAGGAAATTATCTTTCAAGATATATTATCTTTGGAAGATAATTCTCCTAAATAAAGGGTTGGATTTTCTACAATTCAGCCATCTTCAGATCACATGCTTAGAGCATCCAGCAATTGAAGGGTTTTCTAGAGTTTGAAGGAAGAGTTAAAGGAAGTTTGGAGGTTGAAGTTCAAGGAAGGAAGGAATCATAGTTGGAGTTGGCTTGTGAAGAAGTTTGTAATATCTACTTAGATTGCTTTTGGTTTTGTTGTCTATTCTGATTTGTGACTTGAGGAACGCTGATTTGTTACTTGATTCATTTAGTTATTGAGACCTTTTTGTTAAGGTTTTCTTGTTTGAATATTGATTCCTTTCCTATTAATTTGATTATTGTTATCATGATGATTGTTGGCTAAGTTTCTTATGCGATTCTAGGGTGATTGGCTGAAAGTTGTGGAAAAGACGATGATAGAATGATCTTAATCCTTGCAGGACCCTGAAAGCTCAAGTCTTTACCTTAACCGTAGAACACCTCGGTCAGTCATTGAACATCCCGGCCCGGATGGAATATAACTGAACAAGGTGAACCTTTCCTGAACCTTATCTGAAGTTAAGAGTTTAAGTTTGCCAAATCCTATCCTTGTTATACCTTTCCTGGTTCAACACAAGCCTAGGATGAGACTTACCCGATGATTTCTTTGTTTGTTTACCTAAGATCATGAGTGTAGGTAATAAAGGTTTATCCTTTATTGGGGTTTGAGTGTGCCTTCATCCCATCTTTAAGAGTTTGCCAAAGACTTACCCGGTAAAAGTTGCTTCTATTCCCTTGGGTGGTGTGTTGGTTTGCGATTATAGTTCCTTTCCTTAGTACCTTGAGACTTACCCGGTGATAGGAGCTTTGGTTTGGGATAGTGAGTAGTGAGACTTACCCGGTAATCTATTCCCACCTTAGAAACACCTTCCCTTTGCAAACCTCAGCTTTGTCCGCGTTATCCTTTGAGATCTTGAGTTGAAAGCACAACTGGATGCTTTAATCCCTAGAATCTGCATTACCTTTATCTGACTTTATATCATCTTTGATTGCTTTAATTCGTAGTTGTTAGCAATATTTGACAACCTGATTCCGTGCTTTGTTTCACAATAGTCCCTGTGTTTCAACCCTGGAATTCTTGCTTTTATTACAATTGATCCGTACACTTCGGGTTCGCATATTGTTCAAGCATACTTCTTGGGTTAAAAATTTACAAGCTTGCACACACCTTTTGGAGCGAACAAGTTTTTGGCGCCGTTGTCGGGGACTTGGTCAAGACCGAGTTCGGTATTTGGTAGTCTAGCTTGGAAGCTTTTGCTTTTGCATTTGATCTTTTTTCTATGAGCTTTGTAGTTTTCTGGATTTCCAATGGCTGCGAGTCGCCATGAACCTGCATTTGATCCAGCCTAGATAGCAAGACAAAGTGCTAGGTGTAGACCTAGCACTTTGTCTTTCTATCCAGGCTAGATCAAATGCAGGAATCAATTTTGATTGAAAACGTGCCATTTTAATGACACCAAGCTGCATTTTGCCGACAAAGTAAGGCGCTATCTCAGCAGGGATCTTCACCTTCTGGTATTGCCGGAGGTGGACAGAGACCTTAACATTAGCCACATCAGTAGCAATGAGCTCTTGGTTTTATAGCTCCTCAAGGTTCCGCTCAGGGACAGGGGAGAGGTAGATGACGAGTTGGTGGTACGTCAGACACCATAGATATATCAGTAAGAGTTTATGAGATGAGGAGTGCTTTAGAGCCAAGAGTGCCAACTACCACAAGTATCATTCATATTAAGGGATTTATTGTCAAAGTTCTTTTCGATATCGGTCCTACGCATTCTTTTATATTTGATGCATGTGTCGATAGATTGGCCTTAGTTACCGTAGAAAATACACCCTTCTTTATAGGATTACCCGATTGGGGTAATATTAGAGGTACACGAGAGGTTCGCGATTGCCCTATTAGATTAGGAGGTCGCGATTGGCCAGCTGACTTCTTCATCATGTACTTAGTACATGAAGAAGTTATATGGGCATGGATTGGATGGATCAACATCCAGCTGTTCTGGACATTAACAAAAGGACAGTGACGGTAACTACGGAGTCAGGCCATGTGGAGATTTTCCGAGGATGGGATCTTGGAAAGACCGGTACAGTCATCAATGCAGTTCGAGTTGCGAGACTTATCGGTCAGGGTTGCGAGACTTTCTAGTGCTATGCCATGAAGGATAATACGGGTCCAGCGTTGGAGGAAATTCTGGTAGCATGCGAGTTTACCAAGGTTTTTGGAGAGCCATTAGGTTTACCTCCACAAAGGAGTATAGATTTTGGCATTGATCTAGAGCTCAGGATGAGACCGATCTCGAAGGCTCCTTACTGCATGGCGCCTATCGAGACACTTGAGCTTTAGAAGCAGCTCGAGGAGTTAGCTGAGAAGGGCTTCATCCGCCCTAGTGTATCTCCTTGGGGCGCTCCAGTACTCTTCGTCAGGAAGAAGACGGGTCGATGAGGTTATGTATTGACTACCGAGAGCTTAACAAGGTGACAATCAAGAAGACGGGGCAAATGTGGTAGTTGATGCCCTTAGTAGGAAGACTCGCTGGGAGTTGGAGATCGCTCGGCTGATAACTCAGCCTCAGTTACAACGAGACTTGGTATGACTAAAGATGGTTATCCACTTTCCGGATTCCGATAGCCATTTATCCACTTTATAGGTGTTACCTAATGTGTTCGTAGAAATCCGATAAAAGCAGGAGAGTTGCCCAGCTTTGACACGTATCCGAGACAAGATGTCTCGAGGAGAGGCACCATAGTTTGTATTCGGTGCTAATGGAGTTTTGAGACGCCAGGAGCGCACATGTGTGCCCAAAGATTGAGAGTTGAGGAAGCGGATCCTACAGGAGGCTCACTCTACACCTTACTCATTGCATCCCGGTGCAAGTAAGATGTATGACAATATCAAACGCTCTTTCTGATAGGGAGGTTTGAACCTAGATGTGGCAAGATATGTAGCGCAGTGTGCGACCTGTCAGGAGGTCAAGATCGATCATCATCGACCAGAAGGCGAGCTACACCTACTTCCCGTTACTTAGTGGAAGTGGGAGGATATCTCGATGGAATTTGTTACCGGTTTGAGACCAAATCGAGGCTTTGATGCTATCTGGATTATAGTAGATCGACTAACAAAGACCGCATGTTTCATTCTTATCAAGGAAACGTGGCCAGTAAGTCGATTGGCAGAGGAGTTCACCAGACAGTTAGTGCGACTTCATGGAGTACCTAGAACTATAGTCTCTGATAGAGACGGACGGTTCACTTTGAGGTTTTGATAGAAAGTGTATGTTGCCCTAGGTACGAGTTTGTAGTTCACGACTGCTTCTCATCCTCAGACCGATGGTCTGTCGGAGCAGACCATCCAGACTATGAAGGATATGGTGACAGCCTGCGTGTTAGACTGGGGATAGGTGTGGCCTGATCACCTTCCCTTAGTGGAGTTTTTGTATAACAACAGTTGGCACGCATCGATCAGGATGGCTCCTTATGACGCTTTATACGGACAGAGATGCCGTATCCCGTTGTATTGGGACGAGCAGAGTAGTGCTAGTAGTGTAGCACCTGAGTAGATACAGGACGATATGGCTCGAGTAGCGATAATCCGAGAGCGGATGTTAGCAACACAAAGTCGCTAGAAGTCTTATGCAGATAAGAGGCGCAAACCTCTAGAGTTCAGAGTTGGAGCTCGGGTATAACTGAGAGTATCTCCGACCTAAGGTGTTGGACGTTTCGGCGTCAAGGTGAAGTTAAGTCCCAGATATGTCGGGCCTTTTGAGATCCTTGAGCGAGTTGGAGAGGCAACATACAGACTTGCATTGCCACCGAGACTTGAGGGTGTTCACCCAGTCTTGCATGTGTCTTATTTATGGGAGTACATATCAAACCCGAGAAACATCGTCAGCCACGAGTGTTTAGTGGTCGAGCCAGACCATACGTTTGTAGAGCACCCGGTAGCCGTCTTAGAGTGTAGTACGAGACGCTTGCGATTGAAGGACATACTGATGATGAAGATTCAATGGTCGATGTGAGGAGCTGATGAGGCGACTTGGGAGACAGAGGATAGTACCTGGAGGAACTATCTGGAGTTTTATGCTGATTTGGATGTACCTATAGTGTAGATGTTTAAGTTTTAGTTTGCGTAGTGGAATTGTGAACGCTTTTGTTACGTTTTCAGTTTTGTGCCCCGAGTGGGAATATATGAGTTGAGTTCGATATTTCTGCATTATGTGATCTTACGGGTTGTTGTAAGTTTCGGGACGAAACTTCTTTTTAGAGGGATTTGATGTAAAAACCGGTTTTTCGTTGTCACCGCCCCCGCGGAGACAGCGGCCGCTCCTACGGCAAGCTGGTGTCTGTCACCGCCCCCGCGATGACAGTGGCCACCCCTACGGCGAGCCGCGGTCGTGGCGTGGCCGAGCCGCGGGTGCGGTAGACCCCAGATCGTAAGATCTTCTTTCCTTTTTCGTTTCTATCTTCTTTCCTTTCATAGAAGATCTGGTTCTATATCTTTAGACCGCCTTTCCTGGATCTTCTAAACCCTAAAATGTCTTTCCTTTTATCTTTTCCCATCGTTCCTATAAATTTCCGCCTTCTCTTCCTTTTTCCGTTTCTTACTTACGTTCTTCTTCAACCTTGAAAGCTGCAGCCTTCTTCCCTTGTGAACCTTGCTAAACATGTAAGTCTTCTTCTTTGCGATTCCCTTTCACGTTCTTGTGCTTGCTGCATCTTTCATTCCTTCTATTTTTCTTTCTTTTCATTATTCTCTTCTCCTTCTTCTTCAAGGATCAAGTTTGAGTCTTGATTCTTGTTGGCCATTCCGTTGTTGATATGTTGATGTTCACAGGCTCCCTTGTTTGAGTTGGAACGTGTGTGGTGAGAGAGGCAAGCTTTGAGTCCTTGTTGTCGAAGGAGAAGACGAGCTTTCTGCACCGCAACCGCTCCCGTACAGTGTCCACCCGCCCCTGTGGATCTTGCCTAGTGCCGCCCCTACTGGCTGCCCTTGCGGTTTTCTCCCAGTTGCTCGCGTCTTTGGCGAGATGCTTCCTTTCCTAGATTCTTCGTTCCTTCCCTTGGCTTGTGTTGATGTTGTTGACCCCTCTTGATTTGTAAGACTAAGGTTGAGACCTTAGCTTGTGGAGATCTCTTAGAGATCATTGAGACTAGAAGTTATAGATTTATAGCAATCGTTCCACTACTGATTCGTTATGCCTTGTTGACCAAGCTTTCCGTCCTTCTTTCCTGCAGGAAACCGCGGTCAATTCTAGTCCTGTTATCCGTTAACAATAAACGACAACACAAACAAGGCATTTTTAGTGTTTCGGTTGCAATAGGAAAAGATATACTTGAATCATTGTGTGATCTTGATGCAAGTGTAAGTGTCATACCTTTATCTCTTTGTGAGAGATTGAAATTGGGAACACCGAAAATGGTGAAGATGATTCTCTATATGGCGGATAGATCGCCTAAGTTTCCTATTGGAGTGTTAGAAGATGCGCCTATTAAAGTAGAGGGGTTCATTCTTCTGGTTGACTTCGTGGTACTTGATATTAAAGAGAATGAAAAGATGTCGGTTATCTTAGGAAGACATTTTTTTATCCATCACCGGAACACTCATAATGTTAACAATGGATTCTTGTCGTTCAACATTGATGAAGAGAGCATCCAATACAAGTACACCAAAATTACCAAACCTCCTATTCATGAGAAGACTAAGAAGAAAGTTCATTTAAAGTCCGAACACTCAAAGTTGTGAAGGTTGAAGTCCAGCAAGATGAAGATGATCATATACATATTCATGAGAAGGCTAAGAAGAAAGTTCATTTCAAGCCTAAAAGAAACGTATTGGTCGTCAGAAATGGATCAAAAAGAAGAAGAGTTCTATTGGAAAAGATCAAATCAAGATTAATTTATCAAGTCTTGATATAGGTTAAATAAAGAAACAAAGCTAGGCCGAGCATATGACCTTAAACAAGGACACTTAATGAGAGGCAACTCATTTGGTTTGTTTCTTTTCCTTTTTGAATTTTATTTTGAATAAAGTTGTCATCAGTGTTATCTTGATCCTTATAGACAAGGTATGGACGGAGGATGAAGAGATTTGAAAAAATTGATCAAGGAATGAAGTAGGAAGGAACGGTCCAAAATAAGAGAAAAAATGTGCTACCTTGAGTAGAGGTGTACACCTTGGGTTGAGTGCACCTCGAATTTTAAGGCCTTACTTTGACTTTCAACTTCTACAACACCATTCGATCGAGTTTTTAAAACATGGAAGAAGGCTACTGATGTGAGCAAGATTGACTACCACTACTGATCACATAGTACCACAAGTGCATAGTCATGTCAATGTAAGTATATGATGAAACATCAAGGTTAAGATCCCAAAAGACTATGTATATCCCGACATTATCTCGAATCCAACTAGTAAAGCATAAGTGTGTAAAATGGAATGGAATAAGGTTTGATCAAGTGATCAAGATGCTTGAGGTTTGAATTAACAAGTATCAACTATCAAATATCAATGGAAGAAAACACTAGGAATGGGGGATATTCCTCCAAACCATACTAGGTACAATTTTGATCATGTTATGCTTGATAAAATAGGAGAGTTTAAGTCACAAACGCAAATGCAACATGATATAGGTATGCTTTGTCAAGACATTTGGCTTGCAAACTATTGAGTATCACATCATGTTTGCTATTTACTCATTAGTTGATAAGATTCTCTATAACTTATGACTATATTGAACTATGCAAGCTTGACATGATGTTTGTTATTTGGTTACACAATTCGACATAGCCATAGTTGGACATTCACATGACAAATGTGCTTAGCCATCCTTACGACCCTAGCTAGCATCATCCAACTATCATAGGCATGAAACATTGCACAATCACCTTATAATTATTTATAGGTTTCACCCAAGATGATTAATACATCAAAACACTAATTCATACTTGAAAATATACAATGTGTTATGAGAGCAATCTAGATTATGGATAATCTAGCATCCGATATTCAAAATAAGATAAAAAATGGATGAACATTCTAATGAATTTGAGAACTCCAATATGTAACTAAACATGAATTTGATTATCCATATTTTTTTATATAAAGACAACATCAGTCAAGATAATCCTAGCATGATTCGGAGTTTTCACCCCTATTTCCTAGCAAGGTGACTACTCACTCATGACCGTAAATTAAATAACACAACCAACTGAAATGGATACCTTGTTGAGAAACTAGATTGAAAATAGTGAATATTGGAAAAATAATGGAATCATTTTGACTTACCAATCCAAAGTGATGGGTAAAACAAGATTGCAAATGGATCTAGAGAAGGTATTTTTGAAGAACTTCAAGAACACTCCTAATTCTTTCTTCCAAGTCGGTCAACTTACAAGAGAGAATTTTAGAGAATTTTTGTGTGTCTTTGATGATATCAAATACAAGCAGTCATGCCCTCTATTTATAGGATAAAATCACGGTCCCCCTATCTATAATCATCTAAAAAAACTCACACATCAAGTGTGAGTTAGTTGCAAAATTGGTCCACACCGGGTAGGAAGGTCGAGTTTCTGGTTGCCTTAGGTCGAGTCAGGGAGCTCCTTGGTCGAGTTCTTTCACCTCCATATAGAGTTTACACAAAGCTCAAGTTTTTGTGCTTCTTTGATCGAGTTTTTGTGCTTCCTTGCTCGAGTTGCCTTTTTCACCTAAGGTAGGTGTAATGTTCTCCTGGAAAGTGTACTTTGCTCGATTTTCTTCTTCCTCTTCTTCTTCTTCTTAGGTCGAGTTTTTGGCTCACTCGACCTATGTTGAACAAATGTCTTCCTTGCCTGAGTTTTTTGTCTTCCGTGGTCAATTTTTATGTCTTCTTTGCTCGAGTTTCCTAAGTGAACTCTACTTTTGTTGCCACTTGTCACTAGGTGTTCTTATTTGGGCTTTCCATGTAACGACCGGATTTTTCGTTATGCTTTGATAGGGTTAGAGGAGTTTAGAAAACGAAATTAAAATTTAGTGAGACTAGGATATACAAGTTTATTTTTGGAAGTCGTTTGATTAAATACCTTGCTCTAAGTTTCGGGATGAAACTTATTTTAAGGGGGTACCTATGTAATATCCGGAATTTTTATTCCGTTTACCGGATTTCGATCTTTTGATCCTTAGCTGTCTACGTAGTTGGACACTATATCTCAAAATTTTATCATTTTATGTAATATCACTTCACATAAAATGATAAGATTTTATTAGTAGCAAACCCTAATCCAAACCCTAGTGTATATCATGACTTGTCTTTGACAAAGTCATGACGTCCTAGTGACGAGATCAAGACGAGCCCAAGACGAAGTCAAGACGAGACCATGACGAGTTATGACGAGGCCATGACATATTGGTGACAAAGCCATGCATGGCTATGACAAGCTGTTGACAAAGTTATGACAAGTTTTGACAACTCAACCCACTTGTTGTTTTTACAGCTTCAACCCACTTTCTCTCTTGTTTTATTGCGACCCACACAAACTCAGCCCACCTCCTCATCCTTGTTGACTTGTGATTCAATTCTGGACTGCTTGTGCAGGCCCAACTCAGCCTCCTTTCTCCAAACCGCTCAACCTTCTCCTCCAGCCCAAGAACACGCTAGCAAGACCCATCTGAAGGAGCTTCCACGTCTTCAGCTGGCTGTTATAGAAGGACATAACTCCCTGCATATCATGCCCTTCTCGTCTCCTCTTTTGATACTTTCCTGTTGTATCGAATCGTCTCCTGCACACGTTCAGTAACAGCCTCGGACGCAACAATGGATCCCCAGCTTCAACGCCTCCCTTCTACACAACCAGTAGACGAGTGCAACAGTGGTGAGTCTTCGCATCTCCTTTCACCTCAACTCTTCACGTCGTCTCTATGTCGGTACTTGGTAGAAGCAAGGGCGAACCCTAACCCTTCATCTCCTCGTCATTCAGCACGCAAGAACAACGGCAGTTGAGGATTGGCCCTTGCGACTTCTCCCACGCAATGACAGCAACACAATAGTAGGCTACTGCTAGCCTCCCTCCCTCATCTCCTCTCTATCACCAAGCAGCAACCTCGTGCACCAAGTAGCGATCTTGGATTGGCCTCCCTCATCGACACACCTTCGACTGCGACGTTGGAGCCACAGTCGACTCTCTCTCTCCCTCCGACTGCACTGGGTCGACAATAGTAGCAGAGGCTTCCCCGACGCCTCCTCCAGTGACAATAAGTAGCAGCAGAATTCGTGCCATCTTATTTCATGCCTTCGAGTCTCGGAACCGGGTAAGGCTTGTACCCCTTGCTACACTACACTTTAGTCTACTTCTTTCCTTGCCTAACATGGACTAATTTTCGTCTTTAAACCTACTCAGAACAACTATAAGGGAGCTGTACAGATTCATGCGTTTTTCTGAATTTTGGGAAGTGGAAAACAGTCAACTTCGGGTCAAGATTTGAGTAAGTTATACTCCTCCTTTGTTGCTGAATTTTGGATATGTTGTAGTCAGTAGTACATAGTAGATCATACTAAAATTTGGGATGAATCGCAGTTACAGATTGAGAGTTATGATGTTGCAAAGTTGACTCCTCATGCAGTTTTTATAAGTGTGCTGAATGTTGAGAAAAACAGCATGTGATGCACTTTTGTGAGATGATTTTGAATAGGCTTTTGATCTCCTTGGCTATTGAATTTTGGATATATTTTAGATAAGATATTATAGTAGAATATATCAAAATTTGGGATAAATCCAGCGAGCGGTTTAGGAGTTTTGATTTTTCAAAGTTAAGACAGTGTGTTGTTTATTAAGTGTTTGCTGAACTTCCAAAGTGTGGAAAACTGCATGTCGATACATATTTGCGACCCAGATTTGGATAAGTTAAACTCCTCCTTTAGTGCTGATTTTTGGATATGTTGTAGTTGGTTTTATATAGTATAATATACTGAAATTTGAAAGTATTCCGAGTTATAGTTTAGGAGATATGATTCTCCAAAGTTGGTTTCTCATGCAGTTTTTAGGACTGCTGAAATATTCTAAGTGTTAGAAAAACTTTTTGTGATGCAGTTTTGTGAGGTCGATTTGGAGGGGTTATTGACCTCTGTTGGACGTGATTTTTGGATATGTTGTTGATGGACATGTATAGGAGCATGTAGTAAAAGTTGAGAGCGATCCGTTGGGTTAATCTAGATTTAGGATGTTCCGAAGTTGGGTATAAGTATAGTTTAGTTTAGAAGAGTTGTGTTAGGTTTTAAGTGTCGATCCATCTTATGCGTTTATGTTCTTGTGAGGATGTTGAGCCTAGAAGTCTAAGGACTTCTAGTTCACTAGAGCGTTGTTTGATTCGTGTGCCTTGTCTTGAACAGGCGTTGTGCGTTTTCCCGAGGGGAACTTGAGAGTGTGCTGATCGGCTGCTCTTGGAGAATGGTAAGTCCACGAACTTACTTAGCTGGCTTCTTGTATGAGAGTAATGTGTATGAGTGGTGTTTCTTAGTTATGATAAACAACGAAACCGGATTAGGCCGCCCTTATTATTTATGTAATTGACCCAAGTGTATGATAATGGGTCGTGACATCATCTGCCTAGCTCTTGCAAGAGTCTAGGAGGTTCCCTACGACCAGCCCAGTCAGGTAGACGGTCAGATGCATTAGTACCATTCCTCATTGGTAAACGGGGAGAGAGGCGAGGTTTGGGAATCCCTCGTGTCACAAAATAAGTATCATTAGTAATAACCTATCACCTAATTAAGAGAATAAAAGGATTGAGTGTTTCATGCTAATTGTGTATGTGTGTGTTTGTGCTTTTACCTTTATACTTTTGGATAGAATGATAGCTAACGGTTTTATACCGCTTGTAGATGCCTTGCAGGTTAAGACAGTTGTAGAGAGATCCGGAGAAAATGGTCAGTCGGGTCCACGTACTCATTTAGTTGGGGACGGGGATGTCTTCTGTTCTTCATATGCGTCGTTTTAGTACCGTTGTTTTTTAAGGCTGATACATATCCTTCATGTTTATAGTGTTTATAGTTTTCAAATGTTTTTAATACTTTTGTGCCTTGTTATAAGATTCAAGTAAAATTGTTGTCAAACTAAGGTCGGGACCCATTGTGAGGTCCTAACCAGTAGCTCCCCGAGTTCTGAGAATTTGGGGTGTTACATTCCATGTCTTCTTACCTCGAGTTTTTGTAAACTCGAGGGTCCTCTTCTAGGACTTCTTGCTTGTCTTGCTAATTTCTTTCCTCGCTTCCTTCTTTCTTTAGCTCCATTGATGATTATGAGGGTGTGATGAGTACTCCGTATATTGGTCATTGTGCTCTAAATTAGACCTAAAACACTAAACACAAGGGGAGTACACATTCTATGATACTTTAAAGCATAAGCAAAGATGTGAATGCCTTTTCCTATGCAAAACTAAGGAAAAACACACAAAAAGACATCATAAATATAGCATTTAAACATAATATCAAATATACCCCATACATAGCTATTACTTGTCCCTAAGTAAGAATCAAATACAAAGGTTTGAAAAGAAAAAAAGAAAATAAAAGAATTTGACCTACTAAGCTCTTTTTGGTTTTTGTTAAAGAAACTATACCCATATTTTTTACCACTTTCATTTAATGGTAGGTAAAACTAATTAACCCTTCTATTTAAAAAAAATGTTTGTTATTTGTTATTTGTTATTTAAGTGTAAGTTTTAATTTTTAAAAATTAAATTTGTTTTTTATTTTCTTTTATTAATTTTATTTTCATTTTTATTTTCTTTATTTTTTTATTTTTTAGAATGAATAATTTTTCACATACTAGAATTTTCCCATACCAGAATCTTCACATACTGGAATTTCCAATACGGAAATTTCACATACCGGAATTTTCCAAAGTGAGTAACTACCCCACTGAGTCAAAAGACATATAAGGAAATAAGCGGAAGGGGTATATTTACAACCCAGTAATCGCACATAGAGGAAGCATAATCTCGGGTAGAATTTACGTGTAATGTTATATCGGAACGGATCCGAGTTGCTTTTGGGTCAGAAGGATATTATTGGTCTGATAACCATGGTGGATAGAAGAGTGCACTACTGATGGTATATTAACAATTATTGAGTAGTTATGATCAAATAACAGTGATAGGAGATCACTTTGTGTCTAATACCGTCATTCCGGACATATTCTAGGTCACTTAAGATCTTGGAAAATGCATGAGAAGCCTAAGTATGAGAAAAAACGATATATTAGAGATCTATAAATAATATAATAATGCCAAGTGAATAAAGAGGATGACCACTAGATTTGATTTTTAGTTGTCTCGAGTGTTAGACCTGAAGAGGGGAAAGGTGACGATTCTTTACCTGGGGAATAAGATGACTGAGTAATATTAAAAGACAAGCCCAAGTGGGTCGTGATACGAAGAGCATTGGGCACTTGGTAAGTGTTGGTGGATGTCTAGGACCTTTGGCCTGAGTGTGTAGTCAGAACCTTTTCAGAAGGCCGGAAGCAAGTGGTCATTACGAAGGGAAGAAAGTTGAATAGATTATTTTCCGGAGGGTCATCAAAGGATCTGGAAGTGAGTTGTGTAAGGCAACCATTGGAAGTTTTAAAGAGGTTTAAAAGTGACTGATGGACTAGTATTCCTCACCCTATTGGAGAGTGTAGCTTCAGTTTTCCACGAAAAGTAAGTTTGGGAACTGAGTTTGAGAATTTCAGTTGGAGAGATACCTACCAAACACGAATTAGGTCATCAGATTACAAGATCAGACAGTTGAGCCGGATGATACCGGTGAGATATCCGGTAACCACTCTAGAACGTGGTAGCAGGCGCTTGTGATCTAAGTACCTGAAAAGATTTAAGATTCAGTAGTTTTATGAAAAGCCGATAAGACTACCTAAGATATTGGGGATAGTAAGAGACATAACATTTCAAAGACCTATGTAGCCATAGTTGTAACCTCGGGAGTGACGAGTTAGGGCTTGACCTTGTATGTGTGATATTGTTTGACTGCTTGTTTATTTCATGGTTGAGTGTTTCGTCTGGGATGTGTTTTCTTGGTAACCTTGATGTGCGGGATACTTAGATGTGGAAACGACGAGACTTTTGTGTAATGATCAAACACACCCATTTAGTGCCTTAATGGCCGATCAGGATTGTCTTACCCTAAGTTTCGGGACAAAACTTATGTTGAGGGCGATCTGATGTAACGACCGGATTTTTCGTTACGCTTTAATAGGGTTAGAGGAGTTTAGAAAACGAAATTAAAATTTAGTGAGACTAGGATATACAAGATTATTTTTGGAAGTCATTTGATTAAATACCTTGTTCTATGTTTTGTGGCGAAACTTATTTTAAGGGGGTACCTATGTAATATCCGGAATTTTTACTCCGTTTAATTCCATAGCAAACCGGATTTCGATCTTTTGATCCTTAGCTGTCTACGTAGTTGGACACTATATCTCAAAATTTTATCATTTTATGTAATATCACTTCACATAAAATGATAAGATTTTATTAGTAGCAAACCCTAATCCAAACCCTAGTGTATATCATGACTTGTCTTTGACAAAGTCATGACGTCCTAGTGACGAGATCAAGACGAGCCCAAGACGAAGTCAAGACGAGACCATGACGAGTTATGACGAGGCCATGACAAATTCGTGACAAAGCCATGCATGACTATGACAAGCTGTTGACAAGGTTTTGACAAGTTTTGACAACTCAGCCCACTTGTGGTTTTTACAGCTTCAACCCACTTTCTCTCTTGTTTTATTGCAGCCCACACAAACTCAGCCCACCTCCTCATCCTTGTTGACTGGTCATCCAATTCTGGACTACTTGTGCAGGCCCAGCTCAGCCTCCTTTCTCCAAACCGCTCAGGCTTCTCCTCCAGCCCAAGAACACGCTAGCAAGACCCATCTGAAGGAGCTTCCACGTCTTCAGCCGGCTGTTATAGAAGGACGTAACTCCCCGTAGATCACGCCCTTCTCATCTCCTCTTCTGACACTTTCATGTCGCATCGAATCGTCTCCTGCACACGGTCAGTAACAGCCTCGGACGCAGCAATGGATCCCTAGCTTTGACGCTTCCCTTCTGCACAGCCAATAGACGAGTGCAGCAGTGGTGAGTCTTCGCATCTCCTTTCCCCTCTACTCTTCACGCCGTCTCTCTGTCGGTACTCGGTACAAGAAAGGACGAACCCTAACCCTTCATCACCTCGTCATTCACCACGCAACAACAACGACAATTGAGGATTGGCCCTTGCGACTTCTCCCATGCAATGACAGCAACATAACAGTAGGCTACCACTGGCCTCCCTCATCTCCTCTCTATCACCAAGCATCAACCTTGGCCGTTGTCTTCTTCGTCCTCGTGCACCAAGCAGCGATCGTGGATCAGCCTCCTCTCATCGACACACCTTCAACAACGACGTTGGAGCCACTGTCGATTCTCTCTCTCCCCCTCTGACTGTACTGGGTCGACAACAGTAGCAGAGGCTTCCCCGACGCCTCCTCCAATGACAGCAAGTAGCAGCAAAATTCGTGCCATCTTCTTTCATGCCTTCGAGTCTTAGAATCGGGTAAGGCTTGTACTCCTTGCTATACTACACTTCAGTCTACTTCTTTCCTTTCCTAACATGGACTAACTTTCGTCTTTAAACCTACTCAGAACAACTATAAGGGAGCTGTACAGATTCATGCATTTTTCTGATTTTTCGGAAGTGGAAAACAATCAACTTCGGGTCAAGATTTGAGTAAGTTATACTCCTCCTTTGTTGCTGAATTTTGGATACGTTGTAGTCAGTAGCACATAGTAGATCATACTAAAATTAGGGATGAATCGGAGTTCCGGTTTGAGATTTATGATGTTGCAAAGTTGACTCCTCATGCAGTTTTTATAAGTCTGCTGAATGTTGAGAATAACAGCATGTGATGCTGTTTTGTGAGATGATTTTGAATAGGCTTTTGATCTCCTTTGCTACTGAATTTTGGATATATGATAGATAAGATTTTATAGTAAAACATATCAAAATTTGGGATAAATGCAACGAGCGGTTTAGGAGTTTTGATTTTTCAAAGTTAAGACAGTGTGCTGTTTGTTAAGTGTTTGCTGAATTTCCTAAGTGTGGAAAACTGCAAGTCGATACAGTTTTGAGACCCATATTTGGATACGTTATACTCCTCCTTTAGTGCTGATTTTTAGATATGTTGTAGTTGGTATTATATAGTATAACATACAGAAATTTAGGAGTATTCCGAGTTATAGTTTAGGAGATATGATTCTCTAAAGTTGGTTTCTCATGTAGTTTTTAGGACTGCTGAAATATTCTAAATGTTAGAAAAACTACTTGTGATGCAGTTTTGTGAGGTCGATTTGGAGAGGTTATTGACCTCTGTCGGACGTGATTTATGGATATGTATAGGAGCATGTAGTAAAAGTTGAGAGCGATCCGTTGGGTTAATCCAGATATAGGATGTTCCGAAGTTGGGTACAAGTATAGTTTAGTTTAGAAGAGTTGTGTTAGGTTTTAAGTATCGATCCATCTTATGCGTTTATGTTCTTGTGAGGATATTGAACCTAGAAGTCTAAGGACTTCTATTTGACTAGAGCGTTGTTTGATTCGTGTGCCTTGTCTTGAACATGCGTTGTGCGTTTTCCCGAGGGGAACTTGAGAGTGTGCTGATCGGCTGCTCTTGGAGAATGGTAAGTCCACAGACTTACTTAGCTGGCTTCTTGTATGAGTGTAATGTGTATGGTGGTGTTTGTTAGTTATGATAAACAACGAAACCGGATTAGGCCGACCTTATTATTTATGTAATTGACCCAAGTGTATGATAATGGGTCGTGACATCATCTGCCTAGCTCTTGCGAGAGTCTAGGAGGTTCCCTACGACCAGCCCAGTCAGGTAGACGGTCAGATGCATTAGTACCATTCCTCATTGGTAAACGGGGACAGGGGCGAGGTTTGAGAATCCCTCGTGTCACAAAATAAGTATCATTAGTAATAACCTATCACCTAATTAAGAGAATAAAAGGATTGAGTGTTTCATGCTGATTGTGTATGTGTGTGTTTGTGATTTTACCTTTATACTTTTGGATAGAATGATAGCTAACGGTTTTATACCGCTTGTAGATGCCTTGCAGGTTAAGACAGTTGTAGAGAGATCCGGAGAAAATGGTCAGCCGGGTCCACGTACTCATTTATTTGGGGACGGGGATGTCTTTTGTTCTTCATATGCGTCGTTTTAGGACCGTTGCTTTGTAAGGCTGATACATATCCTTCATATATGTATAGTTTAAAGTTTTCAAATGTTTTTAATACTTTTGTGCCTTGTTGTAAGATCCAAGTAAAATTGTTGTCAAACTAAGGTCGGGACCCATTGTGAGGTCCTAACCAGTAGCTCCCCGAGTTCTGAGAATTTGGGGTGTTACATTCCATGTCTTCTTATATCGAGTTTTTGTAAACTCTAGGGTCCTCTTCTAGGACTTCTTGCTTGTCTTGCTAATTTCTTTCCTCGCTTCCTTCTTTCTTTAGTTCCATTGATGATGATGAGGGTGTGATGAGTACTCCGTATATTGGTCATTTGTGCTGTAAATTAGACCTAAAACACCAAACACAAGGGGAGTACACATTCTTTGCTACTTTAAAGCATAAGCAAATATGTGAATGCCTTATCTTATGCAAAACTATGGAAAAACACACAAAAAGACATCATAAATATAACATTTAAACATAATATCAAATATACCCCATACATAGCTATTACTTGTCCTTTGCAAAACTGTGAATGCCTTTTCCGAGGTTGGGACCTTGGGAAGACGGTAGCTGTCATCAGTGTAGTACGAGCAGCGAGGCTTATAGCACAGGGTTGTGATGCCTTCTAGTGTTATGCCATGAAGGATGGAGAGAGTCCAACATTGGAGGATATTCCAAAGGTTTGTGAGTTTATAGACGTGTTTGTTGAGCCGTCTAGTTTTCCGCCTCAAAGGAGTGTTGACTTCAGCATCGAGTTGGAGCCTAGTACGAGACCGATCTCGAAGGCCCCATATCGTATGGAGCCTGCCGAGATGTTGGAGCTGAAGAAGCAACTGCAGGAGTTGGCTGAGCAGGGCTTCATCCACCCAGCGCATCCCTGTGGGGAGCACCTGTCCTCTTCGTGCAAAAGAAGGACGGATCGTTGAGACTATGCATTGACTACAGAGAGCTGAACAAGGTTACCATCAAGAACAAGTATCCATTGCCTCGTATTGATGATCTGCTTGATCATCTTTAGTGAGCGATAATGTTCTCCCGGATCGACTTACGTTTAGGATATCACTAGTTGAGGGTGAGGGATCATGATGTGAACAGGACGGCATTTTAGGCCCGTTATGGACACTACAAGTTTGTAGTGATGCCATTTGGGCTTACGAATGCCCTATCGGTTTTCATAGAGTTGATGAACAGTATTTTCATCGACTTCATATATCAATTTGTGGTGGTTTTCATTGATGACATTCTTGTGTACTCTCGGAGTTGAGAGGAGCAAGCCGGCAATCTGAGGACGGTTTTATAAATTCTACGGGATAAAGAGTTGTATGCCAAGCTCTCTAAGTGCGAGTTCTTGATATCAGAGGTAGATTTCCTAGGTCATATTGTCTCCGCCGATGGGATCATAGTTGATCCAGCGAAGATCAAGTCTGTTGCAGCATGAATGACACCAACGAACGTCAAGGAAGTGCGTAGCTCGCTTGGCTTAGCTGGTTATTACTGATGCTTTGTGGAGGGATTTTTTGTGATTGCCCATCCACTTATGAGTCTACTGAGAAAGACTACCAGATTTGTGTGGTCTGAGTAGTGTGCCCAGAGTTTTGAGGAGTTGAAGAGGCGTTTGACTTCTACTCCTATCTTGGAACAACCAGAGGGTTTTGAGGGTTTTGTGGTATACAGTGATGAATCCAAGCTAGGCTTGGAATGTGTGTTGAATAACCGCCAGCGTAGATGGCTCGAGTTGATCAAAGACTTTGACCTTGAGATATTGTATCATCTAGGGAAGGTGAACGTTGTCGCTGACACCCTGAGTAGGAAGACGCCTCGAGAGAAGGCGATTGCGAGACAGACAGTTCAGCCTCAACTTCAGAGGGACCTAGCTTGGGTAGAGATGGAAATCCAATTTCCTGGTGAGGATGCCTAGTTGTATACTTTAGAGGTTCTACCTGATCTGCTAGATGAGATCCCACAAAAGCGAGGGACCTTCCCGACCCTGATGAGGATTCAAGAGAGGATGTCATGTGGTGAGGCATGATAACATGAAATATGACTATATTTTAGGCACTTATTTTGATTGTTTTTCCCTTCTAGATGTGTACATGGATAGGAGTTTGAAGCATTTATGAGCACATTCACCTATTTTGTCGATATAGAGATTTACACAAGCTTTGTTATGTTTATAGGTGAATAAGGGCTTGAATTGGAGCATATATGAAGGGAATGGAGTATTAGATCAAGCTAGATGTCAAGGAGATGCTTTGGAGAAGCTATGGAAGGAGTATAATTTGAGAACTTCATGAAACGAAGGCTTTCACAAAGGCTTTTGAGTTACACGACCTAAACCACGACCATAGTTATGCATTCAGTTCGTGGAAGGTGATTTTGAAGAGCAACAAAAAGTTCAACGCCTTAAACCACGGCCGTGGAATGTTACACTAGGCTGTGATTTCCATGACGATGCCACGTGTCTTATTTGCCACGTCAGCAATAGTTGTTGGGATTTCTCGTAACCCTATTTTTCCCTATAAGAAGGCTGAAGACGGGAGAAAATGGGGGGTCGCATACGCTTGTATTTACGGCAGTTTATACCTGAAGAGAGAGATTTTGGATCGTTGCTTGGGAAGATTCTGAGAAAGATGCGATTTGAAGATTGTGTACTTCGAGATTATCTTAGGGTTTACATTTGGAGACGGATTAACATCCCGTTCTTCGTTGTTCCTTAAGATTGTTGTGAGGATTTCTATTCCCCATTCCGCATTCATTAAACACATACTTTGGTTGTTCGGATTTGAGATTGATTTCGATTGTTATTGAGTTTTCGAGGGTTTTACCTTTTTCTCTTTTATATTTGATATTTGATTCAATGATGATTGTTATTTGCTAAAACCCATTAGCAATTCTAAGGTGAAGGGTTGTATAGTTGTGGCTTGTATAATGATAGATCGATCGTAAACAGATTAAACCCTGAGAGTTGCGAGAAACCTCGTCGACAGCCTATTCCACGGTCTGTTCTTGAGTTCCACGGCCGTGGTTCTTCAAGATCCAACCGTGATTTCCTCTGTTGTACGACCTTTGCTTTTTCTTTAATTCAAAGTTAAAGATTTGCTTTAACCTAGCCTTGGCTTGCCATTTTTAGGAAGTAGTGAGACTCAACATCATCTATTTCAGTTTCGAGTGTCATAACCTTAACCGTTTTGGCTTGTCTTTGATTGCTTGGGTTTTGGCATGGGTATTTGAGAGTAATTCTTATCCTTAGATCGTTTCTATATTGCAGCCTCAACAACCTTTATAGAGATAACCTTGGGTGAGACATATAGGGTTTTGGAACTTCACCATACATAATCTTACATTAGATATACCTTTGCAATACCGAATATGTCCTTATATCTTTAGAATATCTTGAATCGATTGCCACAATTGATTACTTGGATATTTAGGATTGTTGTTTTCCCAATATTTTCAAAGCTTCTATACTTTACTTACTCGATAATTCGTGAACTGAATTTGATCCCCCAAATCCCTGAGTTCGATAATTTTGAATTCTTGCTTTACTACGCCGATCCGTACACTGCGGGTTCACTTGCTTTCATTTCAGTTTTATAAATTTAAAGCTTATTTTCACGCACACTTTGAGGCAAACAAGTTTTTGGCGCCGTTGCCGGGGATTTGGTTTAGACCAAATTCGGCTCTCGGTTGTCGAGCTTGGGAGCTTTTTCTCTTGTGATTTGATTAGTATTTTTGAGTGATTTTTTCAGATTTTTAGGTATATGTGAAAGACTAGATCTACCAAAGATCTAGTTCTTTTTGATCCTGAATTTGAGAAAACTTTGAGAAGAAAGTTGAAAGAGAAAAAGATGGCCGAAAAGAATGAGAGAAACATCCAAGAGGAGTTGGATGAAGCTCGAACTCAACTCCTTTTGAGCGAGAAGGCCCGCTTGGAGGAAAAGGAACGTAATCAGTTTCAAATAGATGAGCTTCGAGCAATGATTCTAGACATGAAAATAGAAAGGAATGATGCTAAGAAGAAGAAGGAAGCTAAGAAATCTATTGTTGAATCATCCAACGATGATGACATGCAGGACCTAGAGGATATTGCACCAATAATCCATCTAGTTCGTGACATTCCTAGACCACATGTTAATCCTTGCATTCCCGTTGGAGATGTGAGAGCCGCTGATGGAGGGGATGAACCACGAACCCTTGGACAACGGATGGATGAAACTCAGCAACCACGCCGTTTAGGTGTGAATTTCGGAGGTGAAGACGTCCAGGATTTCGGGTTTAGCCCGCAAGTTATTAGCATGGTTCACCAAAGACAATTTCGTTGAACGAGTGCTAAATCTCCACACCAACACTTGCAGAATTTCGAGATTCTTATGGAGACATTGAAGCCGAAGAGGGCTGTCAACAACAACTACAAGATAAAACCGTTCTTCTTCTCTTTGAAGGACAAGGCTTTGTCTTGGTATCAAGCTCTTCCGGCTGGAAGACTTAACACATGGGAGGATTTATCTTCAGAGTTCGTCACCAAGTTCGTTCCGCCCTCCAAGACGGCGGAGTTGATAGGTAAGATTAATGCTTTTTTTTTATGAAACTCAACGAAAGTTTTTTTCAATCTTGGGAAAGGTTTCAGGATATTCTATTGGATTGCCCACACCATGGCATTTCAAAGTTGGAATTGTTGGAGATCTACTACAAAAAGGATTGGATATAGAGACACAATTCAAAATCCAATCTCTATCTTGTGGTACATTCATGGACATGAGAGAAGATTACGCGTTGGACTTCATTGAGAGGCAAGCCCAAGTGATTGAGAAGTATTTCCATCGACGGGTGGACCTAGCAATTGGAACCAAGGAGATCTGGGAGCTAAGTTGTCTCAAGTTGCACAAGCTCAAATATTTTCCCTCAATAATGAAATCAAGGAGTTGAAGGAAGTCATAAGAGCTGACCTTCAGAAGACGCAGGAGCAAGAAGTTGGTTATCTAGGGAGGGATAACAACTATGGCAATAGGAACAACTACCAGAACAATAACTGGAATAACAACAACAATAGGAACTCCAACAACAACAATTGGAGATCCGATCAAAAAAACTCTGGTTATTCCTATTCGCAAAATGACAATTCACTAACACCTCCATCTTCTTCAACTCCTTTGAAAAGCTAGGTTCAAACATCGAATGGCTCGGGCAAGACGGAGAAGGATAAGCATGATGCTATGATGGAGACATTCTTCGGTTGATAAGGCACAAAAAGCGTTAGTAAACCAAGTGTTCAACAAGGCCGGAATAGTTCCTAGAGATCAAGGGAAGCTTCCCGGAAAAACGGAGGACAACCCGAAAGGAAGGGTGATGACGATTACAACTAGGAGTGGTGGAACAACCACCGATCCGCAGCCCAAGTTTGTAGAAGTCCCCACTGAGAAAGGAAAAGATAAGGAGAAGGAGAAGGAAGATGTCTATGTTCTTCCTCCAGCTTACAAACCTCCTCTACCGTTCCCGCAATCTAGAGCAAGAGCGCGTCTAGACAAGCAATTCGGTAAGTTCATTGATCTAATGAGCAAACTGCATATTAACATACCTTTTATTGATGGCATTGTAGGTATGCCCGCGTACAGGAAGTTCTTAAAAGAGATCCTCTCTAACAAGAGGAAGCTGGAAGACTTTGGAGAAGTGAAGATGAGTTCGGAATCTTCGGAGCTCATCAAAAAAATGACGGAAAAAATGCCCCCAAAGCTGAGAAATTCGGGTCAATTTGTATTCCAATAGGTGTTGATGAAGTCACATATGATGCTCTTTGTGACTTTGGAGCAGGCGTAAGCATCATCCCGCTTGCTTTGTGTAGGAAGATCGGTTTAGGTGAACCTAAACCGGTGAAGATGACGTTGTACATGGTGTATCGATCTATAACTCGACCCGTATGTATCATTGAAGACGTCCCAGTCAAGCTCGGTAAGTTCTATATTCCTATAGATTTTGTTGTGCTTGACATTCCGGCGGATTTTCCGGTCCCGATCATACTAGGGAGACCATTTCTTGCAACCTCCGGTTGTATGGTGGATTGCAAGAATGCTAGATTAGCCTTCGATATAGGAGAAGAGAAGGTTGAATTTGTTCTCTCAACCTTGGTGAAAGAACCTGCACTTGGAGAGGATATGTTCAACATCTATGAGGAAGAGGTGTCTAGAGAGGTAGTAAGTTCGATCTTGTTTAAAGATCCATTGCAAAAGGTTATAACCATGAGCATCATGGAAAAGGGAGAAGAAGAGGATTGCAATGCTGAGGTTGAAGCTTTGGAGGAGCTAAAAGAGGTACAAGATGAAGAGTTCAAAAAATTCTATGATGGCTCGGAAAACAGAAGAAACCACGGCTAGTCGTGCTATTCCACGGCCGTGGTTCCACAAATTCAACCCGTAGAGTGTTATTTCGAGAACATCAGAGACTTCCACGCCCTAAACCACGGCCGTGGAAGTAACATGTGTGCCGTGGTTTCGGGTAATTCTGAGAACAATTCCATCTTTCCTACAACCACTCTTGAGTCTTCTTCCACTACTCCCACATCCTTAGAGACTTCTAAGGAACATCGAGCACACCTCAAGACACATCAAAGGCATTAATAGCTTTGGATTTGAAGCCGCTTCCCACACATCTTCGGTATGCTTTTCTTGGAACTAATTCTACCTTTCCCGTTATTGTTAGTTCCGAATTAAAGGAAGATGAACATGAGAAACTTATGGATGTTTTGAGGAAACATAGGAAATCTTTCGCCTACACCGTAGAGGATCTTGTAGGAATTAAACCATCTTTATGTATGCACAAGATTCTAATGGGGGAGGATTATAAGCCTTCACGTCAACCTCAAAGACGGTTAAATCCGGTCATGAAAGAGGTCGTGAAGAAGGAAATCCTTAATTTACTTGATGCATGTATCATCTATCCTATATGCGATAGCAAGTGGGTGAGCCCCGTTCAAGTCGTTCCCAAGAAGGTAGAAATGACCGTTGTGACGAACAACAACAACGAACTCATTCCAATGAGAACCGTGATGGAATGGAGGATGTTCATTGACTACCGCAAGTTGAACAATGCAACTAGGAAGGATTACTTCCCACTACCATTCATAGATCAAATGCTTGAAAGGTTAGCACAACACTCCTACTTTTGTTACCTTGACGGTTATAGTGGTTTCTTTCAGATTCCGATTCATCCGGACTATCAAAATAAGACCACATTCACGTGCCCATGGGCTACGTTTGCTTATAGGAGGATGCCATTCGGCCTTTGCAACGCTCCAGCCACCTTTCAAATGTGTATGATGGACATCTTCTCGGAATATATTAAGGAAATCATGGAGGTTTTTATCGACAATTTTTCAGTTTATGGTTCCTCATTTGACAATTGTCTTGCTAACCTTTCTTTTGTTTTGCAAAGATGTGAAAACACAAACCTTTTTCTAAATTTGGGAGAAGTGTCAATTCATGGTTAAGGAAGGCATTGTGCTAGGACATTTGATCTCTAATAGAGGGATCGAAGTTTACAAGCTAAGATAGAGACGATAGAGAAGCTTCCTTCTCCATCTTCGGTGAAGGGGATAAGAAGTTTCCTAGGACATGCAAGGTTTTATAGGAGATTCATCAAAGACTTCTCGAAAATTTCAAAACCACTAACTAATCTATTGATAAAGGATGCTGTTTTTGATTTTTCGCAGGAATGTTTAGATGCTTTCTATAAGTTTAGAGAAGCTCTAATCTCAGCACCGATAATCCAACATCCGGATTGGAATCTTCCATTCGAGGTTATGTGTGATGCGAGTGACGTAGCTGTTGGAACGGTGTTGGGACAAAAGAAAGAAGGCCGCACTCATGCCATCTACTATGCTAGCAAGACGCTAGACGAACCACAACTCAACTATGCCACAAATGAAAAAGAATTTTTAGCCGTTGTATATGCTTTTGAAAAGTTTCGTTCTTATCTTGTAGGAGCGAAGGTGATTGTATACACGGACCACTCAGCAATACGGTATTTACTCGCCAAGAAGGACGCAAAGCCAAGGTTGATTAGATGGATTCTTCTTCTTCAAGAATTCGATCTAGAGATTCGGGACAAGAAAGGTTCCGAAAATTCTGTTGCGGATAACCTAAGTCGTCTACCACACACCGACGGCGACGATCTACCCATCGATGACTCTTTCCCGGATGAGCACTTACACATCATAGAAGAGTGTATCGATAAGATTACTAGAGGTAACGAACCTTGGTTTGCTGATTTTGTAAATTACTAGGTTTCTCAAGAAATACCTCCCGGGCTATTCTATGCACAAAGAAAGAAGTTCTTTATGGATGTCCGCCAATACCATTGGAATGAACCTCTACTCTTCAAGAGAGGTCCCGACGGCATCATTAGAAGATGTGTGCCGGAAGACGAAATGCAAAGTGTCATTCATCATTGTCATTCACTTCTTTGTGGAGGACATGCTAGTTCCTATAAAACAAGCGCTAAGGTATTGCAATCCGGATTCCTTTGGCCTACTTTATTTAAGGATGCGCAAACTTTTGTTTCTTGTTGTGATGCTTGTCAAAGAACAGGAAATATCTCTAGGAGAAACGAGATGCCTCTCAACAATATTCAAGAGGTGGAAATCTTTGACGTTTGGGGAATTGATTTCATAGGACCATTCCCATTATCTTGCGGAAACCAATACAAACTTCTCGCTGTAGATTATGTTTCAAGATGGGTTGAAGCCATTGCCTCTCCAACTAACGATGCTATGGTGGTTGTCAAGTTCTTTAATAGAACTATTTCCCCAAGGTTTGGGATAGCACGAATCATCATTAGTGACGGAGGTTCACACTTCATAGCCCGACGATTCGAAGTTCTACTAGTGAAGTATGTGATGACTCACAAGATTGCCACTCCCTACCATCCATAAACAAGTGGACAAGTGGAGATTTCAAATAGAGAGATCAAAGGCATCCTTGAGAAGTCGGTGTCCAAAACAAGGAAGGATTGGTCTTTGAAGCTAGATGACGCATTATGGGCGTATAGGACAGCATACAAGACTCCCATCGGCACAACACCATACAACCTTGTGTATGGGAAGTCTTGTTATCTCCCGGTAGAGCTGTAATACAAGGCGTATTGGGTTGTAAGGTTGTTGAACTTCATCATGAAAGAAGCGGGCGAGAAGCGCCTCTTAGACCTTAACGAGCTAGAAGAACTCCGCTTGAACGCTTATGAAAACGCCAACATCTACAAGGAAAGGGCGAAGCATTGACATGATAAGCATATCATTCCAAAAGACCTCAAAGAAGGAGATCAAGTTCTCCTTTTCAATTCTCGACATTGACTCTTTCCAGGTAAGCTTAAATCTCGTTGGACTGGACCTTATGTGATTAAATGTGTTTTTCCCCATGGCGCAGTTGAAGTATGGGGTGAGAAGTGCGGAAGTTTCAAGGTGAATGTTTAACGACTTAAGAAGTACTCACCGGAGCTCCAAGCCGAGGAAATTGCTCCAATTGTCCTCATTTGAACATAGGAACGGTCTAGCTACGGACCCAAAACAAAGCGCTTCTTGAGAGGCAACCCAAGGTATTGCAATATCGTTTTTGTTTTCTTTCTTTCTTTCTTAGGTTAGTTTAGGTTAGATGTCGTTTTTGTTTGTTTTCCCCTCGATACCTTCCGGTATGTTGTGTTTTTGGATGCCAGGAATAAGGAATGGGCAAGAGAAGAGAAGAAAAGCCGAAAAATTTGACGAAACTTGGATTTTTGGCACAGATCAGAGACTTCCACGGTCATCCGTACAAAACCACAGCCGTGGAACACCCCGACTGGCCGTGATTTTCCAAAATTTTACGGCCACTATATATTTCCCTCTGCTTCACAAAAACACACTCTTCTTCCCCAAACGACGCCCCAAACCACGTTCAAAGAGCCGAAAATTGCCCCTTCTCGTGATTCCTCATCCGGAGACCGATTCGAACGATTCTTAAACCAAACGTGGAGCAAATCAAATCCTCTACAAGATCCCATCAACAAACTCAACAAACAATCAACATTTGAGAAGGATTTTGGATTTTTTCATATCCAAACCCTAAGTTTTCTCTCTTTCTCTTCTTGGTTGATTTGGTTCGTTTTTCATGCAAATTTCTAGGACAATTGAACTAAATTGGAATTAGAAGTAATTTACGGCCGAAATTGCTATGATTGTTGTGCATTTGCTGAGTTTTTGAGGAATTTCAGAGAATTCCACGGGTACGTACAGTTCCACGGTAGTGGTTTTGCCAAGAACACACCGTAGTTTTTTCTATTTTGAATGAAAATGTTTCGAAGGAAGTCTAGTAGAAACAAGAAGGAAAAGGGTAATGGTTCTTCTTCTTCTTCCCTACCCCCTCCCAATGAACCACCATCACCACCATCCCCTAGGATTCCCGCAATCCATGAAGACTATGAAAGGGCCATGGATAAAATTTCTAAGAGAGCCGTGATAGGACCTAGGTACATTGCTTTAGAGGAGCTTGAAGAGCTGAATATTGTTAATGACTTGACTTGGCTATTATATAGAGCGCGATTGATCATATTCTCCGCCATTAGGGAGGATGCTTATGAAGAGATCACAAGGGAGTTCATAACTTCCTTTGAGCATAACGCCGTTAGCCGAACGGTGTCATTTAGGTTGATGGAGCGTAACTACGAGTTCCCCATATTGCAGTTTGGAACCATGTTTGGGTTTCAAGAGAGCTTCAATGGATGGTTTCCTAGGGGAGTGAATGCTAAAGACTTTTGGAGAGAGATAGCCATGATTTATGCTTCCGAGGACCGTTGGCAACCGGCCGATTCTAAGGCCAAGCTCATCTACTACTTAGCCATAAAGATAGCTCATAGGATCCTATCGGAATGCCTCTTCCCTAGGACCGAAACACCTCAAAAGATCAAAGCCGACGAGCTCTTCATTCTCTATAGCATGCTTACCAGTCATCCTGCGGATTGTGCCACTTTACTTGCCTCTACCCTTAGTAAGGTGAAGAACAAATCGGCCAGGAAAATAGGATATGGAGGTATGGTGACACATATTGCCAACCAGCTGGGCATTGATTACTCCGCTTGCACTAGGATAGCTGCGAGACCTTTGGGTCTCAATGGCCTCATGACTAGAGGACTTGTCTTTCCGCGCGACCGTGGATCACCTACCGCAGCCATGCCTTAGGAGGAAAGAGGTGGTAGAGGCATTCCATGGCTCCCAGAGTACTCTCTCATGCTTGGCCGCCAGAACTAGAAGGAGACCTTTGTTCCGATGCATGCCAATAGGTTAGTAGCTCCTCCTTATGTGCCAAATGAGGTTCCAGTTGAGGCTGCAGTTGATGATGATGAGGAGATGGGAGGAGGAGACCATCCGGATGCAAGAGGGGATGAGCATGACTTTGGATCATTCCCGGAGGAGCCAGATGACTTCCCGGAGCCACCTAGGAGATCCCCCATCAACCGAGACCTTCCGATTCATCTTCCTCACGCTGAGCTAGTGTTAGCGAGCGCCCGACATGGATGGAAGCTCCACCCGCATGGTATGGACAGCATCCATCATGGATGGGAGCTCCACCTCCTTGGTATAATCAGCCATCAGTTGCACCGACGCCTATTCAGCAGCAACAGCCGGAGTGGTTACAGCAGCCTCTCGCATGGTATGAGCAGCAGCCAGCATGGGCGACCGACCTTTCTAGGAGGGTGGGAGACTTGGACATCCACCAGCTGGCGCATAATGTGGAGCGACAGGAGAACGCTAGGATCTTACGTGACGTATACCGCCAACAAGTTGGGCGTCCCTTCAGCTCCGACTTCTTCCCATACCCGCCACCCCCTTAACAGTGATTGTTGATGGATGCTTTGAGCCACTCTACCACCATTAGTGAGTTTTCTTTGTTTCTTTTCTTTTCTTTATTTTTCTTGAACATTGAGGACAATGTGTATGTCAAGTATGGGGTGGGGTGTGACTCTCGTTTGTAATAACTCGATACACTTGTTTGCTTTAAATTCCATGAACACTTGCATCTTTCGTTTATTTGTCACACGTTTCATTATTGCATTGCATTGAGAAGCTTTGACAAACCTATAAAAAAAATTTGAACATTTTGAAAATTATTGTGCTTCTAAGATTAGAGATGATTTCTATGATGAATCTACTTGTGGAATGAGTTTTTGATGACTTTTGTATGCTTGAATTGAATTATGATTTGTGAAGAAATTGAGTATGTTGTTTAATCTTTCTTGCAAGTTTCATAATAACAAAGTTTTATCTAAATCATATTGAGGATGAAGGTTGAAATCACAATATAAGTTCTTATACTTCTTTATGAGATGATTAAGGCACCTCAATTTTCTTGCTTCTTTCTTTGATCATTTAGCCCCTCAACTAAAATACTTGCCTCCTTTACCTAACCGGGAATTGGAAAGAGTTGATTTTGGCATATTTGATATGGGAGGGCCATGAAAGAAATTGTTTGAATTCAAATTATCGAAAAATAGGTTTGGGGAAGTCAATCATGATGATGAGTAACTCGGCAATATTCACTTGGCCGGGTGTTTGTGTCTTGTCAAAGTCGGATTGAGCGATATTCCTAACGGATTATGGTATGTGCATCAAGGGTTTGAGGCATCTCGAAATTGAGAAACGTCAATATCGTAGGCTTCGGTTTTTGTGCACCGCTGTCCATATTTCCAAAAGTAAAGTCGAAATATTATGTGTAAAAAGTAAAGAGCAAAGCTCTAAGTTGGTGGTTAGAACAATTGGTGAAAAGAAAAGAGTTATTGTTGTTCCTTTTTCCCGGATTCATACACCACATTCCTTCACAAGTTTCCCACCCTTTCCATATTCTTGACCTTACTGGAAAGTCCTTGAGATCATAAGAATGTTATTTGACTTGGTGATCTAAATTGAAGTTCCACATGTTTGATTTTGACAATACATGAAGGTTATGATGTTTGTCTTGAAGTTTATGCAATTTATGATGTTTCCTTTGCCTTACATACTTTGGTTTATGTATACGAACGTTTTCAAGGAGGCATAAAGCAAGATTTGAGGATGATCTATTTATTAGAAGCACATTACCGAAAAGATTGTTTTTGTTTTGTTTTGCATTCATATTTCATTCTACCTTATGTTCTAAGCTTTTGAAAACCTTTCTTGGGGACAAGCAAGCGACAAGTATGGGGTATTTTGATAGCATGAAGTATGACTATATATTAGGCACTTGTTTTGATTGTTTTTCCCTTCTAGATGT
Source organism: Fagopyrum esculentum (assembly GCA_033239045.1). Lineage (NCBI taxonomy): Eukaryota > Viridiplantae > Streptophyta > Magnoliopsida > Caryophyllales > Polygonaceae > Fagopyrum > Fagopyrum esculentum. The sequence goes on along the minus strand of BSUD01000003.1, from coordinate 62,901,514 downwards.
GTACATGGATAGGAGTTTGAAGCATTTATGAGCACATTCACCTATTTTGTCGATATAGAGATATGCACAAGCTTTGTTATGTTTAGAGGTGAATAAGGGCTTGAATTGGAGCATATATGAAGGGAATGGAGTATTAGATCATGCTAGATTTCAAGGAGATGCTTTGGAGAAGCTAAGGAAGGAGCATGATTTGAGAACTTCATGAAATGAAGGCTTTCACAAAGGCTTTTGAGTTCCACGACCTAAACCACGACCGTAGTTATGCATTGAGTTCGTGGAAGGTGATTTTGAAAAGCAACATAAACTTCCACGCCCTAAACCACAGCCGTGGAATGTTACACTAGGCCGTGATTTCCATGACGATGCCACGTCTCTTATTTGCCACGTCAGCAATAGTTGTTGGGCTCTCTCTTAACCCTATTTTTCCCTATAAGAAGGGTGAAGACGGGAGAAAATGGGGGGGGGGGGGGGGC
>BSUD01000003.1:62725196-62900807 GCA_033239045.1 Fagopyrum esculentum | reverse complement strand
GGGGGGGGGGTCGCATACGCTTGCATTTACGGCAGTTTATACCCGAAGAGAGAGATTTTGGACCGTTGCCTGGGAAGATTCTGAGAAAGACGCGATTTGAAGATTGTGTACTTCGAGATTATCTTAGGGTTTACATTTGGAGATGGATTGATGTCCCGTATTTCGTTGTTCCTTAAGATTATTGTGAGGATTTCTATTCCCTATTCCGCATTCATTAAACACATACTTTGGTTGTTCGGGTTTGAGATTGATTTCGATTGTTAATGAGTTTTCGAGGGTTTTACCTTTTTCTCTTTTATATTTGATATTTGATTCAATGATGATTGTTATTGGCTAAATCCCTTTAGCAATTCTAAGGTTAAGGGTTGATAGTTGTGACTTAGATAATGATAGATCGATTGTAAACAGATTGAACCTTGAGAGTTGCGAGAAACCTCGTCGACAGCCTTGTTCACGGTCTGTTCTTGAGTTCCACGGTCGTGGTTCTTCAAGATCCAACCGTGATTTCCTCTGTTGTACGACCTTTGATTTTTCTTTAATCCAAAGTTAAAGATTTGCTTTAACCTAGCCTTGGCTTGGGTTTTTAGGAAGTAGTGAGACTCAACATCCTCTATTTCGGTTTCGAGTGTCATAACCTTAACCGTTTTGGCTTGTCTTTGATTTCTTGGGTTTGGGCATGGGTATTTGAGAGTAATTCTAATCCTTAGATCCTTTCTATATTGCAGCCTCAACAACCTTTATAGAGAGAACCTTGGGTGAGACATATAGGGTTTTGAAACTTCACCGTACATAACCTTACATTAGATATACCTTTGCAACTCTGACCCTGTCCTTATATCTTTAAAATACCTTGAATCGATTGCCACAATTGAATACCTGGATGTTTAGGATTGTTGTTTTTCCAATATTTGCAAAGCTTCTATACTTTACTTACTCGATAATTTGTGAACTGAATTTGATTCCCCAAATCCCTAAGTTCGATACTTTGGAATTCTTGCTTTACTATGCCGATCCGTACACTGCGGGTTCGCTTGCTTTGATTTCAGTTTTATAAATTTAAAGCTTATTTGCACGCACACTTTGAGGCGAACAAGGAACCACAGTTCTCCATAGGAGCAGATGGAGTGATGAGATGCCATGACCGCGTCTGTGTATCTAATGATGCAGAGCTGAAATAGAGAATTCTACAGGAGGCTCACTGTATACCTTACTTAGTACATCTACGTACGAGTAAGATGTACCATGATGTGAGACGCTCAAATTAGTGGGGAGGGTTGAAGCCAGATTTGTGGCACAGTGCACGACCTGTCCGCAAGTCAAGATAGAGCATTGTTGTTCACTCCAAACGGTGTGTGCAAGCTTTAAATTTATAACCCAAGAAGTATGCTTAAACAAGGATGCGAACCCGTAGTGTACGGATCAATTGTTATAAAAAAAAAAAAATTCCAGGGGTCGATCACAAGGACTTAGGTGAAACAAAGCACAGAATCAGGTTGTCAAATATTGCAATTAACCAAAATCAATTACAACAATCAAAGATGATGTAAAAGTCAAGTAAGGGCAAATGCGGATTCTAGCGATTAAAGCATCTAGTTGTGGTTCCGACTCATGTCTCAAAGGATAACGCGGACAAAGCTGAGGTTTGCAATGGGAAGGTGTTTCTAAGGTGGGAATAGATTACCGGGTAAGTCTCACTACTCACTATCCCAAACAAAAGCTCCTATCACCGGGTAAGTCTCAAGGTACTAAGGAAAGGAACTAAAATCTCAAACCAACACGACAACCAAGGGAATAGAATCAACCTTTACCGGGTAAGTCTCAGGCTAACACACAAGGATGGTATGAAGGCATAATCAAACCATAATATAGGATAAACCTTTATTACCTACAATCATGATATTAGGTAAAGAAGCAAAGGAATCACCGGGTAAGTCTCATCATAGGCTTGCATTGAAGCAGGAAAGGTGTAATAAGAATAGGATTTGGCAAAATAGAACACCTAACTCTAAGTTTCGGATCAAAAAAGGTTCACCTCGTTCAGTCAAGTTCCACCCCGGCCGAGATGTTCGTCGACTGAGCGAGGTACTCTAGGGTTAAGGTTAAAGACCCGAGCTTTCAGGGTCCTGCTGGAATTAAGATCATTCTATCATCGTCTTTCCCACAACTTTCATCCAATCACCCTAGAATCGCATAAGAAACTTAGCCAACAATCATCATGATAACAATAATCAAATTAATGGGAAAGGAATCAATATTCGAATAAGAAAATCTTAAGAAAAATGTCTCAATAACTGAATCAAATAACAACAAATCAGCGTTCCTTAAAATCACAAATCGAGTAAGACCACAAACCAAAAGGGAATCTAAAAAAGTCTTACAAACTCCCTCAAAAGCTAATCTCCAAACTATAAATCCTTCCTTGATCTTCAATCCTTCAATCCTTCCTTCAGAGCTTCCAGAAAATCTCCTAATTGCTGGGTGTTCTCAACCTCTAAGCAAGGTTGAACTTGTGGAAATCCAACCCTTTATATAGGAGAATTATCTTCCAAAGATAATAATATCTTAAAAAGATAATTTCCTATAAAATATATCATATCTCTAAGATAGATCTCCTAAAAATAGTATCTTCCTTCCAGAAATCTAGTCCAAAAATATAAGATATCTCCTTTCCAAAAATAAAAGATCTCAACCAAAAATATGGATCTCGCCGGCGGCAGGGTGTTCGCCTCGGTCGGGACGCTCCTCAAGATCACCTTGGTCGAGGTGACACTGTAGCTGTCCGAGGTGAATCTCAACTGAATGTGAAATCTCTCGAATCTGGTCCAAAGTAAATCTTCTTCATTAATTCCAAGCTTCCTGAGTTCTTCCTTAAGCTCCAGAATGTAGCTCTTATGACTCCTTAACTCCATTTTAATCCAAAACGTGCCATTTTACCTACAATTACAACGAAACTAGGTGTAGACCCCAATTCCCGCAAAGATAGATGAAACAACAATATAATAACATAATATGCATCCATACATGCAGATTATTGAAGATAAAACGTCCAAACTAGTCCCAAAATATAGACTATAATACATGCTATCAAAATACCCCATACTTGTCCCTTGCTTGTCCCCAAGCAAGTTCCAAATCTTAAGTACAAGATAGAATGGATTATAAGTCGTAAGAATCAATGAAAAGCAATTTCAAAACATTTTTGGTGGTGTGCTCCACTCATATATCACTCTAAGAGAATGCTTCATGGAAAATAAAATTAAAATATGATCAAAACATTTTATAAATATAGGAAAATTGTTCATCTTTTCATAAAATCATAGAATGCATAATAAATCATGATTATCGAAATTAATCATATATAATCCAGTTTAAACCACCAAGTCAATCAACAAGCTCGAGGTCTCAAGGGCTTCCAAAAGAGGTCAAGAAACGTGTCACGGTGGGATGTATATAAGGAATGTGGTGCTAGAATCCGGGAAAAGGATCTTACTTCACTTTCTTTGAAACTCAACATCTTCCATCAATAAGCTTTGCTTATTTTACTTTACTTTTTGGGATGCATGGACAGAGGTGCACAATAACCGAAGCGTAGGAAATCAGCAATCATCAATTTCTCAAGATGCCTCAAACCCTTGAAGCACATACCGTGACCCGTTAGGAATATCGCTCAATCCGACTTTGGCAAGACACAAATACCCGGCTATGTGAATGGTGCCGGGTTACTCATCATCATGATTCACTTGCTTTTTACTTTCTTGCTTCCAAATTCCCGGATAGGTAAAGGGAGGCAAATATAAATATGAGGGGCTAAAGCATGATCAAGAAGAAGAGAAGAGAATGAATTGCCTTAATCATCCCAAGAAGAATGTGATAGAACTCATCATGTGGTGTCAACCTTCAAATTCAACATAATTTTGATAAAAACAAAGTATTAAACATGCCAAAACTTCAAACAAAGCATTTTGCAACTTATACATATCATAAAACCTTTCGAGCATATAAAGATTTCAAAACCAATCTGCAAACAGAATCATCACTGAGGTTATATTCAAAGAAGAAGCACAAAACGTTTGAAAAACTCTCAGTTAAGAAACCACCTCGGTCGAGGTGTTCTAAGTCATCTGAGGTGTCTACCTCGTCCAGTCAAGAATATCCCGGTCGAGGTCAATAATTTTTTTTTTCAAACCAGTTTTCGACGTTTTTCTCAAACAAAACCTGTATGTATGCATGTAATGGCAAATAAACACATGAAGCATAAATAAGACAATAGTATTCAAATAGAGTCATATAAGCATACACACATAAGTCAAGGCATACATCCAAATACCCCATGCTTGGGACACATTGTCCCAATGGGTCAAATATAAGTCTAAGGAATCAGAAAACTCACCGAACCTAGCTGAACTGCATAATAAATAAGAAAATAAATCCATGAAGCTCTAATCCTTGTCAGCTGGCGGTGGTGGTGTCAGACCTAGTCGCCTCGGTTGCCCAAGAACATCTCGGTCGAGGCGCGGTGACAGCAACCGAGATGTGTCTCAGTCAATCTCCGTCTTCTTAATTTCTCGAACTTTTGTCCTCCCAGTGTAGCTCCTGAGCTGTAATCCTTCCTTAGAAAGTACCTGATTCATGTCCAGGAGGACGCACAAAAACGAAGCAAACTATCTAAAACTAAACTAGAAAAAGGGGAAAAGAAAGTAATACCGCCGGTTGGCTCCCAAGAAGCGCTTGATTTAAGGTTGCTAGCTAGACCGTACGACATCCCTAAACGTTCTGGAAGGTGCCCGCACCCCATACTTCACCTTCATCATGGGGTGAGATAAAGAAGTCTATCAAACGTTCCAACAAATGCAAGTGCTTATCGGGGAATGAGTCATCTATGGGTAGGTCGTCCTTCTCGCGTGAAGAGGGAAGTAGCCGGCTGAGGTGATCCGCAACAAAATTCTCGGACCCCTTCTTATCGCGAATCTCTAGATCAAACTCTTGAAGCAAGAGAATCCATCAAATAAGACGCGGCTTTGCATCCTTCTTAGCAAGCAAGTAACGAATAGTTGCATGGTCAGTGTAAACAATAACTTTCGCTCCTACTAAGTAAGAGAAAAACTTCTCAAAAGCATATACAATCGCCAAAAGCTATTTTTTGGTGGTGGTGTAGTTTAGTTGAGCTTCATCTAGCGTCTTGCTAGCATAGTAAATGGCGTTGGTCCGGCCATCCTTCTTTTGGCCAAGTACAGCTCCTACGGCCACATCACTTGCATCACACATGATCTCGAAGGGCAAGGTCCAGTCAAGAGGTTGGATGATGGGAGCAGAAATCAACGCTTCCTTTATCCTATAAAACACATCAAGGCGTTCCTGCGAAAACTCGAAAACAACATCCTTATTCAAGAGTTTAGTGAGTGGTTTAGAAATCTTTGAAAAACCCTTGATGAACCTCTTGTAGAAACCTGTATGCCAGAGAAAACTCCGCACACCCTTAACAGAACAAGGGGGAGGAAGTTTCTCAATAGTCTCGATCTTAGCTCGATCGACCTCAATACCTCGGTTGTAAACGAGGTGTCCTAGCACAATTCCTTCACTAACCATAAAGTGACACTTCTCCCAATTCAAAACGAGATTAGTGTCTTCACAAAGTTGTAACACTAGAGAAAGGTTAGATCATCAATTATCAAAAGAGGAACCATATACCGAAAAGTCATCCATGAATACCTCCATGATCTCCTCTATGTACTCGGAAAAGATAGCCATCATACAATGTTGGAAGGTAGCAGGTGCATTACATAATCCAAATGGCATCCTCCTATAAGCGAATGTCCCCCATGGATAAGTGAAAGTGGTATTCTCTTGATCATCCAGATGGATAGGAATTTAAAAGAAGCCACTATAACCATCTAAATAACAAGAATGGGAATGCTGAGCTAACCGTTCGAGGATTTGGTCGATGAAGGGAAGTGGAAAATGGTCCTTCCGAGTGGCCACGTTTAGCTTCCTGTAATTGATGCACATCCTCCAGCCCGTAACGGTCCTAGTTGGAATCAACTCGTTGTTCTTATTTGTCACAACGGTAATCCCTTCTTTCTTCGGAACTACATGCACTGGGCTCACACACTTGCTATCCGAGATAGGAAATATGATACCTACATCCAACAACTTAAGAATCTCTTTCTTCACAACCTCTTTCATGACCGGATTTAACCGTCTTTGAGGTTCACGTGAAGTCTTATGATCGTCTTCCATTAGTATTCTATGGATGTACAAAGAAGGATTAATACCAATAAGATCATCAATAGTATATCCCAAAGCATTTCGATGTTTTCTCAAGACATGCATCAGTTTAGATAATTCAGTTTTGGAAAGGGAAGCACTTACAATAACGGGATATGTAGAATCCGGTCCAAGGAAAACATACCTCAAGTGACTTGGAAGCGGTTTAAGCTCCACAACTGGAGGTGCTTTTTGAGGAGGATCCTTGCTTCCTCCTTCCAGTAGAGTAGACTTAGATCGAAGAACTGGACTTTCAGAAGTCTCAGTTGACATCATCTTGCTTGCAACCTTGGTCGGTGTCCGAGGTGGGTGACCGAGATGTTATTAAGATAAGAACACCTCGCTTGGTCCAGAAAGTGCCTCGGTCAAGGTACTGGAACTAGGACCGAAACTTGAATTCTCCTTTCCTGGATCAGTTTCTCAATCTTAGCTCCTGGATCTGCTTCCAGTTCTTTTAAGCTCCGTATATCTGCATCACAAGAATCATCTATACCTTCCTCCATTAAGCTAAAACTAAGAACTCTTTCAAGAGGGTCATTAATAAGGATAGAGATCACCAATTCTCTTGATTCTTCTTCATCATAGATGTTGAAGATATCATCCTCCAGCGGCTCTCCTTTCATTGCAACAAGCAATGCCAATTCCACTTGATCACCGCCAATGTTGAATTTCAGCTTGGCGTTCTTACAATCCACATTGCAACCCAAAGTTGCTAGAAATGGTCTCCCGAGAATGATAGGAATGGGATAATCTGCGGGTATGTCAAGCACAACAAAGTCTATAGGTAAATAGAAGTTACGTAATTTGACGGGAACGTCTTCCAAGATGGCCAAGGGATGGGTAATGGAGGGATCCGCCATGTATAACCTTTTCTTCACCGGCTTGGGCTCTCCAAGTCCAATTCTCTCACAAAGCTCCAGCGGGATGATGCTCACGTTGGCTCCTAGATCACACAACGCCTCACAAGTTACATCCTCTACTTGAATGGGAATGCAAAAAGATCCGGGATCTCTCAACTTAGGTGGCATCTTCTCCTTCATGATTTGAATGAATTTTGAGGACTTACATGTCATCCTAACTTCTCCAAAGTCTTCAAGCTTCTTCTTCCTTGATAAAATCTCTTTTAAGAACTTCCCATAGGTGGGCATCCCTAGAATAGCATCAAGGAAAAGGATATTAATGTGTAGTTTATTCATTAAGTCAAGGAACTTACCAAAATGCTTGTCTAGATGTGCTCTAGCCCTTGACTGAGGGAATGGAAGTGGTAGTTTATAAGCATGAGGTGGGACATAAACTTCATATTTGTCCTTCACATTCTGGGACTCCACCTCGGATGGCACCTCGACCGAAGTGTTCCTCGTCTGGTCCTAGACCGAGGTGTTCTTCGTCTGTACTGGCACCGACTGAGGTACTGGATCTGCAATTGTTAGTCCACTTCACGTCGTTATTGCCATAATCTGTCCTTTAGGGTTTCTCTTTGTCCTTGATGGGTGCTTCCCTGGGTCTCTTGACACTTCATTTGCCTTATTAAAGAATTTTTGCTCTAAGGCTTTTTGTGCCTTCGAAAATGAAGTCATAGACGTCTCCATAGCGTTGAGCTTGATCAAGATGGCCTCCAGCACTGCATCTTTCTTCTTTGGTTGGGACAAAGTTGATCCAGGCTCCTGGCTCTTCAATGGAGTAGAAGAAGAAGAAGAGGGGTTAAAAGAATTATTAGAATTAGAATTAGAATAAGGGTTACCTGGATTTTGTTAATTAGATCTCCAATTATTGCTATTGGAGCCTCTATTGTTGTTGTAATTATTGTTCCGTGACCCTTGGTTGTTTTTTCTTCCTTGATATCCTCCATCTTCCTTCTTCGCGTGAGCTACCAAAGGTCCTTCAATTGCTTCACATCGTTTTTAAGGGTGATGAGTTGATTATCATTTAATGGAGTGTCCTAGAAATTAACTCTCTTAACACCATTTTCGGCACCTTGATGGGAGTACTTCTCCATATGCAAAACTTGCTTTTCAATGAACTCCCAAGCTTCGTCTATCGGCATATCCATGAATGTGCCGGTGGAAAGTTACTGAAGATTGAATTGAGTAGCTCCATCCAATCCCTTGAAATATATCTCCAGCAACTCTATCTTTGGAATCCCATGATGTGAGCAATCCAATAGAACATCCTTGAATCTCTCCCATGACTTGGACAAACTCTCTTTGTCCTTCATGATAAATGCATTAATCTTCCCTCTCATTTCAGCAGTCTTGGAGGGAGGAAAGAACTTCGTTAGAAACTCCGTCGTCATCTCTTCCCAAGTATTGATCTTTCCGGGTGGAAGAGATTGATACCAAGTAAGCACCCTGTCTTTTAAAGAAAAGTAGAAAGGCCTTAGCTTGCAGTTGTTGTTTTCCAGCCTTGAAGGTCTCAAGGTCTCCATCAGAATCTCGTAGTTTTGCAAATGCTGATGCGGAGACTCCCTCTCTAAACCTCCAAACTGGCATTGGCGGATCATGGATAGAACTTGCGGTCGAAGTTCGTAATCATGCTCAGCTGGATCACCTAGGTTGACTCCTGGACGCCTCACTTGCTGATTAGGGTCCATCCTCTGTCCTAGCGTTTGTGGAACTCAAGCAAAAAGAACATCTCGGACAGGCATGCGAGGTGGATGTATCTCGGCCGGGGCAACATGGACTGGGTCTTGCCTCGGTCGAAGATGTGGGATCGGTCGATGCAGAATCTGGGCCCTTAGATCGGCCATATCTGCTTCGATCTCTGCAGTTCTTGTGCGAGTTTGCTCTCTTTCTCGCTGCAGTTCTTCCTTATTGAGGTGTAGCTGTTCCAGCGCCTCTTTCAATTCGGCCTCAAGATCGCGATTGTCTTGATTGGCCATCTTAGCGTCTTTCAATCGTCGTTTGTATGTCTTTTCTGGGTCGGGGTCGTAAGGAATGATTTCCTTCCCAGCACGGGTTCTTCGCATAAACCTAAGAAAAAGATCCTGCAAAAACACTCAAGTAGAGTGGTTAATAGCAACAAGGGCAATTGCCCCGAAAGACAACCGCAACCGGCTCGGTCTAGACCAAGTCCCCGGCAACGGCGCCAAAAACATGTTTGCTCCAAACTGTGTGTGCAAGATTTAAATTTATAACCCAAGAAGTATGCTTAAACAAGGATGCGAACCCGCAGTGTACGGGTCAATTGTAATAAAAAAAAGCAAGAATTCCAAGGGTCGATCACAGGGACTTAGGTGACACAAAGCACAAAATCAGTTTGTCAAATATTGCAATTGACCAAAATCAATTAAAGCAATCAAAGATGATGTAAAAGTCAAGTAAGGGGAAATGCGGATTCTAGGGATTAAAGCATCTAGTTGTGGTTCCGACTCAAGATCTCAAAGGATAAAGCGGACAAAGCTGAGGTTTGCAAAGGGAATGTGTTTCTAAGGTAGGTATAGATTACCGGGTAAGTCTCACTACTCACTATCCCAAACCAAAGCTCCTATCACCGGGTAAGTCTCAAGGTACTAAGGAAAGAAACAAAAATCTCAAACCCACACGTCAACCAAGGGAATAGAATCAACCTTTACCGGGTAAGTCTCAGGCTAACTCACAAGGATGGGATGAAGGCACACTCAAACCCTAATAAAGGATAAACCTTTATTACCTACACTCATGATATTAGGTAAACAAGCAAAGGAATCACCGGGTAAGTCTCATCCTAGGCTTGCATTGAACCAGGAAAGGTGTAATAAAAATAGGATTTGGCAAAATAGACCACTTAACTCTCAGTTTCGGATCAAAAAAGGTTCACCTCGTTCAGTCAAGTTCCACCCCGGCCGAGATGTTCGTCGACTGAGCGAGGTACTATAGGGTTAAGGTTAAAGACTCGAGCTTTCAGGGTCCTGCTGGAATTAAGATCATTCTATCATCGTCTTTCCCACCACTTTCAGTCAATCACCCTAGAATCGCATAAGAAACTTAGCCAACAATCATCATGATAACAATAATCAAATAAATGGGAAAGGAATCAATATTCGAACAATAAAACCTTAAGAAAAAGGTCTCAATAACTAAATCAAATAACAACAAATCAGCGTTCCTTAAAATCACAAATCGAGTAAGACAACAAACCAAAAGGGAATCTAAGAAAGTCTTATAAACTCCCTCAAAAGCTAATCTCCAAACTATGAATCCTGTAACACCCCAAATTCTAAGAACTCGGGGAGCTACTGGTTAGGACCTCACAATGGGTCCCGACCTTCTTTTAACAACAATTTAACTTGGATCTTACAACAAGGCACAAAAGTATTTAAAACATTTGAAAACTTTAAACAATATATAAATGAAGAATATGTATCAGCCTTACAAAGCAAAGGTACCAAAACGACACATAAGAAGAACAGAAGACATCCCGTCCCCAACTAAATGAGTATGTGGACCCGGCTAACCATTTCCTCCGGATCTCTCTACAACTGTCTTAACCTGCAAGGTATCTACAAGCAGTATAAAACCGTTAGCTAACATTCTATGCATAAGTATAAAGGCAAAAGCACAATCACACATCATACACAATCAACATGCAACACTCAATCCTTTTATTATCTTTAATTAGGTGATAGGTCATTACTAATGATACTTATTTTGTGACACGAGGGATTCCCAAACCTCACCCCTGTCCCCGTTTACCAACGCGGAATGGTACTAATGCATCTGACCGTCTACCGGACTGGGTTGGTCGCAGGGAACCTCCTAGACTCTCGCAAGAGCTAGGCAGATGATGTCACGACCCGTTATCATACACTTGGGTCAATTACACAATATACTAAAGTCGGCATATTCCGGTTTCGTCATTTATCTTAACTAACAAACACCACTCATACACATCACACACATGCAAAAGCCAGCTAAGTAAGTCCGTGGACTTACCAGAATCAAATCTCGACTCTCTCTTAACCACCACTAAATCCGTAAGTGCAGAACTCAGTTGCCTGTCAGAGGAGGCACGTGGGTCAACACATTTCCCTGGATACTTATAAGTCTAAAACTCTTAAGATATACGATTCTATGTGTAGAAGTTATTAGAGTGTTTATTTAAGGTAAAATGACTATTTTACCCTCAGTCCCGGAACTTCCAAAAACTCGGAATATGTACTTAAATTATAATTTGAGGCTAACTAACCATATTCTACTCCCTAGGATGATTTTAGGTAACAACTAGAAAAACTACCCATTTTCTATTTCTATTTCCCGAAAAGTCACTAAAGTCCAACTACAGCTTCAAATATAAAATTCGAATAATCTTATAAAAATTCCAAAATAATTCCCTAGATCATCTATGATATCCCATCTACTAATAGGTGAAAGAAATTCTTAAAACTGTTAAAGCATCGCTTCTACAAACATTTCTAAAGTTGGTTACAACACTTAACAAGTAGCACATTGTCGTAACTTTGAAAAATCAAAACTCCTAAACTACTCGCTGGATTTATCCCAAATTTTGATATGTTCTACTCTAAAATCTTATCTCTAATATATCCAAAATTCAGACGCAAAGGAGATCAAAATCCTATTTAAAACTATCTCACAAAACCGAATTTCAGCACAACAGAAAAACTGCTTACGACTCAATCTTGGAAAAATCATAAATCCTAAACAACTAGCTGAATGCCTCTCAAATTTTAATATGTTCTACAACAATATGTCAACTATATCATATCCAAAATTCAAGCCCAACACTCAGATTCTTCCCAAATTTTAGTATCATCTACTATGTACTACTGACTACAACATATCCAAAATTCAGCAGAAAAGGATGAGGATAACTTACTCGAATCTTGCCCCGAAGTTGACTGTTTTCCACTTCCGAAAACTCAGAAAAACGCATGAATCTGTACAGCTCTTCTATAATTGTTCTGAGTAGGTTTAAAGACGAAACTGGTCCATGTTAGGCAAGGAAAGAAGTAGACTGAAGTGTAGTGTAGCAAGGGGTACAAGCCTTACCCGATTCCAAGACTCGAAGGGATGAAGATGGCACGAATTCTGTTGCTACTTGCTGTCACTGGAGGAGGCGTCGGGGAGGGGTATCCGATCCACTATGCAAGGGAGATGGAACCACCGGTTGCAGCTTGGCGGATGAAGGCGGAGAAGACCAAGAACTCGCCGGTACTGGGCTGCGTCGGCTGCTGTTGCGCCGGACTGGATTGCGTCGACCTGTTATTGCTTACAGAAGGCGGCTGTTACGTTTATAGAAGGAGGTTGTTGCGTCGGATGTTGGCGAGGGAGAGCAGTGGAGAAGCCGCGTCTCTTCACGTCTATACTACAACGTTTGATAAGGGTAATTAGGGTTAATTAGGTTAAAGTTAATTTAGGTTATGGGCTTAAGAGGTACGGCTGACTACAGAATGGGCAGCACGGGCTGAAGCAAGGGAAAGATGGGCTGAAGCAAGGCAAAACTGGGCTGCTGAATTGGTCAAGAGAAGTGGGCTGAAAAATACAAGAAAGATGGTTGAAATAATTGCAAGAAAGATGGGCTGAATTGTTTGTCAAAAATCTGTCAAAACTCGTCATGGCCTTGTCAGGCCCATGAATGAGTTTGTCACAGATTTGTCGGGCTTTGTCATGGCCTCGTCTCAGCTTAGTCATGATCTCCTCACAGCTTGTCATGATCTCGTCTAAAGTCATCGATAGGAATGAATTATAATAATTAGGGTTTGATATAAATCTATTATTTTACGTGAATTAAATTCTACATAAAATAATAAATAATTATAGGAATTAGAGCTTGATATAATTTTATCATTTTATGTGAATTAAATTCTACATAAAATAATAAAATTTGTGAAGAAAGAATTACTAGATAGAATGGGAAACCGTCAACAACTCGAAGTCCGATTTGATTTGGAATTAAACGGAATAAAAATTTCGGATATTACAAATCCTTCGTTGATCTTCAATCCTTCAATCCTTCCTTCAAAGCTTCCAGAAAATCTCCTAATTGTTGGGTGTTCTCAGCCTCTAAGCATGGTTGAACTTGTGGAAAATCAACCCCTTTATATAGGAGAATTATCTTCCAAAGATAATAATATCATAAAAAGATAATTTCCTATAAAATATATCATTTCTCTAAAATAGATCTCCCAAAAATAATATATTCCTTCCAGAAATCCAGCCCAAAAATATAAGATATCTTCTTTCCAAAAATAAAAGATCTCAGCCAAAAATATGGATCTCGCCGGCGGCAGGGTGTTCGCCTCGGTCGGGACGCTCCTCAAGATCACCTCGGTCAAGGTGACACTGTAGTTGTCCGAGGTGAATTTCAACTGAATGTGAAATCTCTCGAATCTGGTCCAAAGTAAATCTTCTTCATTAATTCCGGGCTTCCTGAGTTCTTAAGTTCCAGAATGTAGCTCCTATGACTCCTTAGCTCCTTAGCTCCTTAGCTCCATTTTAATCCAAAACGTGTCATTTTACCTACAATTACAACGAAACTAGGTGTACACCTTGATTTCCGCAAAGGTAGATGAAACAACAATATAATCACATAATATACATCTATACATGCAGATTATTGAAGATAAAAAGTCCAAACGAGTCCCAAAATATAGACTATAATACATGATATCAATTGCAGACCTGGATGTGAGCTCCATCCGTTGCTAGTGCCGCAGTGGAAGTGGGACGACGTCTCCATGGACTTTGTGACCGGATTGAGGCCCAGCAGGAGTTTTGATGCTATGTGGGTTATCGTTGATAGATTGACGAAGACTGCACATTTTATCCCTATCAGAGAGACGTGGCCAGTGAGTAGATTAGTTGAGGAGTACACTAGGTAGATAGTGAGACTCCATGGTGTACCGAGGACGATCGTCTCTGATCGAGATGGATGAGTTACCTCGAGGTTTGGGCAGCAGATTCAAACTGCTTTAGGGACGAGTTTGCACTTCACCACTGCATTTCATCCCCAGACAGATGGTCAGTCAAAGAGGACCATTCAGACGCTAGAGGACATGTTGGGAGCTTGTGTGTTGGATTGGGGACAGGGATGGTCAGATTACCTCCCATTGGATGAGTTCTCATACAACAACAGCTGGCATGCATGTGTTGGGATGGCCCCATATGAGGCACTTTCATGGAGAAACACATAGATGAGGCATGAGACTTTATTAACAAAACAAGCTTTTGTGCAAGAGAAGTACTCCCAAGGAAGAGGAGATGATAGACTCCGGTGAGCCTGGGTGCATGAGGTAAGTATTACTACCACTCTATCTGCTAAAATTGATAATCTTAAACATGTGGTTAAGGAAATTCAGAAATCTCGAGCACCGGCACAAGCAAGCATACCACCTAAGGAGCAAGACGTGAACTACACGGGTCGAGGAAATTATCATGGAAACTATCAAGGACCCCGGAACAAAAACTATAACAATGAGGGAATAATTATAGGGCAACTCATAATCATCTGGGATTCTCTTATTCAAATCCAGATGGAGCATAAAACCCTCCGGCCAGCTTCATCTAGTCAAGCTCCACCACCAAGGAATCAAAATCCCACACCGGGATTCAACCAACCTCCAAAGGATAGGATGGAGATGATGTTCGAAAAGTTGTTAGGAGATGTGAAAGAGATGGAAAACGACATGACTTCTCTTTCTAAGACTCAAAAGGCCTTGGAAAATTAGGTGTTCGGCAAAGCTGGAGAAGTTCCTAGAGACCAAGGAAGACTTCCGGGAAGAACTGAAAATAATCCAAAGGGGCGAGTAATTCCTACCACCACTAGAACCGAATAAAAATTGATGAGCCAATGCCCAAGAGCGTTGATAAAGGGAAGCAAGTCATGGTCGAGGAATATCTAGAGCCAAGCAAGAAGGAGAAGGAGAAGAAACCGGTTAATGTACCTCCTCCCGCATACAAACCACCACTTCCATTCCCGTAATTTCGCGCTAGAGCGCGCCTCGACAAGCACTTTGTTATGTTCTTTGAACTCATGAGCAAGCTACATATTAATATCCCGTTCACGGATGCCATTGTAGGTATGCCCACATATGGGAAGTGATAACATGAAATATGACATAGTTTAGATGTGCATATAGGTAGTTTTTCACTCTTTCACTCTTCTTTACTTCATTTACACATTGGGGACAATGTGTTTCTAAGTATGGGGTGGGGTTTTCATGATCACTTGCATGATTAGCATCTAGGATAGTTTAATATCGTCGTTGTAGTATAGTGGTGAGTATTCCCGCCTGCCACCCAAAAACTTGTTACGCTAGAAACGTGACACGCAAAAGTCTTAAATTTATAACTCAATATATTTTTCCTAACTCCTAGCGAACCCACAGTGTAGGGGTCGTTTTGTAGTAAGGATAGTGTTCGCCACTTAGCGTGCGTGCAAATAAGCTTTAAATTTATAAAACTAGAATCAAGCAAGCTAACCCGAAGTGTACGGATCGGCGTAGTAAAGCAAGAATTCCAGAGTATCGAACACAGGGATTTGGGGGGAACAAATTCAGTTTGTAAATTGTCAAGCAAGTAAATGTATGAGCTTTGCAAATATTGGGAAAACAACAACCCTAAAGATCCAGGTGTCTAATTGTGGCAATTGATTCAAGATATACTAAAGAACTAAGCACAGAGTTAAGAATTGCAAAGGTATGCTAAAGTAAAGCAATGTACGGTGAAGTTCCAAGACTTTATGTGACTTATCCAAAGACACTCTCTATAAAGGTTGTTGCGGCTTCAGTATAGAAAGGATCTAAAGACAAGAATTTATCTCAAATACCCAAACTTGTAACCCAAGGATCAAAACTAACTAAAAAGATTAAGGTTGTGACACTCGAAATCGAAGTAGAGGTTGTTGAGGCTTTACTACTATCTAGAAAAGGCAAGCCAAGACTTGATTAAAGCTAATCTTTAGCCTTGGATCAAAGTAAAAGCAAAGTTCGTAAACCGGTACAAATTACGGGCAGATCTTGAATTCCCCGGCCGTGGAACCTGAAGAACAGACCGTGATTTTGGTTCGTCGGCGAATCTCTCTAACTCTCAGGGTCCAATCTGTTTACGATCGATCTATCATCATCTAAGCCACAACCATCAACCCTTCACCTTAGAATTTCTAAAGGGTTTTAGCCAATAACTGTCATTATAATATCAAATTCAAGATTAAGAAGAATGAAAGATGAAAACCTTCGAAAACCTTCAATAAATCTCAAATCAATCTCAAATCCACACACAAGGATAATAATGTATATCAGATTTGGAATAAACACAAATTAATAACAATCCTCGATAAGAACGAAGAACGGGATGTCAATCCGTCTTCCAATCAAACCTAAGGATAAAAGGCGCAACTTCCGCCACAACCAACTTCCAAATCTTTAACCTTTGTGAATCTCCGTTGCAAAATGCAAAACCTCCGGACATCCAATGCATCCCTAATCACGTGTAAGCCGAAGTGCCGAATTTTCTCTCATCCAACCCTTTTATAGGAAAGGGTCAAATAACCGTCCGGCCCATATGCGTAAATGATGTATCAATATTTTATTCGTCAAAAGATCGCCCAAATCACGGTTTCATGGAGTTCCACGGCCGTGGTTTAGAGCGTGGAAGTGGATTACGGTTCTTCATGATTTCCACGACCGTACTTTATACCGTGTAACTCTCTGGAATACTCCACGTTCATGTTGCTAAGATCCACGGCCGTGGTTTTGGGCGTGGACTTCTCTACGACCGTATTTTAGAGCGTAGAAGTGAAATTTGCTTATGGTTTCCTTTGTGTCGTACCATTCCTCATCCTAGCATCTCCCTTGGCTCCTTTGATGTGTCCTTAATCCTTGGATGTGCTCAAACCTTCTCCTTTCTCTCTCAATTGGTTCGGTTTTAGCTCTTATTCACCTATAATCAACACAAATCTCATGTAGACCTCTATATCGATAATATAGACAAACTAGCTAACAATTTCTGCAATGCCTCATCAATGAACACTATAATGGATGAAAAACAACTATAAAAAGTGCCTAGAATATCGCAATATTTCATGCTAACAAAATACCCCATACTTGCTACTTGCTTGTCCCCAAGCAAGGTCTTTCAAAAGCTGTAGAACTTAAGTTAGGATGAAATATGCATGCAACCTCAAAAGCAAAACATCTTTTAGGTAAATGTGCTCCTAGTCAATAGATCATTCTCAAACCTTGCTTCATTCATTCATGAGACGCTCATATACATAACCAAAGAATAAAGAGGAAAGAAACATCACAAATTGATCAAACTTCAATGTAAGCATCATAACCTTCAAACATTATCAAAATCAATCATAAAAAACTTCAATTTAGATCACCAAGTCATATAACACTCTCTTGATCTTAAAGACTTTCAAATAAGGTCTAGAATGCGGAAAAGAAAGGGGAAACTATAAGGAATGTGGTGCATTAATCCGGGAAAGTGGACAACTAACTCTGTTCTTTTTCTCTTATGGTCTTGCAACATTTTCAACTTTAGAGCTTTGCTCTTCTCTTTTTCACATCATTTTTCGACTTTACTTTTGGAGCTATGGATAGAGGTGCACTAAAACCGAAGCCTGGGAGATTGGCGTTTCTCAATTTTGCGAGATGCCTCAAACCCTTGATGCACATACCATAATCCGTTAGGAATATCGCTCCATCCGGCTTTGGCAAGACACAAACACCCGGCTATGTGAATGGTGCCGAGTTACTCATTGTCATGATTGACTTCCCCAAACCTACAACTTTTTTTTATTCTTTGAATGCAAAATTTTGCTTTCATGGCCCTCCCACATCAAACATGCCAAAATCCAACTCCTCCAAATTCCCGGATAGGTAAGGGAGGCAATTATTTCATTGAGGGGCTAAATGATCAAAGAAAGAAGAAAGAAAATCAAATTGCCTTAATTATTTCAAAAAGAAGAATAAGAACTTATCATGTGATTTCAACCTTGATTTCTCAATATGATTTAGATAAAACTCTTCACATTATGAAACTTGCAAGAAAGGAATAATCAACACATTCAATTTCTTTTCAATTCATTATCCGTTTAGGCATACAATTGTCATCAAAAACTCAATTCACAAGTAGTGATTATCAAAGAGATCATCTCAATTCCTAGAAGCACAAAATTATTCAATTTTAATGGGTTTTTTTTCAAAAGCTTTTTCATGCAATGCGATAATGAAACGTGTGACAATGGAATGAAATATGCAAAGTGTTCTCAATCAAGGCAATCAAAGTGAGTAGAGTTATTACAAACGATAGTCACACCCCACCCCATACTTGAGACAAACATTGTCCCTAATGTTCAAAAAGAAATAAAGAAAAGAAAGAAAGAAAATGAACTCACAAGACGGCGGTGGAGCAGCTAATGCTAACAATCATCCATGGTCATCACCGAGGAGCTGGTGGTGGTGGAAACGGGAAGAAGCTGGAGTCGAAGTTCCGCCCAAACTGCTGGCGGTAGATGTCCCTCGTCATCCTATCGTGCTCGTCGGCTCGGACATCTCTAGCATCCTGTCGGACCTCCAAAGCTCCTACTCTCCTGGAAAGGTCAGTAGCCCAATCCGGTAGCTGCTCATACCACCCCGGTGCTTGAATGTACCAAGCTGGTGCATCGGATGGTGCTAGTGCTGATGGCTGTTGTGCGTACCATGTCGGTGGAGCTCCCATCCACTCCGGTTGTGTCCTATACCAATCGGGAGGGGTCGCCATCCATGTTGGCCTCTCACTCACGCTGGCACGGCGAGAGGAAGAACCGGAAGGTCTAGCAGGGCGGGGAGACTATCTAGGGAGGTCGGGAAATGTGTCCGGCTGATCCGGAAAAGTACCAAAGTCGTGCTCCTCACCTCCTCCCTCAAAACCGTCATCTCCTCTCATCTCCTCCTCATCTGCAGCTGGCACCTCAGGGGGAACGTAAGGAGGGGCTACTAATCTATTCTCATGCATAGCTACGAATGTCTGCTTCCAGTTATGGCGTCCAGCCATAATGGAATACTCGGGAAGCCATGTCACACCTCTACCTCCTCTATCCTTCCAAGTCATGGCAGCGGTAGGTGGACCTCTATGCCTAAGAAAGATCATACCTCTAGTCAAGAGGCTCTGAAGTCCTAAAGGTCTAGCTGCTATCCTAGTGCACGCAAAAAAGTCGATACCCAGCTGTCTAGCAATGTGGGTGACCATCCCACCATATCCGATATTGCTAGCCCTCTTGTTCTTTAGCTTACTCATGGTAGAAGCTAAGAGGGTGGCACAGTCAGCAGGCCTACCATGCAGTGTACAATACAACAAAAACAACTCATCGGTCTTGATCATCTGAGGAGTCTCAGTCCTAGGGAAGAGACACTCAGAAAGTACTCGGTGGGCTATCTTCAAGGCTAAGTGGTAGATGAACTTAGCCTTGGTATCAGCAGGTTGCCAGCGGTCCTCGCTAGCGTAAATCATGGCAATGTCCTCCCAGAAATCCTTAGCGTATACACCGCTAGGGAAACGACCATTGAAGGTCTCATGGAACCCAAAGAAGGCTCCAAACTCTAGGATCGAAAACTCATAGTTCCTCTCCATCAGCCGAAAAGAAACTGTCCTATCTACGTGACTGTGCTCAAAAGAGATCACAAACTCTCTAGTGATCTCCTCATATGCATCTTCCCGAATGGCGGAGAAGATGATCAAACCAGCTCTATCTAGTAACCAAGTAAGGTCACCTACCACATTCAGTGGCTCTAAATCCTCGAGAAGCAAATAACGTGGTCCTATGACCGGTCTCTTCGCAATCCTCTCTAAGGCATCGAGGTAGTCATCATGGATCTTTGGAATTCTAGGGGGTGGGGGTGATGGTGGCTCACTAGGGGGTGCCTTGGAGGAGGAGGAAGCATCCCCTTTCCTCTTCTTGGTGCTAGCAGACATTCTCCTAACCAAATCCATTTTTTGTAAAAAATTACGGCCTGTTCTTGAGGTTCCACGGCCGTGGAATGCCCAATGACCGTGGTTCGGCTCGTAATTTCTCAAAATCCACTCAATAAACACCAAAATCAACAGACAGCAGCCCTAGACTAATTCCAATCCAATTCTAATCAGTTCTCCTAAAAATTCTTGCGAAAACTTACTCAGATTGACAAAGTAAAGGAAAAGAAGAAAACCTAGGTTTTTGGATTTTAAAATCCAAATTCCGTCTTCTCCAGTTATGGTCCACTCGATTTGTTGCTTGGATCTTGTAGATGGTTGAATTTGCTTCACTTTAGGTTAAAGAATCGTTTAAAATGATTAACGAACGGAGATTTGAGAGAAGGGGTCGTTTTCGGTGATTTTTAGGGCGTGGAATTGGGTGTTTTTGTGTTCTTTGTGAAGAAACGTGGTTTATATAGTGGCCGTAAAAGTTTTGGAAAATGACGGTCACTTGGGGGTTTCCACGGCCGTGGAAATGTACGGAACCGTGGTTTTGGTGATTTTTTTCTCAGGCTTTTGCAAATTATGGTCAATGTAGTTGTCACGACCGTAACTTTGGCCGTGGAACTCTCTGTAATGTGCCAAAGTCCAAGTTTCGTCAATTTCTTCTAAATTTTCCTTCTCCCTTGCCTCTTCCATTGATCTTATATCCAAAAACACGAACATACCGGAAGGTATCGTAGGCAAAACAAAACAAAACAAAAACGTCTAAACGACTCTAATCTACGAATGAAAAACAAAAATATACGTGCAATACCTTGAGTTGCCTCCTAAGAAGCGCTTGTTTAAGGTCCGTAGCTAGACCGTACTTGCACCTATTCAAGTGCGGTAGGTGCAAATTCTTCTGCTTGGAGTTCCGGTGAGTACTTGTTGAGTCGTTGACCATTCACCTTAAAGCTTTCGCCCTTTTCACCCCATACTTCAACTGCACCATGGGGGAAAATACGTTTGATTAGATAAGGTCAAGTCCAACGAGATTTAAGCTTACCTGGAAGAGACGAAGTCTTGAATTGAAGAGGAGAACTTGATCTCCTTCTTTCAGGTATTTTGGAATGATATGCTTATCATGCCAACGCTTCGCTCTTTCTTTATAGATCTTGGCGTTTTCGTAGGCGTTCAAGCGAAGTTCTTCAAGCTCGTTAAGGTCCAAGAGACGCTTCTCTCCCGCCTCCTTCATGCCGAAGTTCAACCACTTTATTGCCCAATACGCTTTATGCTCCAACTCTACCGGCAAGTGACAAGACTTCCCATACACAAGGTTGTATGGCGTCGTACCTATGGGAGTCTTATATGCAGTCCGGTATGCCCATAATGCATCATCTAGCTTCAAAGACCAATCCTTCCTTGTCCTTGAAACCGTCTTCTCTAGGATTCCTTTAATCTCCCGGTTTGAAATCTCCACTTGTCCACTTGTTTGTGGATGGTAAGGGGTGGTGATCTTGTCAGTCACCCCATACTTAGCCAATAGAGCTTCAAATCGTCGGGCAATGAAGTGAGAGCCTCCATCACTAACGATGGTCCGTGGTGTCCTAAATCATGGGAAAATGGTCTTGTTAAAGAACTTAACCACAACCATGGCATCATTAGTAGGAGAGGCTATTGCTTCAACCCCTCTCGAAACATAATCTACAGCTAGAAGTATGTATTGGTTTCCACAAGATGATGGGAAAGGTCCCATGAAGTCTACTCCCCAAACGTCAAAGATCTCCACCTCTTGAATGTTGTTAAGAGGCATCTCGTTTCTCCTAGATATATTCCCTATTCTTTGACAAGCATCGCAGCAAGAAACAAAGGTTTGCACATCTTTAAACAAAGTAGGCCAAAAGAATCCAGATTGCAATACCTTAGCGCTAGTCATGTTCGAACTAGCGTGTCCTCCACAAGGTAGTGATTGACAATGACGGATGACACTTTGCATCTCGTTTACCGGCACACATCGTCGAATGATGCCGTCAGGACCTCTCTTAAAGAGGAGAGGTTCATTCCAAAAGTATTCCCGAACATCCTTAAAGAACTTCTTTCTTTGTACATAGGATAATCCGGGTGGTAAATCCTGGCAAACCAAATAGTTAACAAAATCAGCAAACCATGGCTCATTACCTTTACTAATCTTGTCGATGCACTCCTCTATGATATGTAAATGCTCGTCTGCAAAGGAGTCATCTATGGGTAGATTGTCGTCCTCAAGATGTGGTAGACGACTCAAATGATCCGCAACAGAATTTTCCGAACCCTTCATGTCACGGATCTCCAGATCAAATTCTTGTAGGAGAAGAACCCATCTAATTAGCCTTGGCTTCGCATCCTTCTTTGCAAGCAAATACCGGATCGCAGCATGATCCGTGTATACAATCACCTTTGCACCTAGAAGATAAGAGCGAAACTTTTCAAACGCGTATACAATTGCTAAAAATTCTTTCTCGGTAGTGGCGTAGTTGAGTTGCGCTTCATCTAGCGTCTTGCTAGCGTAGTAGATAGCGTGGGTTCGTCCTTCCTTCTTTTTTCCAAGCACAGCTCCTATAGCTACGTCACTTGCGTCACACATAACCTCGAATGGAAGATTCCAGTCCGGAGGTTGAATAATCGGGGCTGAGATTAGAGTTTCCCGAATCTTATTAAACGCATCTAAGCATTCCTGCGAAAAATCAAAAACTGCATCCTTCATCAATAGATTAGTAAGCGGTTTTGATATCTTAGAGAAATCCTTTATAAAGCGTCTATAAAATCCAGCATGACCTAGGAAACTTCTTATTCCTTTCACCGAAGTAGGAGGAGGAAGCTTTTCTATAGTCTCTATCTTAGCCTTATCCACTTCAATCCCTCTACTAGAGATCAAGTGTCCTAATACAATGCCTTATTTCACCATGAATTGATACTTTTCCCAATTAAGGACTAGGTTAGTGTCTTCACACCTTTGTAGCACAAGAGCAATGTTAGAAAGACAATTATCGAAAGAGGAATCATAAACAGAAAAGTCATCCATAAAAACCTCCATGATTTCCTCTATGTACTCCGAGAAGATAGCCATCATGCACCTTTGAAAGGTGGCTGGGGCGTTGCAAAGCCCAAACGGCATTCTCCTATAAGCAAATGTACCCCACGGGCACATGAATGTGGTCTTCTCTTGATCGTCCGGATGTATCGGAATCTGAAAGAAACCACTATAACCGTCAAGATAGCAAAAGTGTGAGTGTTGTGCTAACCTCTCAAGCATTTGGTCGATGAAGGGTAGTGGGAAGTGATCCTTCCTCGTTGCGTTGTTTAGCTTGCGGTAGTCTATGCACATCCTCCATCCTGTCACGGTTCGCGTAGGAATGAGCTCATTATTCTTGTTGGTGATGACTGTCATCCCTCCTTTCTTTGGAACCAACTGTACGGGACTCACCCACTTGATATCGGATATAGGGTAGATGATACCTGCATCAAGTAGTTTAAGAATTTCCTTCTTGACAACCTCCTTCATGGTCGGATTTAACCGCCTTTGAGGTTGTCGCGAAGTTCTAAAGTGTTCTTCCATTAGGATCTTATGCATGCATAGTGAAGGTTTGATTCCTACTAGATCCTCTATAGTATACCCTAAAGCTTTCCTATGTTTCTTAAGTACAGCCATAAGCTTACTGTGTTCATCTATGCTCAAATCGGAACTAACAATTACAGGAAAGAAAGAATTAGGTCCTAGAAATGCGTACCTTAGATGTGCGGGAAGTGGCTTCAATTCCATCACTATAGGACTCTCTAATGGCTCTTGAGGAGTGTCCAATGCTTCCTTAGAAGTTTCTAAGGGTGTAGAAGTTGTTGGAGAAGAATCATAAGAAGTGGTGGAAAGAACACAATTGCTTTCGGATTCACCCAAAATTACGGCTCCCCTGTTTCCTCCACGGTCGTGGTTTTGGGCGTGGAAATCAATTACGGTGCCTCTTTTTGTTCCACGGCCGTGGTTTTGGCCGTGTAACTTACTGGAGTCCTCTGAATAGCTAATTATGGTCATGTTGGTGGATTCCACGGCCGTGGAATAGCATGACTGGCCGTGATTTCTCACGTTCTCTGACCCATCGTAGAGTTTCTCAAATTCTTCTTTATACACTTCCTTTTGCTTCTCTAAAGCTTCAATTTCCTCATTGCATTCCTCTTCTTCCCCTATATCCATAATGCTCATAGAGATCACCTTTTGCAAGGGATCTTTGAAGAGAATCGAACTTACCTCCTCTCTAGATAGCTCTTCGTCATGGATGTTGAATATATCATCTTCAAAAGTTTGTTCCTTCACCAAAGTAGAGAGAACGAACTCTAACTTTTCCTCTCCTATGTCAAAGGCGAGTCTAGCATTCTTGCAATCAACCATACAACCGGATGTTGCAAGAAACGGTCTTCCGAGTATGAACGGGACCGGACTATCTGCAGGAATGTCAAGCACAAAAAAATCTATAGGAACATAGAACTTACCAAGCTTGACCGGGACGTCTTCTACTTTGCCGATGGGACGAGTTATGGATCGATCCACCATGTATAACGTCATCTTCACCGGTTTAGGTTTGCCTAAACCGACCTTCCTTCATAAGGCAAGTGGAATGGTGCTCATGCTTACTCCTAAATCACATAATGCATCATATGTGACATCTCCCACTCCTATGGGAATACAAAACGACCCTGAATCCTACAGCTTTGGGGGCATCTTTTCTTTCATTGTTTTAATGAGGTCCGACGAATCCGAACTCATTTTGACCTCTCCAAAATCCTCTAATTTCCTCTTGTTAGAGAGGATCTCTTTTAAGAACTTCCCATAAGCTGGCATACCTACAATTGCATCAATGAAAGGTATATTAATATGTAGTTTGCTCATGAGTTCTATAAACTTACCGAATTGTTTGTCTAGACGTGCTCTTGCTCTAGATTGCGGGAATGGTAGGGGAGGTTTGTAAGCTGGAGGAGGAATGTAGATGTCTTCCTTCTCCTTCCCCTTCTCTTTCTCTTTCTCGACGGGAACTTCCACAAACTTAGGCTGCGGGTTGATAGTTGTTGCTCCGCTCCTAGTTGTGATGGCCATCACCCTTCCCTTCGGGTTATCCTCCGTCTTTCCTGGAAGTTTTCCTTGATTCCTAGGATTTTCCTCAGCATTGCTAAACATTTGGTTTTCTAAAACCTTTTGAGCTTTATCAACCTTAGTAATGTGATTATCAACTTTAGTGATGTGACTCTCCCATCCTTGAAGCTTTCCCAAAATTGTTTCCAACATGGGATCGGGCTTCTCTTTCCCCGAAGTGCTTCCACTATTAGATGCTTGTTCCTGCCTTTTCAAAGGAATGGAAGAAGAAGAAGGTGGAGTTAGTGAATTTCCTGAGTAGGGATAAGAATTACCGGAATTGTGTTGTTGGTTGGAATGCCAATTGTTGTTGTTTGAACCCCTATTGTTGTTCCAATTGCTATTCCTGTTGTTGTTGTTCCAATTGTTCCGGTAGTTGTTCCGGTTGTTGCGGTTTGTGTTCTCATTCCCATTGTGTTTATTGTTGTTTCCTAAATAACCCACATCTTGCCCCTTTTGATTTTGAAAGTTAGCATTTATGACTTCCTTCAACTCTTTAATCTCGGAGTTGAGAGAAAAAATTTGAGTTTGAGCGGCTTGTGTTAGCTTTGCTCCTTGCTCCACTCGATTTGCTTCTACTTTCCGATGAGAATACTTCTCAATGACTCGGGCTTGCTTCTCTATGAAGTCCCAAACGTCATCTTCCCTCATGTCCATGAATGTTCCACAGGAAAGGGATTGGAGCTTGAATTGTGTTTCCATATCCAGCCCCTTATAGTATATCTCCAATAGCTCCAACTTGGAAATGCCATGGTGTGGGTAATCCAATAGTAAATCCTGAAATCTTTCCCAAGATTGAAACAAACATTCGTTAGATCTCATAGAAAATACATTAATCTTACATCTCAACTCCGCCGTTTTAGATGGCGGAAAGAATTTGGTGAGGAATTCCGAAGAAAGATCCTCCCATGTGTTGAGTCTTCCATTTGGAAGAGCTTGATACCAAGATAAAGCTTTCCCTTTCAAAGAGAAGAAGAATGGCTTGATCATGTAGTTGTTGGTGGTTGAATTCTTTTGCTTCATTGTCTCCATCAAGATCTCAAAATTCTGTAAATGTTGATGTGGAGTTTCGCTACTCATTCCTCCAAACTTACTTTGGCGAACGATGGTAATGACTTGTGGGTTGAAGCTAAACCCCTGCATATCATCAACATCAAAGTTCACACCTAGACGGCGTGGTTGCTGAATTGGATCCATTCTTTGGCCAAGAGTTCTTGGCTCTCCATCTACACGAGCGGCTCTCGCACCCCCAGCCGGGACACGATAGTTGGCAGCCGGTCTTTGTCTTGGATTAAATTGATTCATGTTGACCGTCGGATTAAGATCCTCAAGAGATGGCATGGAAGAGTCGCTATCCTCATCGGAAGAGTTGGCTCTAACCGATCTTGTTGGTTTCCTCCTCCCCTTCTTCTTGGAATCTCTGAATTCCAGCCTCATTTGAAACATCATATCCCTTAGCTCATCAATTTGCAATTGATGACGGTCCAATTCTTCCTGGCGAGTCTTCTCGCTCCATCTAAGTTGAGCTTCGGATTCCGCTAACTCTGTTTGATAATCCCGCTCTTTATCTTCAGCCATCTTTCTTTCTTTGAGTTTCTTCCTCAAAGTCTTCTCAAGTTCTTGATCAAGAGGTAAAAGGTCCTTGTTGTTCCTAGACCTGCACATATACTTAAAGTAACCTGCAAATATCACTTAAAGGAGATATCAAATAACAAGAGCAAGCCCCCATGCTTGACAACCGGTAACCGAATTCGGCCTAAACCAAATCCCCGGCAACGGCGCCAAAAACTTGTTCGCCACTTAGCGTGCGTGCAAATAAGCTTTAAATTTATAAAACTAGAATCAAGCAAGCGAACCCGCAGTGTACGGATCGGCGTAGTAAAGCAAGAATTCCAGAGTATCGAACACATGGATTTGGGGGGAACAAATTTAGTTTGTAAATTGTCAAGCAAGTAAATGTATGAGCTTTGCAAATTTGGGAAAACAACAACCCTAAAGATCCAGGTGTCTAATTGTGGCAATCGATTCAAGATATACTAAAGAACTAAGGACAGAGTTAAGAATTGCAAAGGTGTGCTAAATTAAAGCAATGTACGGTGAAGTTCCAAGACTTTATGTGACTTATCCAAAGACACTCTCTATAAAGGTTGTTGAGGCTTCAGTATAGAAAGGATCTAAAGACAAGAATTTATCTCAAATACCCAAACTTGTAACCCAAGGATCAAAACTAACTAAAACGATTAAGGTTGTGATACTCGAAATCGAAGTAGAGGTTGTTGAGGCTTCACTACTATCTAGAAAAGGCAAGCCAAGACTAGATTAAAGCTAATCTTTAACCTTGGATCAAAGTAAAAGCAAAGTTCGTAAACTGGTATAAATTACGGGCAAATCTTGAATTCCACGGCCGTGGAACCTCAAGAACAGACCGTGATTTTGGTTCGTCGGCGAATCTCTCTAACTCTCAGGGTCCAATCTGTTTACGATCGATCTATCATCATCTAAGCCAGAACCATCAACCCTTCACCTTAGAATTGCTAAAGGGTTTTAGCCAATAACTGTCATTATAATATCAAATTCAATATTAAGAAGAATGAAAGATGAAAACCTTCGAAAACCTTCAATAAATCTCAAATCAATCTCAAATCCACACACAAGGATAATAATGTATGTCAGATTTGGAATAAACACAAATTAATAACAATCCTCGATAAGAACGAAGAACGGGATGTCAATCCGTCTTACAATCAAACCTAAGGATAAAAGGCACAACTTCCGCCACAACCAACTTCCAAATCTTCAACCTTTGTGAATCTCCGTTGCAAAATGCAAAACCTCCGGACATCCAACGCAGCCGTAAGCACGTGTAAGCCGAAGTGCCGAATTTTCTCTCCTCCAACCCTTTTATAGGAAAGGGTCAAATAACCGTCCGGCCCATATGCGTAAATTATGTGTCAATATTTTATTCGTCAAAAGATCGCCTAAATCACGGTTTCATGGAGTTCCACGGCCGTGGTTTAGAGCGTGGAAATGGATTACGGTTCTTCATGATTTCCACGACCGTACTTTATACCGTGTAACTTTGTGGAATACTCCACGTTCATGTTGCCAAGATCCACGGCCGTGGTTTTGGGCGTGGACTTCTCTACGACCGTATTTTAGAGCGTAGAAGTGAAATTTGCTTATGGTTTCCTTTGTGTCGTACAATTCCTCATCCTAGCAACTCCCTTGGCTCCTTTGATTTGTCCTTAATCCTTGGATGTGCTCAAACCTTCTCGTTTCTCTCTCAATTGGTTCGGTTTTAGCTCTTATTCACCTATAATCAACACAAAGCTTATGTAGACCTCTATATCGACAATATAGACAAACTAGCTAACAATGTCTGCAATGCCTCATCAATGAACACTATAATGGATGAAAAACAACTAGAAAAAGTGCCTAGAATATCGCAATATTTCATGCTAACAGATAGTATTCGGAGGTCGAACACAAAGACTAAGGTGAAATTGAGTCAATAGTGACTAAGGATAGTGAAGATCTAGGCTAAGAAAAGAGAGAGGAATAAAGAAATGAAAATATCAATGTTTTTGGTTTGGTTTTGAGGTGATCAATCAAGGATCACAAATCATGCGAAATCAACAAACAACTAAGCTAACAACACAAATAAACAAGCAAACACGAGATAGGTAATCAAAGAGAGAAAAGAGGATTATAGCGGTTAGAAATTCCGGTTATGGCATAGGACTTAAGCTATCTAATCATTCCTTTGATTAACTATGGTGTTTTAAAAGTGAGTGTTTCTTAATTGGGATCAATCACCGGGTAGGTCTCATGGTCCACCAGTCCGTTCCTAAGGTCTCATCACTGGGTAAGTCTCAAAGAGCCTAAGGATAGGAATTCTACACAAACCGGGATGTCATCTAGGGGTCTAACCTCTCTTTACCGGGTAAGTCTCGGAAAAGAAGCTCCTAAACAACACTCCTAGCACACTCAGTCCAATAGCGGCTTGTGAGGCTCACTACAACCTAGAGTTCATCATCTTTGGTACCTAAGGGCAAGTTTAACCGGGTAGGTCTCTTCTCACACTTAGTTGCTAACACTAGGTTACCCTAGGATAGATTTAACTCAACAAACACTAGGATTTCAACAATCGAACAACCTAGCACTTAGATTTATCAATACAAGCAAGTCAGATGAAACCACGGGCAGTTCCTCACTTCCACGGCCGTGGAGCTACCTAGAACAGGCCGTGATTTATAACAGAGGCCAGGTTCGAGCAAACAATTCATCCAAAGGTACGTTTAAGTCTATCCTATCATAGTCCAAGCCATAACCATCATTTCCTTACCCTAGAATCACATCTAATTAGCCAACAACATGCATCATTACAATCAAAATCATCAAGCATAAAATCATGGAATCCATATCAAGAGGTTGAAATGAAAGGAACATGAAGCAAGTAGAACAAGCAAAATGAGCTGAATAAATGTTAAAAGAGAGACTTACAATCCTTCAAAAGAAGGTTTGAATCGTTCTTACAACCCTAAAAAATGTTTCCAACAAACTTTACTCTAGAAACTAAGAAACTCTAAGAATGGTGTTTTCTTCTCCTCTTCTCCAATGGAAGTCTCTCTCCTCCTCCAAGAGTAGCTCCAATCCAATCTTCCAATGAGAGAATATGTAAGGTAAAGTGTGTAGTGGATAGTGGATGGATCCCCTATCCTCTCAGCCTGCAGGTGTACTTATAGCCTTCTCCATATCCAAGAGTCGGTTATAGAGATCGTGGGATTGTTGTCCCGGCTGTGCAGAGAGAATCACGGCCAGCTTCCACGGCCGTGGAACTCCCAGTGGCCGTGATTCTTATGCTTCAGCCTTCTTTTGATCGTTGAGCCATGAGTTGGTGCAAGTGATAGCATGAATTATAGTCTATATTTTGGGGTTTGTTTAGACGTTTTATCTTCAATAATCTGCATGTTTGTATGTATAATATGTGATTATGTTACCATTTCATCTACCTTTGCGAGAATCGAGGTCTACACCTAGTTTTGTTGTAATCGCAGGTAAAATGGCACGTTTTGCATCACAAAGGAGAAAAAGGAGCTATGGAGTCATTTGAGCTACATCCAAGGACATAAGGAACCATCCAGGAAGCATAGCCATGGATTTAGGATTCACTTTGGACTAGATTTGAGAGATTTCACATTCAGTTGTGACTCACCTCGGTTGACCATAGATTCACCTCGACCGAGGTGATCCAGGGAAGTAGACTCGACCGAGGCGAATACCTAGGACGCGGCGAGAATATTTTTATTCTTGGCTGAGATCTTTTATCTTTGGAAGGAGATCTTATATTTTTGGGCTTGGCTCCTGGAAGGAAGAAGATATACTAGATCATAAATTTTACCTATTTTTATGGGAAGAGATCTTTCTAAGATATCTTATCTTTGGAGAGTTATTTTCCTATAAAAAGGGTCGGATTTCCCACAAATCCGACATCCGCATACAGTTGGAGATCGTGCTTAGAGATCCGCTATCACCTTGCTTTACACCTACTACATCGCTGCGGCATACTCTAGTTGGGAGATTTGAAGAACCTTTTTGAAGGTTGAAGAAGGAAGATTGTAGCTTTTATAGCTTTTTGAAGGTTTTCTTGTAAGATTATCTTAGATTCTCTTCCTTGTTGTCTTGCTTGTTGGATTTCTATCCAAGAAACGCTTTGTTGTGATATTTGATTCAGTTATTGAAGTCTTTTCATTAAATTCTTCTTGTTCAAATATTCACCTTCTTCCCATATACTTGATTAATACTTTCATGATGATGAGTGGCTAATCTCTTTGTGTGATTCTAGGGTGATTGGCTGAAGGTTGTGGGAAAAACAATAATAGAATAATCTTAGATTCCAGTAGGACCCTGAAAGTTCGAGTCTTTAAACCTTAACCCTAAGCATCTCGTTCAGTCGATGAACATCTCGGCCGGGGTGGAATTTGGCTGACCGAGGTGACTTATCTGATCCGAAACTGAGAGTTAAGTGTTAGAGTTTGCCAAATGCTATTCTTATTACACCTTTCCTGGCTCAATGCAAGCTTAGGATGATACTTACCCGGTAATTCCTTTGTTTGTTTACCAACGATCATAAGTGTAGGTAATAAAGGTTTGTCCTTTATTGGGGTTTGAATGTGCTTTCATCTCATCTTTGTGAGTTAGCTTGAGACTTACCCGGTAAAGGTTGATTTTATTCCCTTAGATGATATGTTAGTTTTAGGTTATAGTTCTTTATCTTGATTCCTTGAGACTTACCCGGTAATAGGAGCTATGGTTTAGGTTTAGTGAGTAGTGAGACTTACCCGGTGATCTATTCCACTTTAGTAACACCTTCCCCATGCAAAAACCTCAGCTTTGTCCGCTTATCTTTAGATCTTGAGTTGGAACCACAACTAGATGCTTTAATCCCTAGAATTGCATGTTTCCTTTATTGACTTCTTATTCATCTTTGATTATTTTAATTGCTTTGTGGTTAGTGATTGCTTAAGCATACCGTAATTGGACTTTGCTTCACTAAGTCCCTGTGATCGACCCCTGGAATTCCTTGCTTTTTACTACGATTGACCCGTACACTGCGGGTTCGCATCCTTGTTTTAAGCTTACGTCTAGGGTTATAAATTTAAAGCTTCCACACACCGTTTGGAGCGAACAAGTTTTTGGCGCCGTTGCCGGGGACTTGGTCTAGACCGAGCCAGTTGCGGTTTGCTTTCGGGGAACTTGCCCCTGTTGCTACTAACTACTCTTTCTATGAGTTTTGTAGTTTTCAGGATTTCTGATGACTACATTTGATCCATCCTGGATAGCAAGACAAAGTGCTAGGGCGGACCATTATGAATACTTGGAGAAGAAGTACTCCTTCTATTGGTTCAACAGTGAATGGGAAAGAGAAGAGGCCATTAAGCATGAACTTGCGATGTGGGATGAACTGAATGTCCCTAAAAAGATTTGTGAGCAACACCTTGAAGATTCTCTTGAATCAAGATGGGAGAGGTTGATGAAGAAGGTGGAGGAGCTCAAGGAAAGAACCCTATCTTATGCTAAGCCGGAAGAGGAGCATAAGGAAGTGCTGCAAGTTCCAAGCATCGCTTCAATCAAACCAGATGTTTCTCTTGAAGCTTTTGAGGGAGAAGAAGAAGTGGAAGATTTCGATCTAATTGTTGAGACCTCGGCCAAGGTGAAAGAGAGATCGGCCGAGGTGGAGGAAAAATCTGTAGAACTGGAAGATGCGGAGAACCTTGGCCAAATTACTGAGACTGTGGCCAAGGTGGAAGAGAGATCACCTAAGTTGGGAGGGATTTCGTGTGTGGATTATCAACCCAACATGAAACTTGTCTCAAGCTTTGGCGAACTTTACAAGGTACATTCTCCTACTTTATTTGAAATCCCTATTAAAATTTCTGACGTTTTCAGGAATGCACCGGAGAGTTAGAGGTCTCCTCCGAAAGAACCTCCTAAGATCAAGATGAAACCTCCCTTGAAACTGTTGGAAGAAGATGATCCTTGGATTATAAGGAGTGGAGTTTGCAAGCACTACACCGTTAAGGCGATTAAGTGTTTCTTGTTCAAGTATGGGGTCCCTCGCATGCTAAGGAACTTGTACCATCCCCAAGCTAATGAGGGGGAAGCAACTAGGATTCTCGAGAAGCTGTTTTCTCGATCAAGGAAAGGATGGGACAAAAGACTAAGTTATGTCCCATGGAAAAAGAGGAAGACCGGTAGGATTCCGGTGAGGACCAAACCATACAAGCTTGTACGTAGGAGATCCTACCATTTGCCGGTGAAATTAGGAACCGGAACCTTTTTGGGAGAGTTCTATTATGGATCCGATGAGCACTTGCACTTGTTGGAGCGTTTGATAGACTTACTTATCTCACCCCATGAGGAAGGTGAAGCATGGGGTGAGGATACCTCCCACCTTGTTTAAGAGACGCATCATGGTCCAGCTAGCGACCTTAAACCAAGCGCTTCTTGGGAGGCAACCCTAGGTATTGCTTTCTTTTCCCTTTTTCTAGTCTAGTTTAGATACTTTTTGCTTTTGCTTTGCTTTGTTTTGTTTTTGGCGTTCTAGACAGATAGTAGGAGACATCTAAGGAAGGAGCATAACTGGAAGGACAGAAGATCGAGAATTTGAGAAGACGAAGTTTGACTGAGGCATCTCGGTTGCTATCAGAGCACCTCGACCGAGATGATTCTTGAGCAACCGAGGCGACTAGGGTTTCTGAAGAACCACCTCGGTCCGTACCACCTCGGTCCAGTCGAGACCATCTAGACCGAGGTGACAGCAGTTCCAGAGAGGGTATAAAAGGGGGATTAATTTTCTCTCTCTTCCATATCACCCCTCCTCGACCGCGGCGACAGTTTGCACCTCGCTCCTTCGATTCTTGCTCGTTTTCGAACTTCCAAACTGCGATTAAGGCATAGAGGATCCCAGTGCATCGTCGATCTACAAGAAAATCGAACCGATTCGGCCGAACGAGGTAAAACAAAAACCGAAACCTTACCTCGCTTTTTCGCTTTGATTTGGGCTTTGGTTGCCCTTGCATTTGCTGAGAAAAGGCTTAAGTACCCCTTAGGAAGCAGTTGTAGTGATTTTGGGGGAAAAGAACTGAATTTTCTGAAGAAATTAGAATCCAGTTTTCCGCCTCGGTCTAGTCGTTTTGTGCCTCGGCCGAGGTGATTCTTGAGTGTTGTCAGTCGACCGAAGTGACCTGACAGTGTGATTTTCTGAAAATGAGTTCCGATAGGCGCCTTGCCCTTAGGGATAGATCCTCACCTTCCCCTTCTTCCTCTTCTTCCCGACCCTATCGACCGGTGATCCACGAGTGACACCAGGTCGATTACGACCGTATTTCCGGACGTCCAGTGATTGCACCTTGCTTCCTAGACGTGTCCGCTTTTGACTTTCTCCAGGTAGACGGAGACCTGAGACAGATGATATCTACTGTAGGGCTGGATCAATTTACTGAGATCCGAGCCCCAGCCTATTTGGAGCCCACCTTAGAGTTCATTAGCTCCTTCACCTACCTCCCCATAGAGCGATCTGTGAAGTACCGGTTGATGAACCGGAACTTCATAGTTCCACTAGAGTACTGGAGGGAGATTTTTGGTTTTCCCGAGCCCACAACTGTTGACTTCCCGTCCCGATCAGTAGCTAGGGAGTTTTGGGGGCAGATTGCCCATATTTTTGAGCATGCAGACAGATGGCGCCCTGGAGATTCCAGGGAGAAGGTCATCTTCCACTTAGCCTTTAGGTTAGCCCACCGGATCTTTAGTGAGACACTTCTGGCGCGTACTGAGACGCCCCAGAAGATCCGACAGGGAGAGCTTTTCAGTTTATACTGCATGGTTACTGGGGGTATCCCGGACTATGGCTTGATGTTGGCAGAGGATCTGCACAAGATCAAGGCCAAGGCGAAGGGAGACATCTGCTACGGAGGGCTTGTCACCCATATAGCCAGTTATCAGGACATGGATCTCAACGCTTGCCCGATGGTTGCGTCTCCGAAGCCGCTTGGGCTGCAGGAGATGATCACTCGGCGGATTCTTGTTCCCCGAGGTTTGACTACACCGTACTTGGCTATGCCATGGGAGCTGACTACACCACAGGGGATCAAGTGGTCTGCCCAGTTTTCTGTTTTTGACCCTCATTATTGGCAGACCACCTGGGCTCCACTGATGGAGGATTACAGAGAGGCAGCAGCTGCCCCAGCTGAGGAGGAGGCAGATGATGAGGAGATAGATGATGACAGAGAGGGTGGAGTCCCGATGGATACAGGGACAGATACTGCATGGACGAGCGCACCAGTTATTGATCTGGATGATGAGGATACTGAGCCTGCACCTGCTACTTCTCCAGTGAGACCTGCTAGGCGTAGGACACACCGACATAGAGATCCAGAGGCTCACAGACGGATCGATGATCTGACGGATCAGGTTATTGATTCATATGCTGCTTTGTCACTAGATATCCGCGAGATGCAGGAGCGGCAACATTACCAGCACATGATGGCCCAGATCCAGTTTGAGCACGTCATAAGCTATCCATTCGACCCGTCCCAATATCCGTATGTGCCACCACCACCACCAGATCGTGACTACTGAGAGCTGCAGGATTTTCTTTCTTATTTTTTATGCAGTTCAACTTATTATCTAGTGAGTACTTTATTCCTTAGACTTATTTTGACCCACTAGGACAGTGTGTCCCATGTATGGGGTGTTTATGTGATGTATTATTTGACACTTATGTATGAATCCACTTGATCAGATATTTATATTTATGCTTCAATTGCTTCTATATGTTTATCTTAGACTACATGCATACTTACAGGTTATTTGATTGAGAAAAATGTCGAAAACTGAAAGAAAACTGGTTTTAAAAAAAAAAATTTTTGGACCTCGACCGGGGCAGTTCTGGCCGAACGAGGCGTTTCACTTCGGTTGACCTAAGAACACCTAGACCGAGGTGGGTTAACTGAGAGTTTTCGAAAACGATTTTTGTGTTTCTTATCTGGATATGATCTCAGTGAAGATCTTGTTTACTGACTGGTTTTGAAATTCTTTATGTGTTTGAAAGGTTTTATAATATGTTTAAGTTGCTAAATGTTTTGTTTGAAATTATTGGCATGTTTAATACTTTGTTTTTATCCAAATTATGTTGAATTTGAAGGTTAACACCACATTATGAGTTCTCTCACTTTCTTCCTGGAAAGACCAAGGCAATTCATTCTTCTCTCTCCTTCTTCTTGATCATGCTTAGCCCCTCATATACATTTTGCCTCCCTTTACCTATCCGGGAATTTGGAAGCAAGCGAAGTGGTGAAAGCAAGTAAAAGTTGAGAAGTTGGCTGGAAGTGAAAGTGTTAGAAAGTAATCTTAGGTTTGGGGAAGTCAATCATGATGATGAGTAACTCGGCACCATTCACATAGCCGGGTGTTTGAGTCTTGCCAAAGTCGGATTGAGCGATATTCCTAACGAGTCATGGTATGTGCATCAAGGGTTTGATGCATCTCAAGAAATTGATGATTGCTGATTTCCTAGGCTTCGGTTATTGTGCACCTCTGTCCATGCATCCCAAAAAGTAAAGTAAAAAGAAAAGTGTGAAATAAGCAAAGCTTATTGGTGGAAGATGTTGCAAGTCAAAGTGAGAGTGAAGTTTATCCTTTTCCCGGATTCTAGCACCACATTACCTTACATACATCCCTACCCTACACGTTTCTTGACCTTTCTTTTGGGAAGCCCTTGAGGCCTTGAGCTTGTTGATTGACTTAGTGGTTTAAACTGGATTATGCATGATTAATTTCGATAATTATGACTTATTATGCATTCTATGATTTTATGCAAAGATGAACAACTTTTCTATATTTATAAAATGTTTTGATCATACATTGATTTTAAATTCCATGAAGTATTCTCTTAGAGTGATCTATGATTGTTGCACACCATAAAAATGTTTTTGAAAGACTTTTCACTGATTTTCTTGACTTATAATCCATTCTATCTTGTCCTTTATATGCGGAACTTGCTTGGGGACAAGCAAGGGCTAAGTATGGGGTATTTTGATAGCATGAATTATAGTCTATATTTTGGGGTTTGTTTAGACGTTTTATCTTCAATAATCTGCATGTTTGTATGTATAATATGTGATTATATTACCATTTCATCTACCTTTGTGGGAATCGAGGTCTACACCTAGTTTTGTTGTAATCGCAGGTAAAATGGCACGTTTTGCATCACAAAGGAGCAAAAGGAGCTATGGAGTCATTTGAGCTACATCCAGGGACATAAGGAACTATCCAGGAAGCATAGCCATGGATTTAGGATTCACTTTGGACCAGATTTGAGAGATTTCACATTCAGTTGTGACTCACCTCGGTTGACCATAGATTCACCTCGACCGAGGTGATCCAGGGAAGTCGACTCGACCGAGGCAAATACCTAGGACGCGGCGAGAATATTTTTATTCTTGGCTGAGATCTTTTATCTTCGGAAAGAGATCTTATATTTTTGGGCTTGGCTCCTGGAAGGAAGAAGATATACTAGATCATATATTTTACCTATTTTTATGGGAAGAGATCTTGCTAAGATATCTTATCTTTGGAGAGTTATTTTCCTATAAAAAGGGTCGGATTTCCCACAAATCCGACATCCGCATACAGTTGGAGATCGTGCTTAGAGATCCGCTATCACCTTGCTTTACACCTACTACATCGCTGCGGCATACTCCAGTTGGGAGATTTGAAGAACCTTTTTGAAGGTTGAAGAAGGAAGATTGTAGCTTTTATAGCTTTTTGAAGGTTTTCTTGTAAGATTACCTTAGATTCTCTTCCTTGTTTTCTTGCTTGTTGGATTTCTATCCAAGGAACGCTTTGTTGTGATATTTGATTCAGTTATTGAAGTCTTTTCATTAAATTCTTCTTGGTCAAATATTCACCTTCTTCCCATATACTTGATTAATACTTTCATGATGATGAGTGGCTAATCTCTTTGTGTGATTCTAGGGTGATTGGCTGAAGGTTGTGGGAAAAACAATGATAGAATAATCTTAGATTCCAGTAGGACCCTGAAAGTTCGAGTCTTTAAACCTTAACCCTAAGCATCTCGTTCAGTCGATGAACATCTCGGCCGGGGTGGAATTTGGCTGACCGAGGTGACTTATCTGATCCGAAACTGAGAGTTAAGTGTTAGAGTTTGCCAAATGCTATTCTTATTACACCTTTCCTGGTTCAATGCAAGCTTAGGATGAGACTTAGCCTGTAATTCCTTAGTTTGTTTACCAACGATCATAAGTGTAGGTAATAAAGGTTTGTCCTTTATTGGGGTTTGAGTGTGCTTTCATCTCATCTTTGTGAGTTAGCTTGAGACTTACCCGGTAAAGGTTGATTTTATTCCCTTAGATGATATGTTAGTTTGAGGTTATAGTTCTTTATCTTGATTCCTTGAGACTTACCCGGTAATAGGAGTTATGGTTTAGGATTAGTGAGTAGTGAGACTTACCCGGTGATCTATTCCACTTTAGTAACACCTTCCCCATGGAAAAACATGAGCTTTGTCCGCTTATCTTTAGATCTTGAGTTGGAACCACAACTAGATGCTTTAATCTCTAGAATTGCATGTTTCCTTTATTGACTTCTTATTCATCTTTGATTGTTTTAATTGCTTTGTGGTTAGTAATTGCTTAAGCATACCGTAATTAGACTTTGTTTCACTAAGTCCCTGTGATCGACCCCTGGAATTCCTTGCTTTTTACTACAATTGACCCGTACACTGCGGGTTCACATCCTTGTTTTATGCTTACGTCTAGGGTTATAAATTTAAAGCTTGCACACACCGTTTGGAGCGAACAGCAAGGCATGCACCAACAAGGTCCTATGTGTTCTCCCTTGCTTCTAACTTGCTTCCCAATGAGTCCCAAGGCGTGTCATTGCAAGGAACGATCCTTGGATGTATCGAATAAGCTCCAAAAGCTCCCAAAATACCTACAAAACATGCAAAAGTCCGTGTAGACGTCTATCTCGACAACATACATGAATTAAGTGAAAATCGTCTCGAACTAGTGCAAACCATGCATGAATGAGCGGAAAAACTATCTAAATGAGTGCCTAAACTAACGTCATAAATCGTGTTATCAAAAATACCCCATACTTAAGGTTTGCTCGTCCCCGAGCAAGTCCCAACTATAGACTAAGAGATGACATGATTTATGCATGCAGAAAAACAACAAAATCTTTTTGGAGTTGTGCTTCGAATATTGAATCACCTTTATAGTCATGTTTCATGGCAAATGGACAAGCAATCATGCATCAAATGACTGAAGTCACGGAAAGACAATTATACTTAACTAGAAAGCATGCATGAAAGGTAAAAATGAAGAAGCCAAGATGATCATGAGTATATCCAATCTAGATCACTAAGTCTTGCACACATACAAATAGGTCACAAGGACTTAGGAAAGAAGAGGCTAAGAAACGTTGTGATTGGGTGGGAATTTTTAGGTTATGTGATGCTAATCCGGGAAAGGAACTAACTCCACAAATTTATTTTTGATCAACTTCACCACAAGTGTATATTTTCTCCATCTTTTCTTTGTTTTCTTTTCTTTTTCTCTTCCTTTTTCTTTTATTTTTGCAGCAATGGCATTGGTGTACAAAAGCCGAAACCTTGGTGATTAACGGACCTCGGGATTTTTCCGAGGTGCCTCACACCGGGCACACATACCAAGGCTCGTTAAGACATTTGGTTTATCCGACTTTGGCAAGGCACAAACACCCGATTATGTGAATGGTGCCGAGTTACTCGTCATCAAAACCAAAGTCCCCAAACCTATATTTTTTCTACACTTTTCACAACAAATTCAGCACTTCATTCACCACATTCTTTCATCAACAACTTCACCCCACACTTGCTTTTCACAAACATCAACATACTAGCATGCTCCTATTCCCGGATGGGTCAAAAAAGGTCAAATTTTATATCAATTGAGGTGCTTAAACAACATGATCAAGATGAGAAGTAGAGAAAGATGAATTGCCTTGATCACTCCTAGATGATGTGCAAGAACTAGCATGTAATTTCGACCATCAATTCTCAATCCAATCAAGGCAAACATTCATGATCACAATTCACACATGGGATTCAAGATAAGTACTTCAAGTCTACATATACATTCATCAATTCAACACATAAGGCCATCCATAACCAATTCACAAGACAATTTCATCATAAGGGTCATACCCAAGCTTAGAAGCACTAAAAATTTGTAAATTTTCTGATTCTTAAGGATTTTTCGAAATATCTATGTACAATGCAAAACATGTGACGATATTAAACTATCCTAGATGCTAATCATGCAAGTGATCATGAAAACCCCACCCCATATTTAGAAACGCATTGTCCCCAATGTGTAAATTAAGTAAAGAAGAGTGAAGGAGGGTCCTCACAATGTAAAACGGTTTGCTTCTGTATTTGGGTTCACTCAAATGGATTGATGGCGGATGATACTATCGACGATGGTAGAGAGCTCAAGGTGTTCGTTATGGCGTCGGGACCCGCGCTAGGCACCGCTAGCCGTCCAAGTTCCGCGTTCGCTCCACCCATAATTGATGAGGGGCTCATCATCATCATCATCCATATGCCATGCAAGGCTTCCATGCTACTTAGACTCTAACAGACAAACTCCAAACACAAAAAAACACACAAAAACAGAAAAATGAAAGCAAAAACGAAAACAAAAAGGGAAAGATGTCTACCAATGGGTTGCCTCCCACCAAGCGCTTCTTTAAGGTCATTAGCCTGACCGAACTCGGGGGCGTCTCACTCAAGGTGAAGTGGGGCAATCATGTCCACCGGAGCTCACGGAATATACTTCTTCAACCGGTGCCTATTCACCTTGAAGTCTTTACAATGCTCCCCTCCTATCTCAACCGCTCCATGGGGAAAGATCTTCTTCAACACATAAGGACCCATCCATCTTGACTTTAGCTTTCCGGGGAAGAGCCGCAGCCTTGAGTTTAAGAGAAGGACAAGGTCGCCTTCACTCAACTCCTTCGGGATGAGATGCTTGTCATGCCAACGTTTGGTCCTTTCTTTGTAGATCCGGGCATTTTCATAGGTATCCAATCGGAGCTCCTCAAGAGCGTTCATGTCTAGCAATATCTTCTCACCGGCCTCCTTGAGGTGAAAATTCAGCCACCTAATGACCCGATATGCTCTATGCTCCATCTCCACCGGAAGGTGGCAAGACTTGCCATAAACTAGCTTGTAGGGAGTGGTGCCAATCGGTGTCTTGAAAGCGGTTCTATATGCCCACAAGGCATCATTGAGCTTCATAGCCCAATCCTTTCTCGTCCTAGAAACCGTCTTCTCAAGGATCCCTTTTATCTCCCGGTTGGAGATCTCCACTTGGCCACTAGTTTGGGGATGGTAAGGTGTTGCCACCTTATGAGTCACCCCATACTTAGCCAAAAGTGTCCTGAAGTTCCTATTTGTGAAGTGCTTTCCTCCATCACTTATGATCACCCTTGGTGTCCCACACCTAGGAAAGATCACTCGGTTGAAGAACCGCACCAAGACCTTTGCATCATTTGTGGGAGAGCCGATTACCTCCACCCATCGCGAAACATAGTCCACCGCCAATAGGATGTAGAGGTTGCCACATGAAGAAGGGAATGGTCCCATGAAGTCCACACCCCACACTTCAAATATCTCCACTTCTTGTATGTTGTTCAAGGGCATCTCATTCCTCCTTGAGATGTTCCCCGTCCTTTGGAAAGCATCACATGCTACCACAAAATTCTGCACATCCTTGAACAAACTCGGTCAATAGAATCCGGATTGCAACACCTTTGCACATGTCTTGTGTGAGCTAGCATGCCCTCCACATGGCAAGGAATGACAATGGCGGATCACACTCTCCACCTCATCCTCCGGTATGCATCTCCTAAAGACTCCATTCGGCCCTCTCTTAAACAAAAGCGGCTCACTCCAATAGTAATGCCTAACATCTTTGAAGAACTTCTTCCTTTGGGCATAAGAAAGACCGGGTGGCACCTCCTCACAAACGAGATAGTTCACTATGTCGGCGTACCATGGCTCTATTCCCTTGGACACTTGGAGCAAGCACTCCTCCACCATTTGCAATTGCTCATCCCGGAATGAGTCATCAATCCGGATGTCATCTTTCTCAATCTCCAACGGTGGGAGCCTACTAAGATGGTCCGCCACAGAATTTTCGGACCCCTCCTTGTCTCGGATTTCCAAATCAAACTCTTGAAGAAAAAGGATACACCGAATCAAACGAGGCTTGACATCCTTCTTGGTAAGGAGATAACGGATCGCAGCATGATCCGTATACACAATGACCTTCGCTCCAACAAGATACGAGCGGAACTTCTCAAATGCATACACAACCGCTAGCAACTCTTTCTCGGTGGTAGCATAATTGAGTTGGGCATCATCTAGCGTCTTGCTAGCATAATAGATGGCATGTGTACGCCCATCTTTCCTTTGTCCCAAAACAGCCCCAACGGCCACATCACTCGCGTCACACATGATCTCAAACAATAAACTCCAATCCGGAGGTTGCATTATCGGTGCGGAGATCAAAGCATTCTTCAACCTACAAAAAGCCTCAATGCAATCCTTGGAGAAAACAAACTCAACATCTTTCATTAGTAGGTTAGTAAGAGGCTTATAAATCTTAGAGAAATCTTTAATGAATCTCCGGTAAAAACCGGCATGCCCTAAGAAACTCCTTACCCCCTTCACCGAGGTAGGTGGTGGCAACTTCTCTATCGTTTCTATCTTAGCCCTATCAACCTCAATGCCACGGTTGGACACCAAGTGTCCCAACACAATGCCTTCACTTACCATGAAGTGGCATTTTTCCCAATTCAAGACAAGATTTGTCTCCTCACATCTCTTAAGCACTAAAGAAAAGT
Organism: Fagopyrum esculentum; assembly: GCA_033239045.1. Classification (NCBI taxonomy): domain Eukaryota; kingdom Viridiplantae; phylum Streptophyta; class Magnoliopsida; order Caryophyllales; family Polygonaceae; genus Fagopyrum; species Fagopyrum esculentum. The sequence goes on along the minus strand of BSUD01000003.1, from coordinate 62,858,057 downwards.
TAGCTAAACAATCATCAAATGAAGATCCATAAACAGAGAAATCATCCATAAACACTTCCATGATGTTTTCAATATACTCAGAAAAGATGGCCATCATACACCTTTGAAAGGTGACGGGTGCATTATACAACCCAATGACATTCTCCTATATGCAAATGTACCCCAAGGACATGTGAATGTAGTTTTCTCTTGGTCATCGGGGTGGATAGGGATTTGGAAGAATCCACAATAGCCATCTAAGTAACAAAAATGAGAATGTTGAGCTAATCTCTCTAGCATTTGGTCAATAAAAGGGAGAGGGAAGTGATCTTTCCTAGAGGCCACATTTAGTTTCCTATAGTCTATACACATCCTCCATCCCGTAACCGTTCTAGTTGGGATTAATTCATTATTCTCATTGGTCACTACGGTCATCCCACCCTTCTTAGGAACCAGATGCACGGGACTAACCCACTTACTATCCAAAATCGGGAAAATGATTCCCGCATCTAGCAATTTAAGGATCTCTTTCTTTACTACTTCTTTCATGATGCGGTTTAGTCTTCTTTGAGGTACAATTGAAGGTTTATGATTATCTTCCATTAAGATCTTATGCATGCACAAAGAAGGATTAATGCCAACTAAATCATCAATGGTATAGCCAATAGCCTTCCTATGCATTCTCAACTCATGCAACAATCTATTCAACTCATCATCATACAAGCATGAATTAACAATCACCGGATATGTAGAATTATGACCAAGAAAAGCATACTTCAAATGAGAGAGAAGGGGTTTTAGTTCAAGTTTAGGAGGACCATTATCGATTGGAGACGCTCCATATAATGTAGGTTGAGATGAATCTAAAGCCTTGGAAGACTCCTCAAGACTCCTTGAAGCTTTACCAACCACTAAGGCACTTTCTGGAGAAACCACGGGCAAAATCACGGCCTCTGGCACAATCACGGCCGTGGAACTTGCTAAGCTAGCACTTTTGAGCATTCCAGAGAGTTCCACGGGAGAAATCACGGCCGTGGTTTCCCTTACCTGGCCGTGATTTCTACATGAATTCAGCACACCTTCGTGTGCTTCAAATTCAGCTCTTGTCTCCCTTTCCAATGCATCAAAGGCCTTGATTTCTTCATTGCAATCATCTTCAAACCCTTCCTCCATCAAACTTAAGCTAAGAACCTTCTCCAAGGGGTCCTTGATCAAAATCGAGTTCACAACTTCTCTACATTCCTCTTGTTCGACAATGTTGAACACATCTTCACCAAGGGCTGGCCCCTTCATCATTGTGGATAATTTGAACTTGATATTCTCTTCTCCAATGTTGAAGGAGAGAATTCCATTTTTGCAATCCACCAAACATCCGGAAGTTGCTAGGAAAGGTCTCCCCAAGATGATAGGAACCGGGTAGTCCGCCGGGATGTCCAAAACAACGAAGTCTATGGGCACATTGAACTTTCCTAGTGGCACCGGTATGTCTTCCAAGATTCCAACGGGTGAGTGATTGAACGGTCCGCCATGTAAAGGGTCATCTTCACCGGCTTTGGCTATCCTAGCTCAACCTTGTTGTAAAGTGCAAGCGGTATGATGCTTACACTTGCCCCAAGATCACATAGGGCTCCATACTTCACTTCCCCCACTCCAATTGGTACACAAAAAGATCCCGGATCTCTTAGCTTAGGAGGCATCTCCTCCTTCATGGTTTGGATCAATTCCGAGGACCTCTTTGTCATCCTCACTTCTCCATAATCCTCCAACTTCCTTTTGTTGGAGAGTATTTCCTTTATGAACTTGCCATATGCCAGCATACCTAGAATAGCATCCATGAATGGAATGTTAATATGCAATTTAGACATAAGTTCAAGGAATTTACCGAAGTGTTTGTCCAAACGAGCTCTTGCTCGTGATTGTGGGAATGGTAGTGGTGGCTTGTAAGGAGGTGGTGCCACATATGTTGGCTCATCATCCTTTCTCTTGCCTCCATCTTCTTGCAATGTCTCTTCCTCTATCACTACTTGCTTCCCTTTATCATTTCCCTTAGGAAAGGGATCCTTCATGCTCAACCCACTCCTTGTTGTGATGGCCAACACTTGGCCTCTTAGGTTATCTTCGGTTCTTCCGGGAAGCTTTACCGGATCTCTATGAGCTTCACCCGCCTTTTGGAACACTTGTGCTTCCAACACCTTTTGAGCTTTAGAAATGGAAGTCACCGTGCTCTCAAGACCACTCAACCTTCCAAGTAATTTCTCAAACATCATCTCGGTTCTATCCTTTGGAGGTTGAGTAAATCCGGGTGGAGGTTCTTGTGAAGCTTTAGTTGGTGGAGTTGCGCTTGTGGAAGCGGGAGGGTTCAAGGCTCCATCCGGTTAAAATAGGAAAATCCGGGATGGTTGTGGTTAGGCCGGTAATTGTTGAATTGCCGATTGTTATTGAAGTTCCTTGGGCCTTGATAGTTGTTGTAGTTTCCCCTTCCCATGTAGTTCACATCTTCCTCCTTGGAAGATAAGTTTGATTGCACTTGCGCTTGAGGGCTTGCTTGACTCTTCAAAGTTGTAGCACACAACTCCCTCAAAGACTTAAGCTCATTGTTGATTGCATCAAGCATGAAATTACTTCACTCACCTCATATGCTCCCGCTTTCCTCCCATCACTCTTCCAATGGGAGTACTTTTCAATCACCAAAGCTTGTTTCTCTACAAATTCCCAAGCTTCATCCACATTCTTTTCCATGAAAGTCCCACCGGAAAGAGATTGAAGCTTGAATTGGCTATCTTCATCAAGTCCCTTGAAGTAGATCTCAAAAAGCTCTATTTTCGGTATACCATGGTGTAGACAATCTAGGAGAAGGTCTTTGAACCTCTCCCAAGACTTGAATAGGCTTTCTCTATCCTTCATCACTAAGGCATTGATCTTCCCTCTTAGCTCGGTAGTCTTGGAAGGTGGGAAGAACTTAGTCAAGAACTCCGTTGTCATCTCCTCCCAAGTACTTACTCGCCCTAGTGGAATCGATTGGTACCAAGCGAAGGCTTTATCATTAAGTGAGAAGGAAAAAGCCCTAAGCTTATGGTTGTTGTTCTCCAACCTAGGCGGCCTTAGAGTCTCCATAAATATCTCGTAGTTCATCAAATGTTGATGAGGGGACTCTCCTTCCATCCCTCCAAATTGATTATGCCGGATCATTTGTAGAACTTGAGGGCGGAGCTCGTAATCATGGGCTGCGGGATCTCCTAAGTTCACACCCGGACGGTGCACTCTTTGAGCCGGATCCATATGTTGCCCTAACGTTTGTGGTTCCTCAATAGCAATGGGCACAACCCGAATACTAACCGCCGGCTGCGGTTGTGGTGGTGGAGGTGGAGGTTATTGAGGGTTAGGCTCTCTTCGCACAAGAGCTTGCCTAATCTCATTAATCTCCCTCCTAATTGCTTCTTGCCTCTCATTGGCAAGTCTCCTTTCATTCTCCAAAGCTTCATCCCTCAATCTAATTTGCTCTAAAGCTTCATCCAACTCAGCTTGGAGATCTCTTCCGGCCATCTCCTTCTTCTTTCTAATGCTCTTAGATCTAGCCTTAAGGGTTTTCTCCGGTTCGGGATCGAATGGAGCTAAATCCTTAACACGAGATCTTTGCATACACCTAAAGAGTGAGATATGTCCTGAAAAATCAAAGACACACACCAAACGAGATCAAAAGCAACAAGAAAGACCTACACTATAAAGAATCACAAAAAGACTCAATCTAGACCTAGTCCCTGGCAACGGCGCTAAAAAATTGTTACGCTAGAAACTTGACACACAAAAGTCTTAAATTTATAACTCGATATATTTTTCCTAACTCCTAGCGAACCCACAGTGTATGGGTTGTTTTGTAGTAAGGATACTATTCCGAGGTCGAACACAAAGACTAAGGTGAAATTGAGTCAATAGTGACTAAGGATAGTGAAGATCTAGGCTAAGAAAAGAGAGAGGAATAAAGAAATGAAAATCTCAATGTTTTTTGGTTTGGTTTTGAGGTGATCAATCAAGGATCACAAATCATGCGAAATCAACAAACAACTAAACTAACAACACAAATAAACAAGCAAACACGAGATAGGTAATCAAAGAGAGAAAAGAGGATTCAAGGGGTTAGAAATTCCGGTTATGGCATAGGACGCAAGCTATCTAATCATTCCTTGGATTAACCTCTCTTTACCAGGTAAGTCTCGGAAAGGAAGCTCCTAAACAACACTCCTAGCACACTCAGTCCAATAGCGGCTTGTGAGGCTCACTACTACCTAGAGTTCATCATCTTTAGTACCTAAGGGCAAGAATCACCGGGTAGGTCTCTTCTCACACTTAATTGCTAACATTAGGTTACCCTAGGATAGATTTAACTCAACAAACACTAGGATTTCAACAATCGAACAACCTAGCACTTACATTTATCAATACAAGCAAGTCAGATGAAACCACGGGCAGTTCCTCACTTCCACGGCCGTGGAACTACCTAGAACAGGCCGTGATTTATAACAGAGGCCAGGTTCGAGCAAACAATTCATCTAAAGGTACGTTTAAGTCTATTCTATCATAGTCCAAGCCATAACCATCATTTCTTTACCCTAGAATCACATCTAATTAGCCAACAACATGCATCATTACAATCAAAATCATCAAGCATAAAATCATGGAATCCATATCAAGAGGTTGAAATGAAAGGGAGATGAAGCAAGTAGAACAAGCAAAACGAGGTGAATAAATGTTAAATGAGAGACTTACAATCCTTCAAAAGAAGGGTTGAATCGTTCTTACAAACCTAGAAAATGTTTCCAACAAACTTTAATCTAGAAACTAGGAAACTCTAAGAATGGTGTGTTCTTCTCCTCCTCTCCAATGGAAGTCTCTCTCCTCCTCCATGAGTAGCTCCAATCCAATCTTCCAATGAGAGAATATGTGAGGTAAAGTGTGTAGTGGATAGTGGATGGATCCACTTTCCTCTCAGCCTACAGGTGTACTTATAGCTTTCTCCATATGCAAGAGTCGATTATGGAGATCGTGGGACAACTATCCCGGCTGTGCAGAGAGAATCACGGCAAGTTTCCACGGCCGTGGAACTCCCAGTGGCCGTGATTCTTGTGCTTCATCCTTCTTTTGATCGTTGAGCCATGAGTTGGTGCAAGGCATGCACCAACATGGTCCTATGTGTTCTCCCTTGCTCTAACTTGCTTCCCAATGAGTCCCAAGGCATGTCATTGCGAGGAACGATCCTTGGATGTATCGATTAAGCTCCAAAAGCTCCCAAAATACATACAAAATATGCAAAAGTCCGTGTAGACGTCTATCTCGACAACATACATGAATTAAGTGAAAATCGTCTCGAACTAGTGCAAACCATGCATGAATGAGCTGAAAAACTATCTAAATGAGTGCCTAAACTAACGTCATAAATAGTGTTATCAATGCCCACATATGGGAAGTGATAGCATTAAATATGACATAGTTTAGATGTGCATATAGGTAGTTTTTCCCTTTTTTTGATGTACATGGACATACATTCATAGCACTTATTGAGCATATTGACCTATTATCTTCAAATCGAGATCTGCACAAGCTTTGTTGTGATTTGAGGTGAATTGACGCTGAATTGAAGTAGAAAGGAAGCATTTACTGAGTATTGGTTTATGTGGAATTCATTGGGAAGCATTGGAACATCATAGGAAGGAGTATGAAGTGAAGGAAGGGAGAAAAGCATCGAAAAGGAGGAACCATCGCCAAGAAGGAAGTTCCACGGCCGGGGTTTTGGTAATTCTTTGAATTTTACACATGGAAAGGAAGGTCGAGAGTCACCACGGGAGGAACCACAGCCGTGGTTTTTATGATGTCACCCGTGGTTTTCTTCGAAAAAGACCGTTCCGTTATTGACACGTCAACAAGAAAGGAAGAAGCCTTTAGACCTATTTTTATCTGATAAAAGGAGGTTGATGGGTTCATTTTGAGACGATGCTTTACACGCTGTAAGAAGGTTACACAATTGGATTCACTTCCATACTTTGGATTTCTCTACGTTAGATATTGGATTGCTTCACCATCGGAGTGAGATTGAAGAGCTTTCTTGATCCCGCCTTGGAGATTTTGTGAGATTTTCTTAGCATTTTTATTTATGTCTTTAAGAACACATTTATTTTGGAATTATACCTTATTTTGATTCAGTTATTGATTTATGAAGATTGATTCTTGATATATCATTATTCATTGATAGCATGAGATATAGTCTATATTTTGGGGTTTGTTTGGACGTTTTATCTTTCATAATCTGCATGTTTGTATGTATATTATGTGATTATATTACCATTTCATCTACCTTTGCGGGAATTGAGGTCTACACCTAGTTTTGTTGTAATCGTAGGTAAAATGGCATGTTTTGCATCAAAAAGGAGCAAAAGGAGCTATGGAGTCATTGGAGCTACATTGAGGAACATAAGGAACCATCCAAGAAGCTTAGCCATGGATTAAAGATTCACTTTGGACCAGTTTTGAGAGATTTCACATTCAGTTGTGACTCACCTCGGTTGACCACAAATTCATCTCGACCGAGGCGAATACCTAGGACGCGGCGAGAATATTTTATTCTTGGCTGAGATCTTCTATCTTTGGAAAGTGATCTTATATTTTTGGGCTTGGCTCCTGGAAGGAAGAAGATATTATAGATGATATATTTTACCTATTTTTATGGGAAGAGATCTTTTTAAGATATTTTATCTTTGGAGGGTTATTTTCCTATAAAAAGGGTTGGATTTCCACAAATCCAACATGATGCTATACCACCGATCAGGGTTTATACGCAGCAACAGCCATACTCCAGTTGGGAGATTTGAAGAACCTTTTTGAAGGTTGAAGGAAGATTGAAGATTGTAGCTTTTATAGCTTTTGGAGGTTTTCTTGTAAGATTACCTTAGATTCTCTTCCTTGTTGTCTTCTCTTGTTGGATTTATATCCAAGGAACACTTTTGTTGTGATATTTGATTCAGTTATTGAAGTCTCTTCATAATTCTTCTTGTTCAAATATTCACCTTCTTCCCATATATTTGATTAATACTTTCATGATGATGATGAGTGGCTAATTTCCTTGTGTGATTCTAGGGTGATTGGCTGAAGGTTGTGGGAAAAACAATGATAGAATAATCTTAGATTCCAGTAGGACCCTGAAAGTTCGAGTCTTTAACCTTAACCCTAAGCATCTCATTCAGTCGATGAACATCTCGGCCGGGGTGGAATTCGTCTGACCGAGGTGAGTTATTTGATCCTAAACTGAGAGTTAAGTGTTAGAGTTTGCCAAATCCTATTCTTATTACACCTTTCCTGGTTCAAAGCAAGCTTAGGATGAGACTTACCCGGTAATTCCTTAGTTTGTGTACCAACAATCATAAGTGTAGGTAATAAAGGTTTATCCTTTATTGGGGTTTGAGTGTGCTTCCATCCCATCTTTGTGAGTTAGCCTGAGACTTACCCGGTAATGGTTGATTCTATTCCCTTAGATGGTGTGTTAGTTTGAGATTATAATTCTTTATCTTGATTCCTTGAGACTTACCCGGTAATAGGAGTTACGGTTTTGGATTAGTGAGTAGTGAGACTTACCCGGTGATCTATTCCACTTTAGTAACACCTTCCCCATGCAAAAACCTTAGCTTTGTCCGCTTATCTTTAGATCTTGAGTTGGAACCACAACTAGACGCTTTAATCCCTAGAATTGCATGTTTCCTTTATTGACTTCTTATTCATCTTTGATTGTGTTAATTGCTCTTGTGGTTAGTATTTACATAAGCATACCGTGATTGGACTTTGTTTCACTAAGTCCCTGAGATCGACCCCTGGAATTCCTTGCTTTTTACTACGATTGACTCGTACACTGCGGGTTCGCATCCTTGTTTTAAGCTTACGTCTAGGGTATAAATTTAAAGCTTGCACACACAGTTTGGAGCGAACAAGTTTTTGGCGCCGTTGCCGGGGACTTGGTCTAGACCGAGCCGGTTACGGTTTGCTCTTGGGGCACTTGCCCCCGTGTCTATTAATCACTTACTTGAGTGACTTTTGCAGGTTCTTTCTTAGGTATATTCGAAGAACCCGCACTGGGAAGGTGGGAAATGGTCCAACAAGACAACCGCGATCTTGAGGCCGAGTTGAAAGAGGCGTTAGAGCTGCTACGCCTCAGCAGGGAAGAACTAAGGCAAGAGAAGGAAGAAACTCGCACCAAGACTGAAGCAATCAAAGCAGAAATGGCAGTCATACGAGACCAGATTCTACTTCGACCGAGGGAAGACCCAGTTGTTGACCCTCGACCGAGGCAGGTCCCAGTACCTAACATCCCGGCCGAGGTACTTCCACCTCGGATGCCAGTCCGAGATGTTCTTCTTGCAGGAATCCCACGAACACTAGGTCAAAGGATGGACCCTAATCAACAACTGAGGCGTCCAGGAGTTAACCTAGGAGATCCAACGGACCATGACTATGAACTTCGACCGCAAGTTCTATCCATGATTCGCCAATGCCAGTTCGGAGGGCTGGAGAAGGAATCACAACATCAACATCTTCAAAACTATGAGATCTTGATGGAAACCTTGAGACCTTCAAGGATTGAAAACAAAAACTACAAGCTAAGACCTTTTTACTTTTCTTTAAAAGATAGAGCTCTTACTTGGTATCAATCTATTCCTCCAGGAAAAATCATCACATAGGAGGAGATGACAACGGAGTTCTTGACCAAATTCTTTCCCCCCTCAAAGACCGATGAAATGAGAGGGAAGATCAACACTTTCATCATGAAGGACAAGGAGAGCTTGTCCAAGTCATGGGAGCGGTTCAAGGACATTCTTTTGGATTGCCCACATCATGGGATTCCAAAGTTAGAGTTATTGGAGATATACTTCAAAGGACTGGACGGAAGCACCCAGTTCAATCTCCAACTACTCTCCGCCGGTACCTTCATGGACATGGCGATAGACGAGGCTTGGGACTTCATCGAGAAGCAAGCCTTGCATATGGAGAAGTACACCCACCAAGGAGCTGAAGGTGGAGTTAAAAGAGTTAACTTCCAAGAAACTCAGCCCAACAACAATCAACTCACGTCTTTGAAGAATGACGTGAAGCAATTGAAGGAACTCTTGGTTGCACAAACCAAGAAGGAAGAGCAAGGACAAAGGAACAACAACAACGGATACCGTAACAACAACAACGGTTCTCGGAACAACAATTACAACAACAACATTAGAGGATCCAATAGCAACAACTGGAGGGCGAACAACCAAAATTCTGGTAACAATCATTCAAACTCCAACTCTAACGATTCCTCTAACCCTTTCCTCTCTTACCCTTGTTCTTCTTCTACTCCATTAAAGAGCCAGGGGCAAGGATCGAGTTTGTCTCAGCCAGAAAAGAAAGACGCAGTTCTGGAGGCTATCTTGATCAAGCTCAACGCTATGGAGAATTCTATGACTTCGCAAATAGGGCGAATGAAGCGCCAAGACATCCAGGGAAGCTTCCAGCAAGGACGGAAAGCAACCCTAAGGGCCAGATCATGGCCATAACTACGAGGAGCGGACTGAAAACTGCAGATCCAGTGCCTCGGTCGGTGCCAGTACCGACGAAGACCACCTCGGTCCAGGTGCAGTCGAAGAACACTTCGGCCGAGATGCCAACTGAGGTGGAGCCACAGAAAGCGGAGGGGAAAACTAAATTTTATGTTCCACCTCCTGCATACAAACCACCACTTCCATTCCCCCAGTCAAGGGCCAAAGCACATCTAGACAAGCACTTTGGTAAGTTCCTTAACTTGATGAATAAGCTGTATATTAACATTCCTTTCCTTGATGCTATTCTAGGAATGCCCGCCTATGAGAAGTTCTTGAAGGAGATCCTATCAAGGAAAAGGAAACTGGAAGACTTTGGTGAGGTTAGGATGACATCTAAATCCTCGGAGCTCATACAAATCATGAAGGAGAAGATGCCACCTAAATTGAGAGATCCCGGCTCATTTTGCATTCCCATTCAAGTTGGGGATGTCACTTGTGAAGCCCTTTGTGATCTAGGAGCCAGCGTGAGCATCATCCCGCTGGAGCTATGTGTGAAGATCGGACTTGGAGAGCCCAAGCCGGTCAAGATTCGACTTTACATGGCAGATCGCTCCATCACCCATCCCGTGGGCATCTTGGAGGACGTTCCGGTCAAGTTAGGTAACTTCTATCTACCTATAGATTTTGTTGTACTTGACATTCCCGCAGATTATCCTGTTCCTATTATTCTCGGGAGGCCATTTCTAGCAACTTCGGGTTGCAACGTGGATTGCAAGAACGCCAAGTTGAAATTCAACATTAGTGGCGATAAAGTGGAGTTCGCACTACTTGCAGCCATGAAAGGGGAGCAGCTGAGCGATAATATCTTCAATATCTACGATGAAGAAGAATCAAGAGAATTGGTGAGCTCTATCCTTATTAACGATCCACTCGAAAGAGTTATTAGCTTCAGTTTAATGGAGGAAGGTATAGATGCCTCTTGTGATGCAGATATATGGAGCTTAAAAGCACTGGAAGAGGATCCAGGAGCCAAAACTGAGAAGCTAACCCAGGAGACGAAGATATCCAGTTTCGGTTCCAGTTGCAGTACCTCGACCGAAGCACTTTCTGGACTGAGCGAGGCGACCGAAGAACATCTCGGTCAACGCCTCTGCGCCTCGACCGAGGTTGATGGCGAGACGATTTCAACTGAGACTTCCGAAAGTCCAGTTTCTGAATCTACTCCACTGGAAGGAGGAAGCAAGGATCCCCCTCAGAAAGCACCCCCAGTTGTGGAGCTTAAACAACTCCCAAATCACTTGAGGTATGTCTTTCTTGGACCGGATTCCACTTATCCCGTTATTGTTAGTGCTTCCCTTTCCGAAACTGAATTATCTAAACTACTGCATGTCCTGAGAAAGCATCAAAAGGCTTTGGGTTATACTATAGATGATCTTATTGGCATTAAGCCCTCTTTCTGCATGCATAGAATTTTAACGGAGGATGATCATAAGACTTCACGGGAACCTCAAAGACGGTTAAATCCGATCATGATAGAGGTTGTGAAGAAGGAAATTCTTAAGTTGTTGGATCCAGGTATCATATACCCTATCTCGGACAGCAAGTGGGTTAGCCCGGTGCATGTAGTTCCGAGAAAAGAGGGATGACCGTTGTGACGAATAAGAACAACGAGTTGATCCCAACTAGGACCGTTACGGGCTGGAGGGTTTGCATCGATTATAGGAAGCTGAACACGGCCAAACGGAAGGACCATTTCCCACTTCCCTTCATTGATCAAATGCTCGAGCGGTTGGCCCAGCATTCACACTTTTGCTACTTAGACGGTTATAGTGGATTCTTCCAGATTCCTATCCATCCGGATGATCATGAGAAGACCACTTTCACTTGTCCATGGGGGACATTTGCTTATAGGAGGATGCCATTTGGATTGTGCAATGCACCCGCTACCTTCCAGCGATGCATGATGGCTATCTTTTCCGAGTACATAGAGGAGATCATGGAGGTATTTATGGATGATTTTTCTGTATATGGTTCCTCTTTTGATGATTGCCTATCTAACCTTTCGCTAGTGCTTAAAAGATGTGAAGACACTAATCTCGTTTTGAATTGGAAGAAGTGTCATTTTATGGTTAGTGAAAGTATTGTGCTAGGACACCTCGTTTCTAATCGAGACTATTGAGAAACTCCCTCCCCCTTGTTCTGTTAAAAGGTGTGAGGAGTTTTCTCGGGCATGCAGGTTTCTACAGGAGATTCATCAAGGACTTCTCTAAGATTTCTAAACCTCTAACTAACCTCTTGAATAAAGATATTGTTTTTGAGTTTTCGCAGGAGTGTCTTGATGCTTTTTACAGGATTAAGGAAGCGTTGATCTACGCTCCCATTATCCAACCTCCGGATTGGACCTTGCCCTTCGAGATCATGTGCGATGCTAGTGATGTAGCCGTAGGAGCGGTGCTTGGACAGAAGAAGGATGGACGGACCACCGCCATTTACTATGCTAGCAAGACGCTAGATGTAGCACAACGCAACTACGCTACCACCGAGAAGGAGTTATTGGCGGTTGTATATGCTTTCGAGAAGTTTCGTTCCTATTTAGTTGGGGCGAAAGTCATTGTCTACACCGATCATGCAGCCATTCGTTACTTGTTGGCTAAGAAAGATGCCAAGCCACGCCTTATTCGATGGATTCTCTTACTTCAAGAGTTTGATCTAGAGATCCGCAATAAGAAGGGATCCGAGAATTCTGTTGCGGATCATCTCAGCCGGCTACCTGCATCTTCACGTGAGAAGGACGACCCGCCCATAGACGATTCATTCCCCGATGAGCACTTACACTTGTTGGAACGTTTGATAGATTTACTTACTTCACCCCACGATGGACGTGAAGTATGGGGTGAGGGCACCTCCCATCACATTTGAGAAGCATCATGGTCCAGCTAGCGACCTTAAACCAAGCGCTTCTTGGGAGGCAACCCAAGGTATTGCTTTCTTTTCCCTTTTTCTAGTCTAGCTTAGATAGTTTTTGCTTTTGCTTTGCTTTGTTTGGTTTTTGGCATCCTAGACAGATAAAAGGAGACATCTAAGGAAGAAGCATAACTGGAAGTACAGAAGTTCGAGAATTTGAGAAGACGGAGTTTGACTGAGGCATCTCGGTTGCTATCAGAGCACCTCGACCGAGATGATTCTTGAGCAACCGAGGCGACTAGGGTTTTCTGAAGAACCACCTCGGTCCGTACCACCTCGGTCCAGTCGAGACCATCTTGACCGAGGTGACAACAGTTCCAGAAAGGGTATAAAAGGGGGATTTATTTTCTCTCTCTTCCATCTCACCCTTCCTCGACCGCGGCGACAATTTCACCTCGCCTCCTTTGATTTCTGCTCGTTTTCGACGATTTCTGTCTCCAAACTGCGATTAAGACTCAGAGTATCCTAGTGCAACATCGATCTGCAAGAGAATCGAACCGATTCGGCTGAATGAGGTAAAAATAGAACCGAAACCCTACCTCGCTTTTTTGCTTCGATTTGGGCTTTGGTTGCCCTTGCATTTATTGAGGAAAGGCTTAAGTACCCCATAGGAAGAATTTGTAGTGATTTTGGGTGAAAAGAACTGAATTTTCAGAAGGAATTAGAATCCAGTTTTCCGCCTCGGTCCAGTCGTTCTGTGCCTCGGCCGAGGTGATTCTTGAGTGTTGTCAGTTGACCGAGGTGACCTGACAGTTTGATTTTCTGAAAATGAGTTCTGACCGACGCCTTGTCCTTAGGGATAGATCCTCACCTTCCCCTTCTTCCACTTCTTCCCGACCATATCGACCGGTGATCCATGAGCGACACCAGGTCGATTACGACCGTATTTCCGGCCGTTCAGTGATTGCACCTCGCTTCCTGGACGTGTCTGCTTTTGATTGCCTCCAGGTAGACGGAGACCTTAGGAGGATGATTTCTACAGTTGGGCTGGATCAATTTACTGAGATCCGAGCCCCAGCCTACTTGGATCCCACCCTAGAGTTCGTTAGCTCCTTCACCTACCTTCCCAACGAGCAGTCTGTGAAGTACCGGTTGATGAACCGGAACTTCTTAGTGCCACTTGAGTACTGGAGAGATATTTTTGGCTTTCCGAAGCCCACAGCTGTTGACTTCCCGTCCCGATCAGTAGCTAGGGAGTTTTGGGGGCAGATTGCCCATATTGTTGAGCACGCAGATAGATGGCGCCCTGGAGATTCCAGGGAGAAGGTCATCTTCCATTTAGCCTTTAGGTTAGCCCACCGGATATTCAGCGAGACACTTATGGCACGTACTGAGACGCCCCGGAAGATCCGACAGGGAGAGCTTTTCAGTTTGTACTGCATGGTTACTAGGGGTATCCCGGACTTTGGCTTGATGTTGGCAGAGGATCTGCACAAGATCAAGGCCAAAGCGAAGGGAGACATCTGCTGCGGAGGGCTTGTCACCCACATAGCTAGTTATCAGGACATGGATCTCAGTGCTTGCACGATGGTGACGCCTGCCAAGCCGCTTGGGCTACAGGAGATGATCACTCGGCGGATTCTAGTTCCCCTAGGTCTGACTACTCCGTACGTGGCTATGCCGTGAGAGCTGACTGCGCCACAGGGGATCAGGTGGTCTGCCTAGTTTTCTGTTTATGATCCTCACTATTGGCAGACCGCTTGGGCTCTGTTACGCTAAGATCGTGTGATGTGCACGCAATAAGTCTTAAATTTATACTCGTTATATTTATCCTAACTCCTAGCGAACCCGCAGTGTACGGGACGTTTGTAGAAAGGTATGTATTCCGAGGTCGAACACAAAGACTAAGGTGAAATCGAGTCAAGCAATGATCAAAGATAGTGTGAATCTAGACTAAGATAAGATGAGGAGCAAAGAAAATGGAAAACGCAATGTTTTTGTTGGTTTTTATGGTGATCAAACAAAGATCACAAGTCAAGCAAGGAAATAAAACAAATAACAAATTAAGCTAGCAAACGAGTAAGTAACACAAAGCACAAGTATATGATCAAGAGAGAAAAGTAGATTCTAGAGGTCAAGATTTCCGGTTATGGCATTGGACTCAAGGTTCTAAGGATTCTAAGGACAAGCTGCAGTGTTTGGGAAAGAATGTTCACTAATGGAAGCGATTACCGGGTAAGTCTCTCACTTCACTAATCCCGCATCAAACTCCTATTACCGGGTAGGTCTCTAGGGGTTAGAGTAAGGAATTCCGCTAAAACTAGATGCTACTTAAGGGTAACCCTCTCCTTACCGGGTAAGTCTCGGAATAGGGAAATCTCAAGTAATAATCCTAGCACACTCGATCCAATAGCGGCTTATGAGGCTCACTACTACCTAGCATTCATCATCTTAGGTATCTAAGGTCGGAAATCATCGGGTAGATCTCTTCCCTCACTTAGATTGGTAGCATTAGGTGATACTAAGCTAAATTAGGCTTGACAAACACTAGGATTTAACAAACAAGGACCCTAGCATTCAGATTTATCATTTAAAGAGCAACAGGAGAATAAATCGGGCTGTTCTACAGATAAATCGGCCGATTTATCTGATGAACAGGTCGATTTTTCCTTCTGTTGTGAGTTTCGTGCATATAAATCCTCCTAAACTAACATATAAGCCCATCCTATCATCATCCTAGCCATAACCATCAATCCATCACTCCAGAATCACAACAAACTAGCCAATAGTATGCATATTAAGATCCAAAATCATCATACAAGCATACATGGTGTTCATAGATGGATAATGAAAGATAAGCAAGTAAAATCAATAAATCTCAGCCAAATCCAAGTTGTAGCAAGACTTACAAACTCTTAAATGAAGATTCAAAACGTTCCTAACAATCCTTGCAATGGTTCTTCAAGCCAAGATTACAAAAATCACTCAAAAGCTACTCAAAACCTCACTAATCTCCTACAATGTTGTTCTTCTTCTTCCTTCAATCCTTGAGAGCTTTCTTCTCCTCCAATCTTTCTACCAAATTGATGAGCTGTGAATGAGAGTGTGGGAGAGGAGAGATGCTCAGCAACAATCTGCAGGACCACTTATATTCTCCACCAAGAGCAAGGACGGACAAGAGATCGTGGGACACGTGGCTTAAGCTGTCAAAGCCCCAAAAATCGACCCAGTGGACAAAAATCGTCCGATTTAGCTGCTAGTTGGTCCGATTTTCTTCAACAGAAACATGCTATGATCGTCTAGCCATGAGTTGCTCCATTGCTTGCACCAATAGTGGTCTTTGTGTCCTTTGTTGCTCCAATTATGCTCCTCCAAGGCTTTGGATGTGTACCATCATGAGGCTTGACCCTCAAATGTATCGATTAACGTCCAATAGATCCCCGAAATACCTACAAAACCGACAAAAGCTCGTGTAGACGTCTTTTCTAGAAATATGCACGAAATGAGTGTAAACGTCGTGAACTAATGTCAAAACGTGCAGGAATAACGGGAGAAACTATCTAAATGTATGCCTATACTAACGTCATAAATCACGTTATCAAAATACCCCATACTTAAGGTTTGCTCGTCCCCGAGCAAATTCCCAACTATAGACTAAGAGATGACATGATTTATGAATGCAGAAAAATGGCAAAAAATCTTTTTGGGTTTGTGCTTCTAATATTGGATCACCTTCATAGTCATGTTTCATGGCAATGGACAAGCAATTATGTATCAAATAAATGAAGGCATGGAAAGACAATTACACTTGACTTGATAGCATGCAATGAAATGTAAAGATGAAGAAGTCAAGATGATCGTGAGCATATCCAATCTAAATCACTTAGTCTTACACACATGAAAGTAGGTCATAAGGACTTGTGAAATAGAAGGCCAAGAAACGTTGTGATTAGGTGGGAATTTTTCTAGCCTATGTGATGCTAATCCGGGAAAGGAACTAAACAACCACAACTTCAAATTTTCTTATCAACTTCCCTCAAGTGTATATTTTTCTTCATTTTCTTTTCTTTCTTTTATTTTTGAGTCAATGGCATTGGTGTACAAAAGCCGAAACCTTGGTGATTAGCCATTCTCGGGCTTTTTCTATTTTTCGAGATGCATCCACACCGGGCACACATACCAAAGCTCGTTAGGACTATCGGTTTATTTGACTTTGGCAAGGCACCAACACCCGATTATGTGAAGTGTACCGAGTTACTTGTCATTTAAACCAATGTCCCCAAACCTATATTTTTGTCTACACTTTCACAACAATTTCAGCATTTCATTCACATCATTCTTTAATCAACAACTTCACCCCACACTTGCTTTTCACACACATCAACACACTATCATGCTCCTATTCCCGGATGGGTCAAAAGAGGTCAAATTTTTCATCAATTGAGGTGCTCAAACAACATGATCAAGATGAGAAGTAGAGAAAGATGAATTGCCTCATTTATTCCTAAATGATGTGCAAGAACTAGCGTGCAATTTTGACTTTCAATACTCAATTCAATCAAGGCAAACATTCATGATCACAAATCATTCATGGGATTCAAGGTAAGTACTTCAAGTCCACATATGCTATCATCAATTTGACACATAAAGTCATCCATAGCCAATCCACAAGACAAGGTTCATCATTAGGGTCATATCCAACCCTAGAAAGCACAAAAAAAAAATTTTAAATTTTCTGATTTTTTGGAATTTTCGAAATATGTATGTACAATGCAAGACATAATGAAACATGTGACAAAATTAAACTATCCTAGATGCTAATCATGCAAATGATCATGAAAACCCCACCCCATACTTAGAAACACATTGTCCCTAATGTGTAAACTAAATAAAGAAGTGAAAGAAGGTCCTCACAATGTAAAATTGGTGATGCTTTGGTATTTCGGTTCACATTGGATGATGATGGTGGATGATCGATCAAGGATGGTAGAGAGCTCTTGATGTTCATTATGGTGTCGGAACCCGCGCTTGGCACCGCAAGCCGTCCAAGTTCCACGTCCGCTCCACCCATGCTTGATTGGAGATCATCACTTTCCTTTACAGAGGAAAAATCGGACAAGCAACCCAGGAAAATCGGCCGATTTTGTGCATGAACAGTCCGATTTTCTGGGTGCTTCCTTCCTTGTCCATGTGCTCGGATCTTGCTTCTTCAACCATTCCATGAGGCTTTCACATGACCTCCAACGTCTCATAACTCATGACAATCAACAAGATCTAGCACCCAAGAACACAAAAGAAAAACAAAGCACACCAAGAGTGAGATTAAACAAAAGCAAGAAAAACAAAAGGGAAAAATATATACCAATGGGTTGCCTCCCATTAAGCGCTTCTTTAAGGTCATTAGCTTGACCAAATTCAGGATCGTTTCAATCAAGGTGAAGCGGGGTAATCACTTCCACCGGGGCTTCCGGGATGTACTTCTTCAAACGATGTCCATTCACCTTGAAGTTACCACAATGATCTCCTCCTATCTCTACCGCTCCATGAGGGAAAACTTTCTTCACCACATATGGCCCGGTCCATCTTGATTTGAGCTTTCCGGGGAATTGCCGCAGCCTTGAGTTGAAGAGAAGGACAAGGTCTCCTTCACTCAACTCTTTCGGGATGATCCTCTTGTCATGCCATCGCTTGGTTCGCTCCTTGTAGATCCGAGCATTCTCGTAAGCATCCAACCGGATCTCTTCAAGAGCATTTATATCAAGCAAACGCTTCTCACCGGCTTCTTTGAGGTCAAAGTTTAACCACCTTATAGCCCAATATGCTCTATGCTCCATCTCTACCGGAAGGTGGCAAGACTTGCCATAGACCAACTTGTAAGGAGTGGTGCCAATTGGTGTCTTGAAAGCGGTCCTATATGCCCACAAGGCATCATTGAGCTTCATAGCCCAATCCTTTCTCGTCCTTGATACCGTCTTCTCAAGAATGGCCTTGATCTCCCGGTTGGAGATCTCCACTTGGCCACTAGTTTGGGGATGGTAAGGTGTTGCCACCTTATGAGTCACCCCATACTTAGCCAAAAGTGCTCCAAAGTTCCTATTTGTGAAGTGCTTCCCTCCATCACTTATGATCACCCTTGGTGTTCCAAACCTAGGAAAGATCACTCGGTTGAAGAACTGCACCACCACCTTGGCGTCATTTGTAGGAGAGGCGATTGCCTCCACCCATCTCGAAACATAGTCAACCGGCAATAGGATGTAGAGGTTGCCACATGAAGAAGGAAATGGTCCCATGAAGTCCACGCCCCACACATCAAATATCTCTACCTCTTGTATGTTGTTCAAGGGCATCTCGTTCCTCCTTGAGATGTTGCCCGTCCTTTGGCAAACATCACAAGCTACCAAAAAGCCTTTCACATCCTTGAACAAGCTTGGCCAAAAGAAGCCCGATTGCAACACTTTAGCACATGTCTTGTGGGAGCTAGCATGCCCTCCACATGGCAAGGAATGACAATGGCGAATCACACTCTCTACCTCATCCTCCGGTATGCATCTTCTAAACATTCCATCCGGCCCTCTCTTGAACAAAAGTGGTTCATTCCAATAGTAGTGCCTCACATCCTTGAAGAACTTCTTCCTTTGGGCATATATTAATCCGGGAGGCACTTCCTCACACACTAGGTAGTTCACAATGTCGGCAAACCATGGCTCACTTCCTCTAGACACTTGGAACAAGCACTCCTCCACCATTTGCAATTGCTCATCCCGGAATGAATCATCAATCTGGATGTCATCTCTCTCAATCTCCAATGGTGGGAGTCTACTAAGGTGATCCGCCACGGAGTTCTCGGATCCCTTCTTGTCCCGGATTTCCAAGTCAAACTCTTGAAGAAGAAGGATCCACCGAATCAACCTAGGCTTGGCATCCTTCTTGGTAAGTAGATAACGGATCGCAGCATGATCCGTATAGACTATGACCTTCGCTCCAACAAGATATGAGCGGAACTTCTCAAATGCATACACAACCGCTAGCAACTCCTTCTCGGTGGTAGCATAATTGAGTTGGGCATCATCTAGCGTCTTGCTAGCATAATAAATAGCATGAGTGCGCCCATCTTTCCTTTTCCCCAAAACAGCCCCAACGGCTACATCGCTTGCATCACACATGATCTCAAACGGTAAACTCCAATCCGGAGGTTGCATTATAGGTGCGGAGATCAAAGCGTTCTTCAACCTACAAAAAGCCTCAAGGCAATCTTTGGAGAAAACAAATTCAACATCCTTCATTAGTAGGTTAGTAAGGGGCTTAGAAATTTTAGAGAAGTCTTGAATGAACCTCCGGTAAAAACCGGCATGCCCTGAGAAACTCCTTACCCCTTTCACCGAGGTAGGTGGTGGCAACTTCTCTATCGTTTCAATCTTGGCCCTATCAACCTCAATGCCACGGTTAGACACCAAGTGTCCTAACACGATACCTTCACTTACGATGAAGTGGCATTTTTCCCAATTTAAGACAAGATTTGTCTCCTCACATCTTTGCAATACTAATGACAAGTTAGCCAAGCAATTATCAAAGGAAGAACCATAAACAGAGAAATCATCCATGAACACTTCCATGATATTTTTAATGTATTCCGAAAAGATAGCCATCATACACCTTTGGAAGGTGGCGGGTGCATTACACAACCCAAATGGCATTCTCCTATATGCAAAAGTACCCCATGGACATGTAAAGGTTGTTTTCTCTTGGTCATCGGGGTGGATAGGGATTTGGAAGAATCCACTATAGCCATCTAGGTAGCAAAAATGGGAATGTTGAGATAACCTCTCTAGCATTTGGTCAATGAAAGGAAGAGGGAAGTGATATTTCCTAGAGGCCATGTTAAGCTTTCTATAATCAATACACATCCTCCATCCCGTAACCGTTCTAGTGGGGATTAATTCATTGTTCTCGTTGGTTACTACGGTCATCCCACCCTTCTTAGGTACTACATGAACGGGACTAACCCACTTACTATCCGAGATAGGGTAGATAATTCCCGCATCTAGCAACTTAATGATTTCCTTTTTGACTACCTCTTTCATTATGGGATTCAATCTTCTTTGATGTTCAATAGAGGGTTTATGATTATCTTCCATCATTATCCTATGCATGCACAAAGAGGGCTTGATGCCAACAAGATCATCAATGGTGTATCCTATTGCCTTTCTATGCAATTTCAATTCATTCAACAATCTATCAAGCTCATCATCATTCAAAGATGCATTCACAATCACCGGATAAGTAGAATTTGAACCAAGGAAAGCATACTTTAAATGAGAAGAAAGAGGTTTAAGATCAAGTTGAGGAGGACCTTTTTCGGTTGGAGACGATCCATACAATGTAGGTTGAGATGATTGCAAAGCTATGGAAGCCTCCTTGAAGTCCCTTGATGATTGCTCACACTCAAGTGGTTGATGCTGAAAAGACTCAGGAAAATCGGTCCAGGAAGAAAGATCTGACGATTTATCTGAGGGTGGGTCGATCTGAGTTTCTGTTTTGGCAAAACTGGCTGAAATTTCAGCACAAGTACAAAAATCGGCCGATTTTTGCCCTTCAGTCCGATTTTTCTGTCTGTTTTCCTCTTCTTCTAGCACTTCAAACCCAACACTTGGTAGCTCGTCTAATGCATTCAAGGCCTTGATTACTTCATTGCTACTCTCCTCAACTCCTTCCTCCATCAAGCTTGAGCTAAGAACCCTCTCAAGTGGATCCTTGAGCAAGATTGAGCTCACAACCTCTCTAGACTTCTCTTCTTCTACTATGTTGAATATGTCCTCATCAAGGGTTGGCCCTTTCATCATTGTGGACAGCTTGAACTTGATGTTCTCTTCTCCAATGTTGAAGGAGAGAGTCCCATTCTTGCAATCCACTAGACATCCGGAAGTAGCTAGGAAAGGTCTCCCCAAGATGATAGGAACCGGATAGTCCGCCGGAATATCCAAGACAACGAAGTCTATGGGCACATAGAACTTCCCTAGTTGCACCGGAATGTCTTCCAAGATCCCAACCGGATGAGTGATTGAGCGGTCCGCCATGTAAAGGGTAATCTTGACCGGCTTTGGCTCTCCTAGCCCAACCTTGTTGCAAAGTGCAAGCGGGATGATGCTTACACTTGCTCCAAGATCACATAGGGCATCATACTTCACTTCTCCTACTCCGATTGGCACACAAAAGGATACCGGATCCCTTAGCTTAGGAGGCATCTCCTCCTTCATCGTTTGAATCAACTCCGAGGATCTCTTAGTCATCCTTATCTCACCATACTCCTCCAACTTCCTTTTGTTGGAGAGTATTTCCTTCAAGAACTTGCCATATGCCGACATTCCTAAAATGGCATCCATGAACGGAATGTTAATATGCAATTTAGACATTAGTTTAAGGAACTTACCAAAGTGATTGTCCAAGCGAGCTCTTGCTCGTGATTGAGGGAACGGTAGTGGTGGTTTGTATGGAGGCGGTGCCACATATGTTGGCTCAACATCCTTGCTCTTGCCTCCATCTTCTTGCAATGGCTCTTCTTCAATCACCACTTGCTTCCCTTTAACACTCTCCTTGGGCAAAGGATCCTTCATGCTTAACCCACTTCTTGTTGTAATAGCCAACACTTGGCCTCTTGGGTTTTCTTCGGTTCTTCCGGGAAGCTTTCCGGGATCTATATGTGCTTCACCCGCCTTTTGGAACACTTGTGCTTCCAAAACCTTTTGAGCCTTTGAGATAGAAGTCACCGTGCTCTCAAGACCACTCAACCTTCCAAGCAATTGCTCAAACATCATTTCGGTTCTATCCTTTGGAGGTTGAGTGAATCCGGGTGAAGGTTCTTGTGAAGCTCTTGGTGGTGGAGTTGAGCTTGTGGAAGCGGGAGGGTTCAAGGCTCCATCCGGGTTAGAGTAAGAAAACCCGGGATGGTTATGGTTGGGCCGGTAATTGTTGAATTGCCGGTTGTTGTTGAAGTTCCTCGGGCCTTGGTAGTTGTTGTAGTTGCCCCTTCCCATGTAATTCACATCCTCCTCCTTGGAAGACAAATTAGCTTGTGGAAGAACTTGAGGGGTTGCTTGGTTCTTCAAGGTTGTAGCACACAACTCCCTCAAGGACTTTAGCTCGTTGTTGATGGCGTCGAGCTTGAAGTTGCTCATGGTGACCTCACTCACCTCATATGCTCCCGCCTTTCTCCCTTCACTCTTCCTATGGGAGTATTTCTCAATCACTAGAGCTTGCTTCTCTACAAACTCCCAAGCATCATCCACATGCTTCTCCATGAAAGTCCCACCGGAAAGGGATTGAAGTTTGAATTGGCTATCTTCATCAAGTCCCTTGAAGTAGATCTCCAATAGCTTAATTTTCGGTATGCCATGGTGTGGACAATCTAGGAGAAGGTCTTTGAATCTCTCCCAAGACTTGAACAAACTCTCTCTATCCTTCATCACGAAGGCATTGATCTTCCCTCTTAACTCGGTAGTCTTGGAAGGTGGGAAGAACTTAGTCAAAAACTCGGTTGTAATCTCCTCCCAAGTACCAACTCGCCCTTGTGGAATAGATTGATACCAAGCCAAGGCTTTGTCCTTAAGAGAGAAGGAGAAAGCCCTTAGCTTATGGTTGTTGCTCTCCAATCTTGGCGGTCTAGGAGTCTCCATCAAAATCTCATAGTTCATCAAGTGTTGATGAGGAGACTCTCCTTCCATCCCTCCAAATTGATTATGCCGGATCATTTGTAGAACTTGAGGGCGGAGCTCATAGTTGTGGGCTGCGGGATCTCCCAAGTTCACACCCGGACGGTGTGCTCTTTGTGCCGGATCTATACGTCTCCCCAAAGTTTGTGGCTCTTCCATAGCAATGGGCACAACCCTAATATTCACCGCCGGCTGCGGTTGTGGTGGTGGAGGAGGTGGAGGTTGTTAACGATTAAGCTCTCCTTGTACAAGGGCTTGCCTAATCTCATAAATCTCCCTCCTAGTTGCTTCTTGCCTCTCATTGGCAAGTCTCCTTTCCTCCTCTAAAAGCTCATCTCCTAGCCTTATTTGCTCTAAGGCTTCATCCAATTCAGCTTGGAGATCTCTTCCGGCCATCTCTTTTCCCTTTTACAAGGGTTTTCTCCGGTTCGGGATCGAATGGAGCTAAATCCTTGCCACGAGATCTTCGCATACACCTAAAGCGTAAGAGACGTCCTGAAAAGCAAAGACACTAACCAAAGAGAGATCAAAAGCAACAAGAAAGATCTACACTATAAGAAATCACAAAAATGACTCAATCTAGATCTAGTCCCCGGCAACGGCGCCAAAAACTTGTTACGCTAAGATCGTGTGATGTGCACGCAATAAGTCTTAAATTTATACTCGTTATATTTATCCAAACTCCTAGCGAACCCGCAGTGTACGGGACGTTTGTAGAAAGGTCAGTATTCCGAGGTCGAACACAAAGACTAAGGTGAAATCGAGTCAAGCAATGATCAAAGATAGTGTGAATCTAGACTAAGATAAGATGAGGAGCAAAGAAAATGAAAAACGCAATGTTTTTGTTGGTTTTTATGGTGATCAAACAAAGATCACAAGTCAAGCAAGGAAATAAAACAACTAACAAATTAAGCTAGCAAACGAGTAAGTAACACAAAGCACAAGTATATGATCAAGAGAGAAAAGTAGATTCTAGAGGTCAAGATTTCCGGTTATGGCATTGGACTCAAGGTTCTAAGGATTCTAAGGACAAGCTACGGTGTTTGGGAAAGAATGTTCACTAATGGAAGCGATTACCGGGTAAGTCTCTCACTTCACTAATCCCGCATCAAACTCCTATTACCGGGTAGGTCTCAAGAGGTTAGAGTAAGGAATTCCGCACAAACTAGATGCTACTTAAGGGTAACCCTCTCCTTACCGGGTAAGTCTCGGAATAGGGAAATCTCAAGTAATAATCCTAGCACACTCGATCCAATAGCGGCTTATGAGGCTCACTACTACCTAGCATTCATCATCTTAGGTATCTAAGGTCGTAAATCATCGGGTAGATCTCTTCCCTCACTTAGATTGGTAGCATTAGGTGATACTAAGCTAAATTAGGATTGACAAACACTAGGATTTAACAAACAAGGACCCTAGCATTCAGATTTATCATTTAAAGAGCAACAGGAGAATAAATCGGGCTGTTCTACAGATAAATCGGCCGATTTATCTGATGAACAGGTCGATTTTTCCTTCTGTTGTGAGTTTCGTGCATATAAATCATCCTAAACTAACATATAAGCCCATCCTATCATCACCCTAGCCATAACCATCAATCCATCACTCCAGAATCACAACAAACTAGCCAATAGTATACATACTAAGATCCAAAATCATCATACAAGCATACATGGTGTTCATAGATTGATAATGAAAGATAAGCAAGTAAAATCAATAAATCTCAGCCAAATCCAAGTTGTAGCAAGACTTACAAACTCTTAAATGAAGATTCAAAATGTTCCTAACAATCCTTGCAATGGTTCTTCAAGCCAAGATTACAAAAATCACTCAAAAGCTACTCAAAACCTCACTAATCTCCTACAATGGTGTTCTTCTTCTTCCTTCAATCCTTGAGAGCTTTCTTCTCCTCCAATCTTTCTACCAAATTGATGAGCTGTGAATGAGAGTGTGGGAGAGGAGAGATGCTCAGCAACAACCTGCAGGACCACTTATATTCTCCACCAAGAGCAAGGACGGACAAGAGATCGTGGGACACGTGGCTTAAGCTGTCAAAGCCCCAAAAATCGACCCAGTGGACAAAAATCGTCCGATTTAGCTGCTAGTTGGTCCGATTTTCTTCAACAGAAACAAGCTATGATCGTCTAGCCATGAGTTGCTCCATTGCTTGCACCAATAGTGGTCTTTGTGTCCTTTGTTGCTCCAATTATGCTCCTCCAAAGCTTTGGATGTGTACCATCATGAGGCTTGGCCCTCAAATGTATCGATTAACGTCCAATAGATCCCCGAAATACCTACAAAACCGACAAAAGCTCGTGTAGACGTCTTTTCTAGAAATATGCACGAAATGAGTGTAAACGTCGTGAACTAATGTCAAAACGTGCATGAATAACGGGAGAAACTATCTAAATGTATGCCTATACTAACGTCATAAATCACGTTATCAGGCTCCACTGATGGAGGATTACAGAGAGGCAGCAGCTGCCCCAGCTGAAGAGGAGGTAGATAATGAGGAGACGGTTGATGAGAGAGAGGGTGGAGTCCCGATGGATACAGGGACGGATACTGCAGGGACGAGCGCACCAGTTATATAGATCTGGATGAGGAGGACACTGAGCCTGCACATGCTACTTCTCCAGTGAGACCTGCTAGGCGTAGGACACGCCGACATAGGGATCCAGATGCTCACAGACGGATCGATGACTTGACGGATCAGGTTATTGATTCATATGCTGCTTTGTCCCTGGATATCCACGAGATGCAGGAGCGGCAACACTACCAGCACATGATGGCCCAGATTCAGTTTGAGCACATCATGGGCTATCCGTTCGACCCGACCCAGTACCCGTATGTGCCACCACCACCACCACCGGATCGCGACTATTGAGAGCTGCAGGATTTTCTTTATTATTTTTTATGCAGTTCAGCTTATTATCCGGTGAGTATTTTTATCCTTTAGACTTATTTTGACCCACTAGGACAGTGTGTCCCAAGTATGGGGTGTTTATGTGATGTATTATTTGACATTTGATGTATGACTTCACTTGACCGGATATTGATATTTTATGCTTCACTTTTGCTTCTATATGTTTATCTGAGATTGCATGCATACTTACAGGTTATTTGATTGAGAAAAACGTCGAAACTGAAAAAAAAAATGGTTTTAAAAAAATTTTTGGACCTCGACCGGGGCAGTTCTGGCCGAATGAGGCGTTTCACCTCGGTTGACCTAAGAACACCTCGACCGAGGTGGGTTAACTAAGAGTTTTCGAAAACGATTTTTGTGTTTCTTATTTGGATATGATCTCAGTAAAGATCTTGTTTACTGACTGGTTTTAAATTCTTTATGTGTTTGAAAGGTTTTATAATATGTTTAAGTTCCTAAATGCTTTGTTTGAAATTATCGGCATGTTTAATACTTTATTTTTATCTAAATTATGTTGAATTTGAAGGTTGACATCACATTATGAGTTCTCTCACTTTCTTCCTGGAAAGACCAAGGCAATTCATTCTTCTCTCTTCTTCTTCTTGATCATGCTTAGCCCCTCATATACATTTTGCCTCCCTTTACCTATCCGGGAATTTGGAAGCAAGCGAAGTGGTGAAAGCAAGTGAAGTAAAGTTAAGAAGTTGGTTGTAAGTGAAAGTGTTAGAAAGAAATCTTAGGTTTGGGGAAGTCAATCATGAAGATGAGTAACTCGTCACCATTCACATAGCCGGGTGTTTGTGTCTTGCCAAAGTCGGATTGAGCGATATTTCTAACGGGTCATGGTATGTGCATCAAGGGTTGGATGCATCTCAAGAAATTGATGATTGCGGATTTCCTAGGCTTCGGTTATTGTGCACCTCTCTCCATGCATCCCAAAAAGTAAAGAAAAAAGAAAAAGTGTGAAATAAGCAAAGCTTATTGGTGGAAGATGTTGCAAGTCAAAGTGAAAGTAAAGTTCATCCTTTTCCCGGATTCTAGCACCACATTACCTTACATACGTCCCTACCGTACACGTTTCTTGACCTTTCTTTTGGGAAGCCCTTGAGACCTTGAGCTTGTTGATTGACTTAGTGGTTTAAACTGGATTATACATGATTAATTTTGATAATTATGACTTATTATGCATTCTATGATTTTATGCAAAGATGAACAACTTTCTAATATTTATAAAATGTTTTGAACATGTTTTGATTTTAAATTCCATGAAGTATTCTCTTAGAGTGATCTATGATTGTTGCACACCATAAAAATGTTTTTGGAAGACTTTTCATTGATTTTCTTGACTTATAATCTATTCTATCTTGTCTTTTATATGCGGAACTTGCTTGGGGACAAGCAAGGGCTAAGTATGGGGTATTTTGATAGCATGAATTATAGTCTATATTTTGGGGTTTGTTTGGACGTTTTATCTTTCATAATCTGCATGTTTGTATGTATATTATGTGATTATATTACCATTTCATCTACCTTTGCGGGAATCGAGGTCTACACCTAGTTTTGTTGTAATCGTAGGTAAAATGGCACGTTTTGCATCAAAAAGGAGCAAAAGGAGCTATGGAGTCATTGGAGCTACATTGAGGAACATAAAGAACCATCCAGGAAGCATAGCCATGGATTAAAGATTCACTTTGGACCAGTTTTGAGAGATTTCACATTCAGTTGTGACTCACCTCGGTTGACCACAGATTCATCTCGACCGAGGTGATCCAGGGAAGTCGACTCGACCGAGGCGAATACCTAGGACGTGGCGAGAATATTTTATTCTTGGCTGAGATCTTCTATCTTTGGAAAGTGATCTTATATTTTTGGGCTTGGCTCCTGGAAGGAAGAAGATATTATAGACGATATATTTTACCTATCTTTATGGGAAGATATCTTTTTAAAATATTTTATCTTTGGAGGGTTATTTTCCTATAAAAAGGGTTGGATTTCCACAAATCCAACATGATGCTATACCACCGATCAGGGTTTATACGCAGCAGCAGCCATACTCCATTTGGGAGATTTGAAGAACCTTTTTGAAGGTTGAAGGAAGATTGAAGATTGTAGCTTTTATAGCTTTTGGAGGTTTTCTTGTAAGATTACTTTAGATTCTCTTCCTTGTTGTCTTCTCTTGTTGGATTTATATCCAAGGAACGCTTTTGTTGTGATATTTGATTCAGTTATTGAAGTCTTTTCATTAAATTCTTCTTGTTCAAATATTGACCTTCTTCCCATATATTTGATTAATACTTTCATGATGATGATGAGTGGCTAATTTCCTTGTGTGATTCTAGGGTGATTGGCTGAAGGTTGTGGGAAAAACTATGATAGAATAATCTTAGATTCCAGTAGGACCCTGAAAGTTCGAGTCTTTAACCTTAACCCTAAGCATCTCGTTCAGTCGATGAAAATCTCGGCCGGGGTTGAATTCGTCTGACCGAGGTGACTTATCTGATCCTAAACTGAGAGTTAAGTGTTAGAGTTTGCCAAATCCTATTCTTATTACACCTTTCCTAGTTCAAAGCAAGCTTAGGATGAGACTTACCCGGTAATTCCTTAGTTTGTGTACCAACGATCATAAGTGTAGGTAATAAAGGTTTATCCTTTATTGGGGTTTGAGTGTGCTTCCATCCCATCTTTGTGAGTTAGCCTGAGACTTACCCGGTAAAGGTTGATTCTATTCCCTTAGTTGGAGTGTTAGTTTGAGGTTATAGTTCTTTTCCTTAATTCCTTGAGACTTACCCGGTAATAGGAGTTACGGTTTGGGATTAGTGAGTAGTGAGACTTACCCGGTGATCTATTCCACTTTAGTAACACCTTCCCCATGCAAAAACCTCAGCTTTGTCCGCTTATATTTAGATCTTGAGTTGGAACCACAACTAGACGCTTTAATCCCTAGAATTGCATGTTTCCTGTATTGACTTCTTATTCATCTTTGATTGTGTTAATTGCTCTTGTGGTTAGTATTTACATAAGCATACCGTGATTGGACTTTGTTTCACTAAGTCCCTGAGATCGACCCCTGGAATTCCTTGCTTTTTACTACGATTGACCCGTACACTGCGGGTTCGCATCCTTGTTTTAAGCTTACGTCTAGGGTATAAATTTAAAGCTTGCACACACTATTTGGAGCGAACATTCATCTTTGTGTTCTTCTTGGTTCCATGCCTTTCTTGATTCCATTTCTCAATCTTGATTTGAATATATGATGATTGTTTGTTAAAACCCCTGCGATTCTAGGGTGAAGGGTTGATGGTTGTGGTACAAATAATGATAGATTGAGCCTTAACAGATTGGGCCCTGAGAGTTGTGAGACGAAACCCTCGAACGACGTTTTCCACGACCTGTTCTTCAGGAACCACGACCTTGGTTTCCCAATATATGGCTGTGGTTTCCTCTGTTTTGCACGATTTGCCTTTGCCTTTATCCAAAGTTAAAGATTGCCTAAATCCTACCTTTGTTAACCCTTTCTAAACCTTATCCTTGCTTGGTTGTGAGTGTTAACGAGTTTTATGTAATAGAGGATTCAAAACCCTCTATTAAGGTAGAGAGTGTCATAGTCTTTACCTTTGTCTTTCCTTTGACTACCTTGGGATTGGTGTTTGGTATTGAGAGTGTAATCCTATCCTTAGAACCTCTTCTTAACGAGACTCAACATCCGTTAAGTAAAATCCTTTGGGTGAGACAAAGGGTGTTGGAACTTCACCGTACGATACCTACCTTTGACGCATACCTTTACTATACAGCTTTGTCCGTACATATCCTTAGACATATTAAATGGAATGCCGTAACCGGATACTTCGACCTTTATAATCCTTCTTCCCAATTATTCTTACATCTTATTCTTCCATTGATCATTGCTTTGTTTGCTACACAAGTTAGATTGCTTTTCCTGTTTTGTTCTCAACGATTCCTTGAGATTGACTCCCAAATATCAGCCCATACAATGATTGATCCGTACACTGCGGGTTCGCTATCGTTAGGCTTTGTTCTTGGATATAAATTTAAAGCTTATTTGCGCACACACATTTTTGAGCGAACGGGAAGTTTTTAAAGAAAATCCTCTCCCACAAGAGAAAACTAGAAGATGTCGGGGAAGTGAGGATGACCAAGAGGTAATCCGAACTAATCCAAAAAATGAGAGAGGAGATGCCTCCAAAACTAAGAGATCCCGGATCCTTTTGCGTCCCCATAGGCGTTGGAAAAGCGACTTATGAAGCCTTGTTCGATCTTGGAGCAAGTGTGAGCATCATACCACTTGCGTTATGTGAGAAAGTAGGAATTGGAAAACCGAAACCCGTCAAGATGACACTCTACATGGCGGAAAGATCAATAACGCGTCCGGTGGGAATTCTGGAAGACATTCCTGTATTGCTAGGTAAGTTCTACATTCCCATTGATTTTGTGGTTTTAGACATTCCTGCACATCATCCGATTCCAATTATACTTGGAAGACCATTCCTTGCAACTTCCGGGTATATGGTGGATTGCAAGAATGCATCACTCTCTTTTAACATAGGTGAAGAGAATATAGAGTTCAAGTTGGCATCTATGGGCAAAGGGCTAGCCCTTGGATAAGATACTTTAAACGTTTAAGATGAAGAAGAATCAAGGGAGATAGTGAGTTTTATTTGCTCAAGGATCCGCTACAAAAGGTCATAAGTACGAGAATTATTGAAGAGGGAATAGAGGAGGACGGTGATTCTAATGTACGAGCTTTAAAAGAGTTGGAAGAAGATCCTAAGGGTGAATTTGAAGAATTAAAGGATGGCACGAAAAATGCTAAAATACTCGTTCAAGGACAGAAAATCTCGGCCGAGATTTTACTTAATTCACCCGTGGAAAACATAGCCGATTGTCACCTCAACCAAAATATGACCCGAGATTTTCAAGGGCAGGTCGAGATTTTTTGAAATTCTAAAACTTCTCCAAAGCTTCTTAGAAGCGTTCCCGGACGTCTCCCCACCCCTTCTACAACTATGGAAGCATCCCGTGATGAATCGGAAGGCCACAATGCCTCAACCAAGGAACCTCTTACTTTGGAGTTGAAGCCTCTTCCCGCACACTTAAGGTAATCATTTCTAGGACCAAACTCTACATACCCGGTCATAGTTAGCACAAATTTAAATGAAGACGAACTCAATAGGCTAATGCATGAACTAAAACTGCATAGGAAAGCTTTAGGTTATACTATTTATGATCTTGTTAGTATTAAGCCTTCTTTATGCATGCATAATATTTTTATGGAAGATAATCATAAGCCTACACGAGAACCACAAAGATGGTTAAATCCGATCATTAAAGAGGTTGTGAAGAAGGAAATTCTTAAGCTACTTGATGCAGATATCATCTTTCCAATTAATGATAGCAAGTGGGTGAGCCCCATTCAAGTGGTACCAAAGAAGGGAGGAATGACCGTTATGAATAACGAAAACAATGAGTTGATTCTAACAAGAACAGTAATAGGATGAAGGATGTGCATCAATTATAGAAAGCTAAACGTTGCAACAAGGAAGGATCACTTTCCTCTTCCTTTCATCGATCAAAAGCTTGAGAGATTGGAACAACACTCACACTTATGCTACTTGGATGGGTATAGCGGATTTTTCCAAATTTCCATCCATCCGGACGATCAAGAGAAGACCACCTTTACGTGCCCTTGGGGTACGTTCGCTTATAGGAGAATCTTGTTCGGACTTTGCAACGCACCGGCCACCTTCCAAAGGTGTAACAACCTTGATCTTTTGCTGCTGCGCCACCTGGTGTCCGCCCCTGCGCCTCACAAGATCCGCCCCTGCGGTTTCCAGCGGCTGCAGCCGTCTTTGTTGACTCTTCCGTGCTTTTGTTTCTGGCTTCCTTTATAAGTCTCCCTTGCTTCTAGATGAGGGTTTCCTTCTTCTCCTAGTTGCATTTCCCTCCCTCACGTTCTTCTTCTCTTCCTTTCTTCCTTTGATCTTCCTTCTTGGTTCTCCTTTGATCTTGCAAGAGAGTTGTTGAGTTTTCATGATGATGATGGTTGATTGTTGATGTTGTGCTGTGTAGAGCCATCTGAGTAGGTTTTGTGTGATCTCTCCCTCTGTCTGTTGCAGCTCTGGGGAGTCCTTTCTTCTCATTCTTTCTTCTTTTCTTCTCCTTTAGCTTAGGATTCACGAGCTTAGGCTTGGGTGGATCTTTCTTGGATGTTTTGATGCTTACATATGTATACATATGTATACATATGTATATGTATGTTTGCTGGCTATTGAAGAGGTGATGAAGAGTGAGTGAAGGATTCAAGAGAAGTCAGGATTTGTGCACTGCATAGATAGCCGCCCCTGCACCTGTTAGAGGTCGCCTCTGCATCTAGTGAGCCGCTTCCCCTGCGGGAGTGTGCCGGGCCGCCCCCGCGCCTCCCAGTGCTTTGCTCCTACGCCTTCCTATCATGCATGTGCGTCTTGTGCAGGATCTACCTAGAGTGGTTGGATCCTTTCCTATCATAGTATGAGTGGGTTAGAAGCATGCTAGGCTTGAGTACGAGTATAGGATGATAATGATCACGATATCGATATATGCCGGTTATGGCTTTGAGGTTTAGTAGGTTGTGAAGCTTATAGATTGATTATGATCCTTATGGATCCCTTGGGTTTAGGTGGACCCCTTTGATTGATAGGAGATTTGATATCTCTTTATGCCTTGTTAATAGGCAGTGTTATCCTCCGGATTGGAGTGGATCGTGGTTGAGGTTATCTGAGGTTGAGGTAAGTCCGTAGGACTTACTTAGGTGCATTACTATATTGTATGTATGCATGACTAGTGTTTGTTATATGCTTGATAGCATGCGTTGTTGATTATTACCAACCTAGTTTATTGGATAGCCCCCTTGTAGTGGTAGTGATAACCTTTCGCTTTCATTTTGTAAGGAGTCTGGAAGGTTCTCTGTGGTCAGGCCAGTACTGGTATACGGGATAGACAATTCACCACTCTCTTAGGGTACACGGGAAGTGTGCCGATACTACTCTAGATGGATATGGTACCCATAGGCAAGGATGATATATTCCTCGTGTCACATATTTTCATATATATATATATATACCTTGAGTGTATGACGTTATGAAGATAATTAAACGGGTAAATGTGTGACAACATGATTATGTGTTTATGATTCCATGACTTGTGTTTGTGATTATTCATTATCTTATATATGAATGTTTAGCTAACAGTTTATACCGTGTTATAGATGCTTTGCAGGATAGGAGGACTGCAGACTAATCCAAATGGGATAATCTGCTGAGGGCTTCCGTACACTAGGATTGTGCGAGGGTTATGGGATGTTTTGTATATGTATGGATATGGTTTTGCTGGTTGTACTCAACGGTGCTTTTGTAAACCCTTGTTGTATATATTTATACAATTTGATGTTTTGGTTTTAATTTTATGTGACTTGTTGTAACATCCAATGAACTTGTTGCATACTAGGGTCGGGATCCATTGTGAGATCCTAGCCCAGTAGCGCCTCGAGTCCCATGGATTCGGGGTGTTACAAAAGGTGCACGATGGTCATATTCTCCGAAATTATAGAGAATATCATAGAGGTTTTTATGGATGATGTTTTCAGTTTATGGCTCCTCCTTTTTCTCTAGTTCTTCAAAGATGCGAAGACACTAACCTTGACTTGAATTGGGGAAAAGTGTCACTTCATTATTAGCGAAGGCATTGTGTTAGGGTATTTGATCTCAAACCGCATCATTGAGGTTGATAGGGCAAAGATAGATACCATCGAGAAGTTACCTCCACCATCTTCGGTAATAGGGGTAAGAAGTTTTCTAGGACATGCAGGATTTTATAGAAGGTTTATAAAAGGCTTTTCTATGATTGCTAAACCATCGAATAACTACTAATGAAGGATGTGGTTTTTAAGTTTTCAAGGGGTTGTCTAGATGTCGTTTCAGGATAATGAAAGCTTTAATATGCACCCCCATCATTCAACCTACAGATTGGAATCGTCCCTTTGATATCACGTGTGATGCAAGTGATGTAGCCGTAGGAGCGGTACTCGAACAAAAGAAGGATGGATGCATCCATGCCATCTACTATGCTAGCAAGATGCTAGATGAAGCTCAACTTAACTACGCTACAACAGAGAAGGAACTACTTGCGGCGGTCTACACTTTTGAAAAGTTCCGTTCCTACCTTGTGTGAGCGAAAGTGATTGTCTACACCGACCACGCATCAATACGGTATTTTCTCACTAAGAAGGATGCAAAACCACGGCTTGTTAGGTGGATTCTCCTTCTACAAGAGTTCGACTTTGAGATCCGGGATAAGAAAGGATCCAAGAACTCAGTGGCAGACATGCTTAGTCGACTCCCTCACACCACAAGCGAGAAGGATGATTTGCCCATAGATGACTCATTTCCTGACGATCAGTAGCTGCATGACATCGAAGACTGCCTTTATCAAATTTGAAGAGGTAATGAACCATTGTTTGCTGATATTGTTAATTATTGATTTGTCTGGGAATACCTCCAGGATTATCCTACGCTCAAAGGAAGAAGTTTTTCGAGGATGTCCAGCATTACTATTGGAATGAACATATACTCTTCAAGAGAGGTCCGGATGGAATGTTCAAGAGATGCATTCCGGAAGACGAAGTAGAAAGCCTCATGTGCCATTTCCATTCATTACCTTGTGGGGGACATGCTAGTTCCCACAAGACATGTGCTAAGGTACTCCAATCTAGTTTCTTTTGGCCTACACTATTTAAAGATGTGCAAAACTTTGTTGTTCCTTGCGATGCTTACCAAAGAATAGGAAACATATCTAGATGGAATGAAATGCCTTTTAACAACATCCAAGAGGTTGAGATTTTTGACGTATCGGGAGTGAACTTCATGGGACCCTTCCCATCTTCTTGTGGAAACCTATACATACTCCTGGATGTAGACTATGTTTTTAGATAGGTTGAATCTATTCTTCTCCTACTAATGATACAACGGTGGCAGTGAAGTTCTTTAATAGAACGATCTTCCCAAGGTTTGGGACGCCCCGAATCATTATTAGTGACGGACAAACGCATTTCGCAACCCGTAAGTTACAAACTCTATTGTCGAAGTATGGGGTAACTCACAAGATCTCTACTCCTTACCATCCTTAAACAAGCGGGCAAGTAGAGATTTCAAATTGAGAAATCAAGAGCATTGTATAGAAAATTGTCTCTAGAACAAGGAAGGAATTGTCAATGAATCTAGATGATGCGCTTTGGGCATCAAGGACTGCTTTTAAGACTCCCATAGGCAAACAACTTACAATCTTGTCTATGGGAAGTCTTGTCATCTTTCGGTGGAGTTAGAGCCTTATTGCACAATCAAATGGCTCAACTTCGACATGAAGGAATTTGGAGAAAAGCGTCTTCTAGACATCAACGAGTTAGAAGAAATCCATTTGAATGCATACGAGAATGCACGGATTTACAAGGAGAGGACAAAAAGATGGCATGATAAGCATATCATTCCCAAAGAGTTGAAAAAGGGGATCTCATCCTTCTCTTCAATTCTTGACTCCAATTATTTCCAAGTTAGCTCAAATCTCGCTGGACAAGACCTTATATGCTATAAAACGTGCCTTTCCCATGGTGAACTTGAAGTATGGGGTGAGCATTGCGGAAACTTCAAGGTCAATGGTCATCGCTTGAAGACGTACACACCGGAAACCCTGGTTGAGAACATCACACCTCTCCACCTTACATGATCATTAATGGAGATAAGTCCAACTACCGACCTTAAACAAAGCGCTACTTGGGAGGCAACCAAAGGTATTTTTTTTCTTTGCCTTTCTTAGATAGACTAGAGTAGTTTTTCGTTTTCTTTGGTACGTTCCGATTTTCTTGTGTCTTTGGATGACAAGAACTATGTAATTCTCAAACAGAACTCAAAAATGTAGAAAAAAGTCAAGTTGTCAATGAGGAACGAAAACCCAAAATCTCGATCAAGTACAAAAAATATCGGCCGAGATTTATTAATTACACAAGTGGAAATACATGTCGCAAGCAACTTCAAAAAATTATCGGTCGGATGCAAACAATGGATGAAATCTCGGCCGAGATTTTTCAAAATTCAGGAGGGTATATAAAGAACACTTCACCATTCTTCAGCGAAAATCCACAACAATTCCACGCCCTAAACCACGGTTGCCCCCCAAATTCCTCAAATCCCCGTTTTCTAACCGATTTGCTCCATTCTTCCTCCAAAACTTAAGGTCTCTCAGCAACATTGAAGATTATGTGTACCAACAATGCCACAAATAAGCAAATCGAGCTCGTTTTGGATTTTTAAATCCAAACCCTAGGTTTTCTCTCTTACCTTCGATTTGAGTTTGTGTGAGTTGATTAGGGCAAAAGTTTGGGATAGTTGAGATCGACTAAGGGCTAGGAAGTAAACAAAGGGATTAGTTTGGTAAAATCGTTACAGATTTGCTCAAAACGACGAAAATCTCGGTCAAGCCCAAAAATCTCGGTCGAGATTTCCCCATGAACAGCCCGAGATTTTTCCTCTGAAATGGAAGGGACATGTCGATCATCAAGGCAAATTGTTCCAAGGAGGGGTTCTTCCTCTTCTCAACAAGCTCCACCACCTCCACCTTCTTCAGCAATCCCACACTTCCAAGAATGTCACAAAACAAGGTACGAACAAATTCAACCTCGATCTATTGTT
Source organism: Fagopyrum esculentum (assembly GCA_033239045.1). Classification (NCBI taxonomy): domain Eukaryota; kingdom Viridiplantae; phylum Streptophyta; class Magnoliopsida; order Caryophyllales; family Polygonaceae; genus Fagopyrum; species Fagopyrum esculentum. Next base: position 62,821,258 of record BSUD01000003.1, on the reverse strand, counting down.
GCTCCTAGGTATTTAGTGCTAGATGAGCTTGAGTGTATGCATGTTGCGGCTGATTTGATATGGATGATTGAGAGAGTGATCCTTGCAGCTTTTGTTGGCATTTGTGAGGATGCATATGAAGAAATTACGCTTGCATTTCTTACCTCCTTTAAGCATGATCCGAGGGAGAGTATTGTGAAGTTTAGGTTGGTGAACCGAATCTTCGAGCTTTCGATTATTCGGTTTGGGAGCATATTTGGCTTTGTGGAGACCATAAATGAGAAATTACCTAGGAACGTCCATACGAAAGGATTTTGGGAACACTTTGCTTTGGTTGAGAGTGAGGGAGACCGTTGGCAACCACAGGATTCGAAGGACAAGAACATCTATAACTTGTCCTTCAAGCTAGCTCAAAGGATATTTTTTGAGACCTTATTCCCTAGGACGGAGACGCCGCAAAAGATGAAGGCGGATGAGCTTTATATTTTGTGGTGTATGGTGACCGGTGTGACTCCGGATTGTGCTACGATGCTTGCCGATTGCTTATGGAAGAAAACCAATAAGGCCAGAGGTGACATTTGTGTAGGAGGATTGGTGATTCACATCGGCAAGACTCTATGATTAGATTTTTTGGCTTGCACCTTAGCTACGGAGGCGAGGCCTTTAGGTTTGCAGTAGTTCATCACTAGAAGTATCCTTGTTCCTCGGGGACGTGGCACACCCTACGTGGCCAAGACTTAGGAGGGAAAGGGAGCTAGGGGCATTCCTTAGAGCCAGGACTACACCCTTCGTGACCTGCAGTTCTATAAGTACGCCTTTGTTGCGATGCATGCTAGAGAGGTACCAGAGGAATTTGAGAGATTTGCTGATGCTGATGACGAGGATGTTGATGCGATGCACACAATGACGAATGCAGGTCCTAGAGGTGTAGGTGTTGATGAGGAGGCCATGGATTACGAGGAACCTATCATTGGGGGAGAGTTACTTGTGACGGTAGGAGATGCCAGCGAGGAGGTCTACCTCCCACCGCTCTCGGCACGGTTCCCAACGCAGAGAAGATGCAGATGGACTTCCCGAGGTGATCAAGAGGCATGAGATCTTGGAGACTTCCATCTCCTCCTTGGATGATCGAGTTGGCGATAGATCTAGATGATGGAGGATATGTACCGCCATCATTTTGTGCGGACATCGATCCCTCCTACTACCCATTCCCACCACCACCACCGGACATGTGATCCATCCAACTTCATCTTCAACGCCTTCTCTTTTTTCCTTTGAGACATTTTGAGTTTTCTATTCTTTCTCTTTTAATGCACATTAGGGACGATGTGTAATCTAAGTATGGGGTGGTTTTGATATGTAATAACTCTATTGTCATACATTGCTTTGATATTATGTCTATTGCATATGCACTTTTAATTCTTCATACACATTTCCTTACAACTTTCCATTCATAAAACCTTTTGAAAAAAAAATTGTGCTTCTAAGATGGAAATGACCTCGATGATGAAATTGTTTTGTTGAATGGCTATGATGATCCTTTCCCGGATTTGTGAAACCGGGCTATAAGTAAGTCTCCCAGTGATTAGATTTTTTGATGATGATATTGTTTTGTTGAATGGCTATGATTATCCTATCCGAGATTTATGAAACCGGGAAATGACCTCGATGATGATATTGTTTTGTGAAACCGGGCTATAAGTTCTTCTACATTTTTTTGATGTGATAAGGCAATTCGATTTCTTTCTTTCTTCTTCTTTATCATGCTTTTGGCCCCTCATATTTATTTGTTTTCCTTTACCAATCCGGGAATTAGGATGCATGTTAGTCAAAGCTTGTGAAAGATTAAGTTGAAAGTGATGAGTTTGTGTTAGAAAAATAGGTTTAGGGATGTTAGTCATGATGATGAGTAACTCGGCACTATTCACATATCCGGGTGTTTGTATCTTGTCAAAGTCTGATTGATTGATAGTCCTAATGAGTCATGGTATGTGCATCATGGTTTGAAGCCCTCGAGAAATTGAGGTTATCTGATATCCGAGGCTTCGGTTATTGTGCACATTTATCCATGTTCTCAAGTGAAAGTAAAGTAAAAAGAAAACAAAAAGAAGTGAAAAAGAGCTTATTGGTGGATGTTGAGTTTGATTTGCAGTTGTGGAGTTTCTATCCTTTCCCGGATTTGCACCATATTCCCTATATACATTATACCCCTAACACGTTTCTTGACTTTCATTTGAAAGCCCTTAAGATTTTGAGCATGTGATTTGACTTTGTGGTTTAAATTGGATTTTCCATGATTGATTTTGATACATCTCAAGTTATGATGCATGTATTGAATTTCTTGCAAGGTGTGATTATTCTTCTCAAAATATAATTCCTTTTGTTCACATGATGGTTTTCCTTAGCTATCAAGCAATTCTTAGAGAGTGATCTATGGATAGAGGCACAAAACCAATAATATTGTAGTTTTCATTTGTTTTTGCATGTTCATATTTCATACCATCTTGATATTCTAAGTTTGAACCTATCTTATGGACAAGCAAGAGGCAAGTATGGGGTATGTTGATGACATGAAATATAACCTTAGTATAGATGCACATGTAGCTAGTTTTTCCCTTTCTTTTGCATACTTAGAAATACATTCATGGCAATTATGGTTTATATTCACCCATTTTGTTAGAATCGAGATCAACACAAGTTTTGCTACAATTGTAGGTGAATTGGCGCAAATTGGAGCAGAAATGAAATATTCATGGGCAATGGATCAGAGCAGACCACATAGGAGCATTCCGAAACCTAAAAGATGGATGAAGTCAAGTTTTGGGAGATATAAAGGGAGATCAAAGAGATCACAAGCCTCAGAGAAGAAATCTCGGACAACGACAATAAATCTCGGCCTAGATTCTCTTCGGGCTTGGCCGTGGTTTTTGTATTTTGGCCCAAAACGCAATCTTCCAAACCCTAGCTTCATTCTATATGTTAGAAGGCAACAAGAACGAAAAGACACACACCCGACCCAAGATTTAAACTACATTGCAGCAAGAGAAGCCTTTGGATTGCAGATTTTGCAGCTTGGACATGGATTGACAACGACAATAGAGATTGAGAGAGAGATATTGAGATTCTTTGTGAGATTATTTTAACTTTTTGATTCTTTGCTTTGGAACACATGAACAGATCTTTGTTATTGATTTAGTTTATGATTATAGACGACACCTTGCTAAGTATTTCTTACTTTTCTTTCGGTTTCATTGGTTACTTTCGGTTCTTGATTATATATATATGTCTTGATTTGAATATGTGTATTGTTGGCTAAAACCTTACGATTCTAGGGTGATTGGTTGAAGGTTGTTGTTTAGATGACGACAGACTGACCTCTACAAACATATTGGACCTTGAGAGTTGTGTTTTTACCTTCACAAAGAAAAATCTCGGGTTCTCTTGAGAATCTCGGCCGAGATTTCACCACGAACTGACCGTGGTTTCCTTTGTCGTAGCTTTCATGCTTTATCCTTAATCTTTGGTTAAAGATTGTCTAAACCCTAGCCTTGTTGAACCTTCCTAACCTATATCCAAGCCTTGGAAGAGACTTTCCCGGTGATTTCCTTGCTTGGTTGCCAAAGATGATGAGTTATATGTAATAAAGGTTCATCCTTTATTAGGTTTGAGTGTGCTAACGATGGTTAAAACCTATGGTCGTTGTCTTTTAGCTTTAGTTAAAGCAGAGTCCTAACGTTGCACTTAACCGGATTGTATAGTGTAAGCAAGGGTCGAATTCAAGAGAGTTTAGTCGAGTTTTGATTAGATTCAATTACCGAATTGTAACCAATAAGGGGGGCGGGGGGTTGGATTGTAACAAAAACAAGAGAAAATCGATTAGAAAGTAAGCAAAGATGGTGATAATAGATATGATTAAAAAGCTACACTAGGTTGGATCTTAGCATGCATACTATTTGGTTGGTTCTTTTTAGAAGCAATTCTCCAATGTTCTCATCTTGATCTTAGATATGTGTTAAGCCAAACCACATTAACACAACTTAACTAGATTATTGACCCGTAAACCTTCAAGATTAAAGCACAAGTTAGCATTCTAGTAAAGATCACTGCTAGATAAATGACCTATTGTAACTAAATATTTGTAACAAAATTTTTATTGTGTTTCTATAACTAATTGGAATTGGTTTATGTATACTAGGGGCTATATCATTCACCATACACACACGTCTGAGAGCGAACAAGTTTTTGGCGTCGTTGCCAGGGACTTGGTCAAGACCAAGTTCGGTTTTCGGTTGTCTTTTAGGGCTGTTGCCCTTGTTGCTATTGATTACTTTACTTGAGTGATTTCGCAGGATCTTTCTTTAGGTTTATGCGAAGAACTCGTGCTGAAAAGGAAATCGTTCCTTATGATCCCGAACCAAAAAAGACATACAAAAGGAGATTGAAAGAAGCTAAGATGGCTAACCAAGATGATCGAGATCTTGACGCCGAATTGAAGGACGTATTGGAACAAATTCGGCTCAGTAAATAAGAATTACAGAGAGAGAAAGAAGAGACTCGTGCAAGAACAGAAGATATTCAAGCTGATATGGCCGCTCTACGAGCTCAAATCTTACCTCGACCGGACCCAGTTGCTCGACCAAGGCAGGATCCAACCCTAGTTGCACCGGCCGAGATACACCCACCACCTTGGTTGCCGGCTATGGTTGATCGAGGTAACCTTTTTGCTGGAGCTCCACAAACTCTAGGTCAAAGGATGGACCCACATCAGCAAGTGTGGCGTCCAAGAGTTAATCTAGGAGATCCAGCTGAGCGTGATTATGAGCTTAGACCTCAAGTTCTAACTATTATTCGACAATGTCAATTTGGAGGCATGGAAAGAGAATCTCCACATCAACACATTCAAAACTATGAGATTCTTATCGAGACTTTGAGGCCATCAAGAGTGGAGAACAACAACTAGAAGCTAAGGCCTTTCTACCTCTTTTTGAAAGACAAGGCGCTAGCTTGGTACCAATCCTTTCAAGGTGAAAGAGTTAGCTTTCCGGATACAAGTCTTATAAATTCTAGTGTTGCTCAACTCACGGCACTAAACAATGAAGTCAAGGCACTAAAGGAGCATTTGTTAGCTCAAACTAAAAAGGATCAAGATGTTGGATATGTGGGGAGAGGAAACTATCAAGGGCCGCGAAACAACAACAACAACAGGGATTTCAACAAAAATTGGACATCAAATCAACAAAATCCCGGTAACCCTTATTCTCGTGTTGAAAATGCTCTTAACCCCCCTTCTTCTTCTTCTACTCCATTGAGTAGTCAGGAGCCGTCATCAAGCTCATCCCAACAGCCCAAGGAGAAGCCGGACGTTGTGCTGGAAGCTATTTTGATAAAGCTCAACGCTATGGCGACTTCTAAGAACTCGTTTTCAAAGGCACAAAAAGCCTTAGAACAACATGTTTTCAACAAAGCTAATGAAGCACCAAGAGATCCTGGTAAACTTCCAGGAAGGACAGAGAACAACCCAAAAGGGCAGGTCATGGCAATCACAACACGTAGTGTATTGAAGACTACAGATCCAGTACCTCGGTCGGACCACGACCAGACGAGGAACACCTCAGTCAAGGCGCCAACCGATATGGAGCCCTAGAAAGCGAAAGAAAAAGCTGATGTTTATGTTCCACAACCTGCTTATAAACCACCACTCCCGTTCCCTCAGTCTAGGGTGCGGGCACATCTAGACAAGCACTTTGGTAAGTTTATTGACCTTTTGAATAAGCTATATATTAACATCCCTTTCATTGATGCTATCCTAGGAATGCCCGCCTATGAGAAGTTTTTGAAAGAGATTTTGTCAAGGAAGAGAAAGCTGGAAGACTTTGGAGAAGTACGGATGACCTCTAGATCTTCGGAGCTCATTCAAATAATGAAGGAGAACATGCCGCCTAAATTGGGAGATCCCAGTTCATTTTGCATTCCCATTCAAGTTGGGGATGTGACTTATGATGCGCTTTGTGATCTAGGAGCTAGTGTGAGCATCATTCCTCTAGCACTTTGTGAGAAGATTGGCCTTGGATTTCCCAAGTTCATGAAGATTACGTTATACATGGTGGATCGTTTCATTACCCTTCCCATTGGAATCTTGGAGGACGTTCCCGTCAACCTAGTTAATTTCTATATACCTATGGACTTTGTTGTGTTGGACATTCCCGCATATTGTCCCATTCCTATCATTCTCGGAAGACCATTTCTAGCAACATCGGGTTGCAACGCTGATTGTAAGAACGCCAAGTTGTCATTCAACAATGGTGGCGATCATTTGGAGTTTGCACTTTTGGATACAATGAAAGGAGTGCCTTTGGAAGATGATATCTTTAACATCTATGATAAAGAAGATTGTCGAGAATTGGTGAGTTGTATCCTTGTTAAAGATCCTCTTGAGAAAGTTTTGAGTTTTAGTATGATGGAGGAAGGTGTAGATGTTTTGTGTGATGAGAATGTACGAAGCTTGGAAGCATTGGAAGTAGATCCAAGAGCTGGATTCGACAAACTGATTCAGGAGACGAAAAGCACATTAGGTTTCGGTCCCAGTTCCAATACCTCGACCGAGACAGTTTCCAGAGAAAGCGAGGTGACCTTCTCTGAAGAACACCTCAGTCCATCATCTCGAACCACAACCGAGACAACAAGCGAGATGAAGTCAGCTGAGGATCACATCGTTGTAGCACCTCGGCCTAACCCTAGTTGCCTCGAGAAGGACGATCTGTCTATTGATGATTCATTCTCTGATGATCATTCGTAGTTGGTGGAGCATTGGCTTCACCAAGTTTTTTATGGTAAAGAACCTTGGTATGCTGATATTGTTAACTATCTTGTTTGTCAGGAAATACCTCCCGGATTGACATACACTCTAAGGAAGAAGTTCTTCAATGACGTACGTCACTACTATTGGAATGAACCTCTACTCTTCAAGAGGGGTCCGGATGGGATGCTTTGACGATGCGTACCAGTGTCATACGGCATTGCCACTCACTTCCTTGTGGAGGACATGCTAGTGCTCACAAAACATGCGCTAAAGTATTACGTTCCGGTTTCTTTTGGCCCACATTATTTAAGGATGTGCAAGCATTTGTTGTCTCTTGTGATGCATGCCAATGAACAGGGAACTTGTTTAGAAGGAATAAGATGCCACTCAACAATATTCAAGAAGTTGAAATCTATGATGTGTGGGGAGTTGATTCCATGGGACCTTTCCCATCATCCGTGGGGAACCTCTACATCCTATTAGCTATTGATTACGTTTCTAGATAGGTGGAATCCATTGCTTCTCCCACTAATGACGCCACGCATCATCATCGGCGAAGGAGGGACGCATTTCATTAATAGGAAGTTCATGGCACTTCTATCGAAGTATGGGGTAACCCACAAGGGAGCAACCCCTTCTATCGAAGTATGGAATAACCCCCAAGGTAGAAACCTCTTATAGAACTGCATTCAAAACTCCCATTGGTACCACCCCTTAAATTTGGTATATGGCAAGTCTTGTCATCTACCCGTTGAGTTAGAACACAAGGCATATTGGGCCATCAAGTGATTGAATTTCTACATCAAGGAAGCTGGAAAGAAGAGATTTTTAGACATTAATGAGCTGGAAGAGTTGCTCTTAAACGCTTATGAGAATGCCAAAATCTACAAGAAAGAACGAAGAGGTGGAATGACAAGCATATGGGGTATTTCATCTAAAACCCTAACTTGATTCTCATATTCTCAATTCTTGCCCATTTTCAAAGATTTTTGGCTCGAAATCCTTAGGAGAAGTACAAGGATCAGTTTCCAAGCATCAAACAGCAAAAACATCGACCGGAATTTGCGCATTTGGGGTATTTCATCCAAAACCCTAACTTGGTTCTTTTTCTTCGATTCCGCTTCGATTTGGCTTTGGTTGCCACTGATTGTTGTTGAGAAGAGTATAAGTACCCGTTAGGAAGCAGTTGGTAGTGTTTTTTGGGGGGAAATCTTGCATTTTCTGGATCTCAAATCGCCCAGCGCTTCGCCTCGGTTGACCCTTCTGTGTCTTGGCCGAGGTGCTCTTGATCCGACCGAGGTGAAATTCAGTGATGAGTCCTCCAAGGAGATCTGATCATCATTTGGCTTTGAGAGACGGGCCTAGTAGTTCACACCACTTTTCTCCTTCTCATCCATCTCAGCCTACCGTCCCGGTGATCCACAAGCGATTCCAGCGGGACTTTGATAGGATTTGTGGGCGCCCCATTTTTTCCCCATGTTTTGTTGATGTTGCTGACTTCGAGTGTCTTCACGTGGTGAAGGAATTGAAGAAGATGATATCCATGGTAGGTCTTGAGGATTTTATGGCCATTCGAGCGCCGACTTATCTAGAGCCGGCGTTCAAGTTTTTAAGCTCAGTTACCTACATGCCGGAGCGTAGAGGAATCAAGTACCAGCTGGTGAATAAGAACTACGTCGTCCCCTTATATCAGTTTGGGGAGATTTTTGGATTTCCGACCCCCACACCAACAGATTTTGCTTCTCGAACGCAGGCTCGTAGTTTTTGGGGAGAGATAGCTCATGTGACTGACCACCGTAACAGATGGTAGCCCGGAGATTCCCGGGAGCGGATCATCTATCACCTAGCCTTCCGTTTAGCTCACATGATCTTCAGTGAGATGATTCTGGATCGTACTGAGACGCCCCAAAAGGTCCGAGAAGGTGAGCTTTTCAGTTTCTTTTGTATGGTCAAAGGAGGAGTTCCAGACTTTGCTGCCATGCTGGCAAAGGATCTTCACAGGATCAAGGGGAAGGCGAAGGGAGACATTTGTTTTGGTGGGTTGCTGACCAACATTGCTACATACATGGAGCTGGATCTATCAGGTTGTACATTGGTGATGGCACCGAAGCCGCTGGGTTTACAAGAGATGATCACACGACGTATACTCGTTCCCCGTGGTCTTGGCACACCTTATGTTGCCATGTCATAGGGAATTGTCTGGTCGTCATAGTTCTCAGTCTATGACCGTCAGTACTGGTCTGCTACTTGGTACCAGTATATGCAGGAGGACACCGCTAGAGAGGTAGCTAACAAAGATATGATGGAGATTGCTTTGGAGGAGTTGTTGCCATGGATACCGGTATTGATACCGGCGGCCTTAGTATTCCAACCGTTGACCTTGATGACGAGGCAACGGAGGACGAGAGAGAGAGGCGCCTGCACCTCCAGCTGACCTGCCACCTCCATCTCACCAGCGAGTCCACCGTCGTAGAGATCGTGAGGTGCATCATAGGATAGATGATCTCGAGATGCATATGGAAGATTCTTAGCACTTCAACATTACCAGCATCAGATGATGGAGCTGCAGTTTCAGCTGATGATTGGCTATCCATTCGATCCGTGCCAATACCCCTACATTCCACCACCATCACCGCCAACTGAAGAGGATTGAGCTTCATGGATTTATTTTCTTATTATTATACAATTCAGCTTTGTCCGTTGTGTACTTTATTTCCTTTGACTTATATTTGACCCATTGGGACAATGTGTCCCAAGTATGGGGTATTTGTATGACTTGCTATTGTTTGTACGACTCTTATCAGATATTATCGTTATTTGGTTCTATGTGCTTATGAGTCATTACATGCATTGCATACCGGGTTTTGTTTGAGAAAAATGTCAAAAACCAGTTTGAAAATTTTTTTTGTCTCGACCGAGACGTTCTTGACCAAATGAGGTCGTGAAACTGAGATACATCTCGGTTGAATACCTCGGATGCCGTCAAATTGCCTCGACCGAGATGGGTTTTTAACTGAAAAGATTTTCTAAACGTTTTGCTCTTCTATTCTAGATATAACCTCGATGAAGATATTTGTTTGCACATTAGCTTTGAAACTTTATATGCTCAAAAGGTTTTATGATATGTTTAAGTTGCTAAATGCTTTGTTTGAAATTCTAGCATGTTTAATACTTTGTTTTTATCAAAATTATGTTGGATTTGAAGGTTGGCACCACATTATGAGTTCTCTCTCATTCTTCATGGGATGATTAAGGCACTTCATTCTCTTCTTCTTCTTGATCATGCTTTAGCCCTTCATATACATATTTGCCTCCCTTTACCTATCCGGGAATTTGGATGCAGTTGATGAAAAGCGTGTGATGTGAAGTTGAGATCTTGGGTGAAAGTGTTAGAAAAAAATTAGGTTTGGGGACGTTGATCTTGATGATGAGTAACTCGGCACTGATAGGTGATGGAATCACTATCATTTAGGGTAGTTTTTAGAGTCTTTTTATTGCATTAGTGTCGGTTTATGCTACTAACTCCTTGGTCAAGAAGAAGAAGATCAAAAGAAGCTAAGGAAGGAGTTATAAGCACTTAGAAGTAAAGATCGATCAAGAAGCAAAGTTTTTGTTGCTCCACCGCCCCCGCGGGCCCTTACAGCCGCCCCTGCGGTGACTTGCCTTGACGAGACGAAGGCCAGCTCCCCTGCGCCCTGACTGCGCCTCGCCTTGGGAGCTGGAAGGCGAAGAGTCTATGTCACCGCCCTTGCGTTGGCCTTAAGGCGCCCCTGCGCCTTGACATCAGAAACGTCAAGAAGGCAAAAGGTCAGACGTTGAAGTGCATTAAAAATCCGCCCCAGCGGAGTTGAGTAGCCGCCCCAGCGGTTCTGAAGACGAGCAACCGATTCTGCCTAAACCGCCCCTGTGAGTCCTAAAGGCCGCCCCTGCGGTTTAACGCCAAAAGCTTTACTCCGGCTGTTTACACCACCTTTATGGCATTAAAGGTGGATGTTATAGGCCGGCTATTTACTCATAATTTAGTGTCTTTTGTAGTATAAATAGTTCATGGCTGATTCCTAGAATTATCCATTCTTTTCCTCACAAAATCCATTTTTAGACTTGAGTTTTCCATTGTAATGAGTTGCTAACTCCCTTGCTACATTAGGTTGGTTTGAAGCTACTTTGTTCCTTTGGTTGTAAGTTCTTTTAATATAAGTTTTTATCCAGTAATGCTTTGTGTTTCCTTGATCTCCATTGTTTAATTGCATGTTAACTATTACTTGAGATTGATCACCTTAGGTTCTAAAGTGCATGTAAACAACTAGGATTAATAGGTTCCGAGTTCGGGTCTTTAATCTAGTAGCAACTTTAAGTGATAACGGGTTGTGATTACTTAAAGAAAAGGAACAAAAATATAAAGACAAGTTTAACGGTTTTAATCTTCTCTTTATATCCCTTAGTCTTTATTTGAATGCTAACCTGTTATTTGTTCTTGTAGGTTTACGGAACTTTAATAGGTTAAGTTGTGTTGATGCCGGTTGGCTCAACACATATGTATGATCGAGACGGGAGATTACTTAAAAACTTGTAAAAGGAATGCACCAAAGTAGCAATTGCATGCTTAGAATCAACCTAGTGTAGATTCATCCATTATTGTCTTATTTATCGCTTTAATCGTTTTCATGAGTTTTTGAGCATCAATTCAACCAACCCCCCCCCCCCTTTGTGTCACTTGTCATTATAATCGATAATTGCATCTAAAACACCTTAACTGTCTTGGGTTCGACCCTTACTTAATCACTATACTTGTTCTTAGTGCTAAGTCGGGATTTACTTTTGATTGGGTATAGACGACCATAGAAATACCTTCGGTCAAATTTTGGCGCCATTTCCGGGGAGTTTTTGTGTTTTATTGTTATTATTGATTATTGGGTTGAACCATTTTATGGTTCAAACCCGTGCTACTAATTCCGGCTTTGCTTCTTTTGATCCAGAAATTGAGAGAACGCACATCCGGCAACGAAGACAATAAAAACTACAACAAGAGATGGCTTACCGTACTCTTCGTCAACTTACGCAGCCCACTTTGGCTCAAAACCCTCTTGCGGTAGCTATACCGGCACTAGGGGAAGGAGTCAACTCTGAGCTCAAACCGGGCCTTATTCACTTGCTTCTATCCTTCCATGGGCTAAGTGGTGAAGACCCCATCAAACACCTTGGGAAGTTCCACACCGTTTGTATGAGCATGAAGCCGGCCAACATTACCGAAGAACAGATCAAGGTGAGGGCATTCGGCTTCACACTCAAAGATTCGGCGGATGATTAGTATTACCACCTTCCATCCGGGAGCATTGACACTTGGGAGAACCTTCACAAAGCATTTTTGGAGAAATACTTCCCAGCTAAAAAGGCCAATAGCTTGAAGAAAGCTATAAGCAACATCGAGCAAGAGGCAACCGAAACTCTCTACGAGTACTTAGAAAGGTTTCACGCCTCCGATCCAGCTGTCCTTTCCACGGATATTCAACTAAAGATCTAGTCTTGTACTTGTACAATGGCTTGCTAGACAATGAAAGGAGGATCGTCGATGCGGCTTGCGGAGGTAATATTCTTAACTCTACTCCTGACCTTGCTTTGGAAAAGATACAGGAACTAACAGAAGGAACTCGGAACTTTGGAAGGACCCCGGCTAAGAAAGGAGTTCATGTCGTGAGTTCCGAGAAGAACGAGATTTCCACCCAGCTAGCGCAATTGAAGGAAATGGTGAAGAGGCTAACACTTTTGGGAACACCGCAACAGCTCAAGGCTTGTGGAGTTTGTGCTGACCCATATCATCCGACGGACATTTGTTCACAAGTTCAAGATGACGATGCTGAAGTTAACGCAATGGGTTATGGACAACCACAACAGCAACGACCTAGGATCGATCCCTATGCACAAAATTTCATGCCAAATTGGCGTGACCAACATAATTTTCGTTGGAGGGATCAACAAAACCAACAACAGCAGCCCCGCCAAGTTAAGTATCACTCAAGTGAAGATATGTTGCAGGTTTTGACTAAACACTTTGCTACTCATGTCCAAACAACAGAATCAAGCATCAAAAACCCTGAGAAGCAGGTTGATCAAATGGCGGAAGCCATTACAGGAATTGAAACTAGGGCCTCCGGAGGATTACCGTCACAAACGGTTATAAACCCAAAAGGCATGCAGGAGGACATTCAAACATAGAGGAAGAGTCCTTACGTCGAGCCAACGACGTAAAACAAAGGCGCTAATTCGGGAGGCAACCCGAAGGAATAAGAAGAGGAGCTTCTATCAAGAAAACCGCCCCTGCGGCGACACCCCAGGCCAGCGCCACCCCCGGCGCTGATCCTGCGTCTGCTCACGTTGGTCACCGCCCCCGCGGTGCCAACCCTCCGCCCATGCGGCGGCCCCTTGACACGCACCCTCAGCCCCGCCCCCGGCGCTGAGGCTGCGTGCCCCTCTCTCTTGTCACCGCCCCCGAGGCGACACACACCGCCCCTGCGGTACAATTAAGGAAAGAAAAAAATATACTTCCCAAAAATAACCTACATCTACCACCTTCTCCACTCCCTCTCCATTCACTCTGCAAAACCTAACCGCCTCACCCCCCTACGCCCTTGCGCCCTCCAGCAACTCATCGCCACCACCTCGTCGCGCCCCCTGCGCCACCTCCGGAAACCCAGCAGCGCCACCCCTTCCTGGAAACACAAATAATCTTCGCCACATACACTCACCCCTTTCTCCCCACTCCCCTGTCCCACCTCCGGCAACGTCTGCGACAACAAGGAAGACGTCGGAAAAGCACAATCGCCACCACCTTCGTCGAACGACCAAATGGCCATTCTGCTCTTCGACCGTCCCTGCGCCTGCAAGCTCCCGCCCCTGCGCCTATTGCAGCCTCTCCTGCGGATATTACAATAGAAGGTTCGTCTTTTGATCAAATTGTTGAACTTTCTAACTCTCTTACTTGATCAATTGCAAGTGATGGAACCACAAAGGAAATACAAGTTGACGGAAGGTGAGAAGGTGTTAGCATGAAATATTAAGATATTCGAGGCACTTATTCTAGTTGTTTTTCATTCATTATACTGTTCATTGATAAGGCATTGAAGCATTTGTTAGCTAGTTTATCTATATTTTTTATATGGAGGTCTACATTAGCTTTGTCTTGATTATAGGTGAATAAGAGCTGAAACCGGACCATTTGAGAGAGATAGGAGAGGATTTGAGCACATCCAAGGATTAGGAACACATCAAAGAAGCCAAAGGAGTGCTAGGATGAGGAATGGCACGACACAAAGGAAACCACAAGCAATTTACACTTCCACGCCCTAAACCACGGCCAGGGATCTTGGCATCATGAGCGTGGAGCATTCCAGAGAGTTATACGGCCTAAAGTACGGTCGTGGAAGTCATATGAGACCGTAACCCAATTCCACGCCCTAAACCACGGTCGTGGAATCCCTTGAGACCGTGTTTTGGCGATCTTGTGACGAACCAATTATTGCCACGTCATTTACGTAGTGGGCCGGTACGGTTATTTTACCCCGTCTTATAAAAAGGCGGGAGGAGAGAGTTTTCAGTATCATCGCTTTGGAGGAGAGCTCGCTTTAGGCTTGGACAACCTCGTTTGGAGAAAGTCATCCTTAGGGTTTCGTGAGAAACGTTGCGGAAGCACCGACAATTTGGATTTCCGAAGATCGTGTGTGGCAGAAGTTGCGCCCTTTTCTAGGTTTTGCTATTGAGGACGGATTGACATCCCGTTCTTCGTGCTTACCTAAGATCTTTGTGAGGGTTTGTGTTATATTATGAATCCATTAGATATTCCTATTTGGTATTGGGAATTGAGATTAACTTTGAGTTATATTTGAGTTTTCGAAGGTTTTCATCTTTCATTCTTCTTAAATTAAATTTTGATATCATGACAATGTTTATTGGCTAAAACCCTTTAGCAATTCTAAGGTGAAGGGTTGATAATTGTGGCTTAGATGATGATAGATCGATCGTAAATTAATTGGACCCTGAGACTTAAAGAGATCTCGTCGGCGAACCAAGATTACGGTCTGTTCTTGAGCTTTCACGGCCGTGGAACCTAAGATCTGCCCGTGATTTACCCTAATTTACGAACTTTGCTTTTACTTTGATCCAAGGTTAAAGATTAGCTTTAATCTAGTCTAGGTTTGCCTTTTTCTTGGTAGTAGTGAGACTCATCACCTTCTATTTCGATTTCGAGTGTCACAACCTTAATCGTTTTATTTAGTTTTGACCCTTGGGTTACAAGTTTGGGTATTTTAGATTAATTCTTATTCATAGATCCTTTCTATACTGAAGTCTCAACAACCTTTATAGAGAGTGTCTTTAGATAAGTCATATAAAGTTCTGGAACTTCATCGTACATTACTTTACTTTAGCATACCTTTGCAACTCTTAACTCTGTCCTTAGTTCTTTACTATATCTTGAATCGAGTGCAACAATTAGATATCTGGATCTTTAGGGTTGCTGTTTTCC
This sequence comes from Fagopyrum esculentum, assembly GCA_033239045.1. NCBI lineage: Eukaryota > Viridiplantae > Streptophyta > Magnoliopsida > Caryophyllales > Polygonaceae > Fagopyrum > Fagopyrum esculentum. The sequence continues at coordinate 62,805,962 of BSUD01000003.1, read as the reverse complement.
CAATATCTGCAAAGCTTACTATATTATTTGCTTGACAATTTGCGAACTGAATTTGTTCCCCCCAAATCCCTAAGTTCGACACTCTGGAATTCTTTCTTTACTACGCCGATTCGTACACTGCGGGTTCGCTTGCTTGATTCTAGTTTTATAAATTTAAAGCTTATTTGCACGCACGCTTAGTGGCGAACAAGTTTTTGGCGCCGTTGCCGGGGATTTGGTTTAGGCCAAATTCGGTTATCGGTTGTCAAGCTTGGGAGCTTTGCCCTTGTTATTTGACGATTTGCGAACTGAAGTGATATTTCCCGGTTACCTTAGGTATATGCGCATGTCTAGAAACAACAAAGACCTCTTACCTCTTGATCAAGAACTTGAGAAGACTTAGAGGAAGAAGCTCAAAGAAAGAAAGATGGCTGAAAATAAGGAGCGGGATATCCAAGCAGAGTTGGAGGATTCCGAAGCTCGACTTAGATGGAGCGAGAAGACTCACAAGGAAGAATCGGACCGTCATCAATTGCAAATTGATGAGCTCAAGGACAAGATGCTTCAAATGATGCTGGAGATGAGCGATTCCAAGAAGAAGAAGAGGAGAAAACCGGCAAGATCGGTTAGAACCGATTCATCCAATGAGGATAGCGACTCTTCCATGCCTCCGCTAGAGGGCATTGATCCAACGATCAATGTGAATCAGAATAAGCCAAGACTGGCTGCTAATTATCGTATCCCGGCTGGGGGTGCGAGGGCCGCCCGTGTAGATGAAGAGCCAAGAACTCTTGGCCAAAGGATGGATCCAATTCAGCAACCACGCCGTCTAGGTGTGAACTTTGATGCTGACGATATTCAGGGGTTTAGCTTCAACCCACAAGTTATTATCATCGTTCGCCAAATCAGTTTGGAGGAACGAGTATTGAATCTCCACATCAACATTTACAGAATTTTGAGATCTTGATGGAGACAATGAAGCCAAAGAATGCAACCACCAACAATTACAAGATCAAACCATTCTTTTTCTCTTTGAAAGGGAAAGCTTTATCTTCGTATCAAGCTCTTCCAAATGGAAGACTCAACACATGGGAGGATCTTTCTTCGGAATTCCTCACCAAATTCTTTCTTGCATCCAAGACGGTGGAGTTGAGAGGTAAAATTAATGCATTTTCTATGAGATCTGATGAAAGTTTGTTTCAGTCTTGGGAAAGATTTCAAGATTTACTATTGGTTTGCCCACACCATGGCATTTCCAAATTGGAGCTATTGGAGATATACTATAAGGGGCTGGATGTGGAAACACAATTCAAGCTCCAATCCCTTTCATGTGGCACATTCATGGACATGAGGAAAGATAACGCCTGGGACTTCATTGATAAGCAAGCGAGTCATTTGAGAAGTATTCTCACCGGAAGGTAGAAGCAAATCGAGTGGAGCAAGGAGCAAAGCTAACACAAGCTGCTCAAACTCAAATCTTTTCTCTCAACACCGAGATTAAAGAATTGAAGGAAGTCATCAAGGCTAGCTTTCTAAAGCCTAAGGAGCAAGATGTTGGTTATTTAGGAAACAACAATAACCACAAAGGGAATGAGAACACAAATCGCAACAACCGGAACAACAACCGGAACAATTGGAATAACAGCAACCGGAATAACAATTGGAACAACAATAGGGGTTCAAACAACAACAATTGGCGTTCCAACCAACAACAAAAATTCGGTAATTCTTATCCCAATTCAGGAAATTCACTAACTCCACCATCTTCTTCTTCCATTCCTTTGAAAAGTCAGGGGCAAACATCTAATAGTGGAAGCCCGATCCCATATTGGAAACAATTTTGGGAAAGCTTCAATTTTGGGAAAGCTTCAAGCCCAAAACGTTTTAGAAAACCAAATGTTTAGCAATACTGAGGAAGTTCCAAGAAATCAAGGAAAACTTTCAGGAAAGACGGAGGATAACCCTAAAGGAAGGGTGATGGCTATCACAACTAGGAGCCGAGCAACAACCACCGACCCGCAGCCTAAGTTTGTGGAAGTTCCCATCGAAAAAGAGAATGAAAAGGGGAAGGAGAAGGAAGACATCTACATTCCTCCTCCAGCTTACAAACCTCCCCTACCATTCCCACAATCTAGAGCAAGAGCGCGTCTAGACAAACAATTCGGTAATTTCATTGAACTCATGAGCAAACTGCATATTAATATACCTTTCATTGATGCAATTGTAGGTATGCTAGAAAGTTCTTAAAGGAGATCCTCTCTAACCAGAGGAAACTAGAAGACTTTGGAGAAGTCAAGATGAGTTCGGATTCGTCGGATCTCATTAAGACGATGAAGGAAAAGATGCCCCCAAAGCTGAAGGATCCGGGGTCATTTTGTGTTCCCATAGGAGTGGGAGATATCACATATGATGGATTATGTGATTTAGGAGCAAGAGTTAGCATCATTCCGCTTGCCTTATGCAGGAAGATCGGTTTAGGCGAACCTCATCCTGTGAAGATGACGTTATACATGGCGGATCAATCCATAACTCGCCCCATCGGTATAGTTGAAGATGTCCCGGTCAAGCTTGGTAAGTTCTATGTTACAATAGATTTTGTTGTGCTTGACATTCCTGTAGATAGTCCGGTCCCGATTATACTCGGAAGACCGTTTCGTGCAACATCCGGTTATATGGTTGATTGCAAGAATGCTATACTCGCCTTCGACATAGGAGAGGAAAAGGTAGAGTTCGTTCTTTCCACTTTGATGAAAGAACCAGCTCTTGAAGAGGACATATTCAACATCCATGACGAAGAGCTATCTAGAGATGAAGTAAGTTCGATTCTCTTCAAAGATCCCTTGCAAAAGGTGATCACTATGAGCATTATGGATATAGGAGAAGAAAAGGAATGCAATGAGGAAATTGAAGCTTTAGAGAAGCAAAAGGAAGTGTATGAAGAAGAGTTTGAAAAACTCTATGATGGGTCAGAAAACGTGAGGAATCACGGTCAGTCGTGCTATTCCACGGCCGTGGTTTCCACCAACATGACCGTAATTAGCTATTCAGAGGACTCCTGTAAGTTACACGGCCAAAACCACGGCCGTGGAACAAACCGAGGTGCCGTAATTGACTTCCACGCCCTAAACCACGGCCGTGGAGGAAACAGATGTGCCGTAATTTTGGGAAAATCTGAGCACAATTACGTTCTTTCTACCACTTCTCTTGATTCTTCTCCAACAACTTCTATACCTTTAGAAACTTCTAAGGAAGCATTGGACACTCCTCAAGAGCCATTAGAGAGTCCAATAGTGATGGAATTGAAGCCACTTCCCGCACATCTAAGGTACGCATTTCTAAGACCTAATTCTACCTTTCCGGTAATTGTTAGTTCTGATCTAAGTATAAATGAACATAATAATCTTATGGTTGTTCTTAAGAAATATAGAAAAGCCTTAGGTGACACTATAGAGGATCTAGTAGGAATTAAACCTTCACTATGCATGCATAAGATCCTAATGGAAGAAGATTTTAGAACATCGCGACAACCTCAAAGGCGGTTAAATCCGACCATGAAGGAGGTTGTCAAGAAGGAAATTCTTAAACTACTTGATGCACGTATCATCTACCCTATCTCCGATAGTAAGTGGGTGAGTCCCGTACAGGTTGTTCCAAAGAAGGGAGGAATGACGGTCATCACCAACAAGAACAATGAGCTCATTCCTACACGAACCGTGACGGGATGGAGGATGTGCATAGACTACCGCAAGATAAACAACGCAACAAGGAAGGATCACTTCCCATTACCATTCATCGATCAAATGCTTGAGACGTTAGCACAACACTCACATTTCTGTTATCTTGATGGTTATAGTGGTTTCTTTCAGATCCTGATACATCTGGACGATCAAGAGAAGACCACATTCACGTGCCCGTGGGGTACGTTTGCTTATAGGAGAATGCCGTTCGGGCTTTGCAACGCCCCAGTCACCTTTCAAAGGTGCATGATGGCTATCTTCTCGGATTGTATAGAGGAAATCATGGAGGTTTTCATGGATGACTTTTCTGTTTATGGTTCCTCATTCGATAATTGTCTTTCTAACCTTTCTCTTGTGCTACAAAGGTGTGAAGACACTAACCTAGTTCTTAAATGGGAGAAGTGTCAATTTATGGTGAAAAAAGGCATTGTATTAGGACACTTGATCTCTAGTAGAGGGATTGAAGTAGATAAGGCTAAGATAGACACTATAGAAAAGCTCCCTCCCCCATCTTCGGAGAAAGGGATAAGAAGCATTCTAGGACATGCTGGATTTTATAGACGCTTTATAAAGGACTTCTCTAAGATATCAAAACCGCTTACTAATCTATTGATGAAGGATGCAGTTTTTGAATTCTCGCAGGAGTGCTTAGATGTGTTTCATAAGATTCGGGAAGCTCTAATCTCAGCCCCGATCATTCAACCTCCGGATTGGAATCTTCCATTCGAGGTTATGTGTGATGCAAGTGACGTAGCTATAGGAGCTGTGCTCGGGCAAAAAAAGGAAGGACGAACCCACGCTATCTACTATGCTAACAAGACACTAGATGAAGCGCAGCTTAACTACGCCACTACTAAAAAAGAATTTCTAGCAACTGTATATGCATTTGAAAAGTTTTGTTCTTATCTTGTAGGTGCAAAGGTGATTGTATACACGGATCATGTTGCGATCCGGTATCTACTTGCAAAGAAGGATGCGAAACCAAGGCTGATTAGATGGATTCTTCTCCTACAAGAATTCGATCTAGAGATCCGTGACAAGAAGGTTTCGAAAAATTCTGTTGCGGATCATTTGAGTCGTCTACCACATCTAGAGGACGACCATCTACCCATAGATGACTCCCTTCCGGACGAGCATTTACACATCATAGAGGAGTGCATCGACAAGATTAGTAAAAGTAACGAACCATGGTTTGCTGATTTTGTTAACTATTTGGTTTGCCAGGAATTACCACCCGGATTATCCTATGCACAAAGGAAGAAGTTTTTTAAGGATGTCTGGGAATACTTTTGGAATGAACCTCTCCTCTTTAAGAGAGGTCCTGACGGCATCATTCGACGATATGTGCCGGAAGACGAGATGCAAAGCGTCATCCGTCATTGTCATTCACTACCTTGTGGAGGACACGCTAGCTTGAACAAGACTGGCGCTAAGGTATTGCAATCTGGATTCTTTTGGCCTACTTTATTTAAAGATGTGCAAACCTTTGTTTCCTGCTGCGATGCTTGTCAAAGAACAGGGAACATATCTAGGAGAAATGAAATGCCTCTTAACAACATTCAGGAGGTAGAGATCTTTGACGTTTGGGGAGTAGACTTCATGCGACCTTTCCCATCATCTTGTGGAAACCAATACATACTTCTAGCTGTAGATTATGTTTCGAGATGGGTTGAAGCAATTGCCTCTCCTACTAATGATGCCATGGTTGTGGTTAAGTTCTTTAACAAGACCATTTTCCCACGATTTGGGACACCACGAACTATCATTAGTGATGGGGGCTCTCACTTCATTGCCCGACGATTCGAAGCTCTACTAGCTAAGTATGGGGTGACTCACAAGATCGCCACCCCTTACCATCCACAAACGAGTGGACAAGTGGAGATTTCAAACGGGGAGATTAAAGGAATCCTAGAGAAGACAGTTTCAACGACAAGGAAAGATTGGTCTTTGAAGCTAGATGATGCATTGTGGGCATACCGGACTGCATATAAGACTCCCATAGGAACGACACCATACAACCTTGTGTATGGGAAGTCTTCTCACTTACCAGTAGAGCTGGAACATAAGGCGTATTGGGCAATAAAGTGGTTGAACTTCAGCATAAATGAAGCAAGCGAGAAGCGCCTCTTGGACCTTAACGAGCTTGAAGAACTTCGCTTAAACGCCTAAGAAAATGCCAAGATCTATAAAGAAAGAGCGAAACGTTGGCATGATAAGCATATCATTCCAAAAGACCTCAAAGAAGGAGATCAAGTTCTCCTCTTCAATTCAAGACTTCGTCTCTTTCCAGGTAAGCTTAAATCTCGTTGGACCGGACCTTATCTAATCAAACGTGTTTTTCCCATGGTGCAGTTGAAGTATGGGGTGTAAATGGCGGAAACTTCAAGGTGAACGGTCAACGACTCAAGAAGTACTCACCGGAACTCTAAGCTGAGGAGTTCGTGCCTACCGCACTCGAATAAGTGCAAGTACGGTCTAGCTACGGACCTTAAACAAGCGCTTCTTGGGTGGCAACCCAAGGTATTGCACTTATGTTTTTGTTTGTCATTCGTAGATTAGATTAGTTTAGACGTTTTTGTTTTGTTTTGCCTTCGATACTTTCCGGTATGTTATGCTTTTGGATGTAGGAGCAATGGAATAGGCAAGGGAGAGGAAAAGTTGAAGGAAATTGACGAAACTTGGATTTTGGCACATTACAGAGAGTTCCACGCCCTAAACCACGGTCGTGGAGGCTACAATGACCGTAATTCTTCAAAATCTAAGAAAAATCACCAAAAACCACGGTTCCGTACATTTCCACGGCCGTGGAAACCTTCGAGTGACCGTAATTTTCTAAAAATTTTACGGCCACTATATAAACCACCCTCCTTCACAAAAACACCACAAAAACCCCTCTTTCCACACCCTAAAAGCCGAAACCCTTCCCCAACTCGCAAATCTTCGTTCGGTAATCATTTCGAACGATTCTTGGTGCAAAAGTGTAGCAAATTCATTCATCTACAATATCCAATCAACAAAACAAGTGAACAATCCATCAAGAAAGCGGAATTTGGATTCAAAGATCCAAAAACCTAGGTTTTTACTATTCTTCTCTCCTTTGTCAATTTCGGTTAAATTTCCGCAAAAACTTAGAACATTTGCATAGGATTGAGATTGGAATTAGTTTAGGACAGGTTCTGTTGAGATTGATGTTGAATTTATTGAGATTTAAGAATTTTTGAGCCAAATCACGGTCTTTGGGACTTCCACGGCCGTGGAATAGGAAGAACAGACCGTGATTTTTTCTGTTTTTGGGGAAAATGTTTACACGAAGTGCAGGAAAGAAAAAGAAGAGAAAGGGTGATAGTTCCTCCTCTTCTCATAACCCTCCTAGTGAACCATCACCCCCACACCCTAGGATCCTCACCATTCACCCCAATTACCTCGATGCCTTAGACAAGATCAAGGAAAGACCGGTCATTGGACCAAGATACCTCTTGCTAAAGGAGTTAGAGCCACTCAATGTGGTTAATGATTTGACTTGGCTCTTGGATAGAGCCGGATTGATTATCTTCTCCGCTATTAGAGCGGATGCTTATGAGGAGATCACGAGGGAGTTTGTTATATCCTTCGAGCATAACCATATGGACAGGACGGTGTCCTTTAGATTGATGGAGACGGAATATGAGTTCTCCATCCAGCAGATCAGAGCCTTCTTTGGGTTTCATGAGACCTTCAATGGTCGCTTCCCTAGCGGCGTGTATGCTAAGGATTTTTGGGAGGAGATTGCCATGATATACGCTAGCGAGGACCGCTGGCAACCGGCTGATACCAAGGCTAAGCTCATCTACCACTTAGCCTTGAAGATAGCTCATAGGGTCCTTTCCGAGTGCCTATTTCCTAGGACCGAACCCCACAGAAAATTAAGACCGATGAGCTATTTCTACTCTACGCCATGCTACATGGTAGACCCGCCAACTGCACCACCCTCTTAGCCTCCACTATTAGCAAGCTTAAGAACAAGAAGGCCGGGAACATTGGGTATGGTGGGATAGTGAAACACAATGCTACACAACTCGGGATTGACTACTCCGCTTGTACTAGGATAACGGCAAGACCGTTTGGTCTCAAGAGCCTCATGACTAGAGGTTTGATCTTTCCTAGGCATAGAGGCCCACCTACAACTACCATGCCATGGGAGGATAGAGGAGGTAGAGGCATTCCATGGTTGCCCGAGTATTCCATTATGGTTGGACGCCATAATTGGAAGGAGACATTCGCTGCTATGCATGCGAATAGGCTGGTAGCACCTCCTTACATTCCCGACGAGATTCCAGCTACTGATGATGATGATGTAGGAGGGGGCGATGAGCAGGATTTTGGTACCTTTCCGGATCAGCCGGACACCTTCCCAGACCTCCCTAGATAGTCTCCCCGTCCTTCTAGACCGTCTGGTTCTTCCTCTCGTCGCGCTAGTGTGAGCGAGAGACCTACATGGATGGAGACTCCTCCCAGTTGGTATGCATCACAGCCGGAGTGGATGGGAGCTCCGCCGTCATGGTATGCACAACCGCCATCAGCACCGGCCTCACAGGATGCACCAGCTTGGTACAACCAAACACCGGAGTGGTATGAGCAGCTGTCGGATTGGGCTACCAACCTCTCCAACAGAGTAGGAGATTTGGAGATCCGGCAGGACACTAGGGACGTACGAGCCGATGAGCACGATAGGATGATGAGGGACATCTACCGCCAGCAGTTTGAGCGGAACTTCGACTCCAGCTTCTTCCCGTTTCTACCACCACCTCCACCGCAGTGATGACTATGCATGATTGACAATATTAGCCGCTCCACCGCCGTCTTGTGAGTTCATTTTTCTTTTCTTTCTTTTCTTTATTTCTTTTTGAACATTAGGGACAATGTTTGTCTCAAGTATGGGGTGGGGTGTGACTATTGTTTGTAATAACTCTACTCACTTTGCTTGCCTTCATTCGAGAACACTTTGCATGTTTCATTTCATTGTCACACGTTTCATTATTGCATTGCATGAAAAAGCTTTTGAAAAACCCATAAAAATTGAAAATTTTTGAAAATTCTAAAAGGTTTTGTGCTTCTAAGAGTTGAGATGATTTCTATGATAATTACTACTTGTGAATTGAGTTTTTGATGACAATTGTATGCCTAAACGAATAATTAATTGAAAAGGAATTGAATGTGTTGATTATCCTTTCTTGCAAGTTTCATAATGTGAAGAGTTTTATCTAAATCATATTGAGAAATCGAGGTTGAAATCACATGATAAGTTCTTGTACTTCTTTATGAAATGATTAAGGCAATTCGACCTTTCTTTCTCCTTTCTTTGTTCATTTAGCCCCTCAATGAAATAATTACCTCCCTTACCTATCTGGGAATTTGGAGGAGTTATGTTTTGGCATGTTTGATGTGGGAGGGCCATGAAAGCAATTGTTTGCATTCAAAGAATAGAAATAATAGGTTTGGGGAAGTCAATCATGACGATGAGTAACTCGGCACCATTCACATAGCCGGGTGTTTGTGTCTTGCCAAAGTCGGACTGAGCGATATTCCTAACGGATTATGGTATGTGCATCAAAGGTTTGAGGCATCTCGAAATTGAGAAACGCCAATCTCCTAGGCTTCAGTTTTTGTGCACCGCTGTCCATAACTCTAAAATTAAAGTCGAAAAATGATGTGAAAAGAAGAGAGCAAAGCTCAAAGTTGATGGTGTTGCAAATCAAAATAAGAAGAAAAGAGTTAGTTGTCCACTTTCCCGGATTCATGCACCGCATTCCTTATAAGTTTTCCCTCCCTTCCGCATTCTAAATCTTACTTGGAAGTCCTTAAGATCAAAAGAGTGTAATTTGACTTGATGATCTAAATTGAATTTTCCTATGCTTGATTTTGATAATGCTTGAAGGTTATGATGTTTACATTGAAGTTTAACCAATTCATGATGTTTCTTTCCTTTACATTCTTTGGTTATGTATATAAGCGTTTCAAGAATGAATGAAGCAAGGTTTGAGAATGATCTATTGACTAGAAGCACATTTACCTAAAAGATGTTTTGTTTTTGAGTTTGCATGCATATTTCATCCTAACTTATATTCTAAGCTTTCAAAAGACCTTGCTTGGGGACAAGCAAGTGGCAAGTATGGGGTATTTTGTTAGCATAAATACTGTGATATTCTAGGCAATTATTCTAGTTGTTTTTCATTCATTATAGTGTTCATTGATAAGGCATTGAAGCATTTGTTAGCTAGTTTATCTATATTTTCGATATGGAGGTCTACATTAACTTTGTGTTGATTATAGGTGAATAAGAGCTGAAACCGGACCATTTGAGAGAGATACGAGAGGATTTGAGCACATCCAAGGATTAGGAACACATCAAATAAGCCAAAGGAGATGCTAGGATGAGAAATGGCACGACACAAAGGAAACCACAAGCAATTTACACTTCCACGCCCTAAACAACGGCCGTGGATCTTGGCATCATGAGCGTGGAGCATTCCAGAGAGTTACACGGCCTAAAGTATGGTCGTGGCAGTCATATGAGACCGTAACCCAATTCCACGCCCTAAGCCACGGTCGTGGAATCCCTTGAGACCGTGATAGCATGAATTATTTTCTATATTTTGGGGTTTGTTTTGACGTTTTATCTTCAATAATCTGCATGTTTGGATGTATATTATGTGATTATATTGTCGTTTCATCTACCTTTGCGGGAATCGAGGTCTAAACCAAGTTTCGTTGTAATCGTAGGTAAAATGACACGTTTTGCATCAAAAAGGAGCAAAAGGAGCTAAGGAGTCATTGGAGCTACATTCAGGAGCTTAAGGAAGAATCCAGGAATTATGGAATTGGGTTACAGATTCACTTTGGGCCAGATTTGAGAGATTTCACATTCAGTTGTGATTCACCTCGGTTGACTACAGAGTCACCTCGACCGAGGTGATCTAGAGGAGGTGACTCGACCGAGGCGAACACCTTGGACGCGGCAAGGATATTTTATTCTTGGCTGAGATCTTTTATCTTTGGAAAGAGGATCTTATATTTTTGGGCTGGATTCCTGGAAGGAAGAAGATAATTTAGCCCATATATTTTACCCTATTTTTATGGGAAAAGATCTTTCTAAGATATCTTATCTTTGGAGGGTTATTTTCCTATAAAAAGGGTTGGATTTTCCACAAATCCAGAGCATGCTATACCACCGATCGTGCTTAGACATCCGCTGAGAGCAGCCGTTTTACCCTACTACAGTTGGGGGTTTGAAGAACCTTTTTGAAGGTTGAAGGAAGAAAGTTGATAGCTTTTATAGCTTTGTGAAGGGTTTTGTAAGATTTCCTTAGATTCCCTTCATTGTTGTTTGTCTTATTGGATTTTGGTCCAAGGAACGCTTGTTGTTTGATAATTGATTCAGTTATTGAAGCCTTTCTCTTAAGGTTTTCTTGTTCAATTATTCTCTTTCTTCCCTTATATTTGATTATTACTTTCATGATGATGAGTGGCTAATTTCCTTGTGTGATTCTAGGGTGATTGGCTGAAGGTTGTGGGAAAAACAGTGATAGAATAATCTTAATCACAGTAGGACCCTGAAAACTCGATTTTTTTCCTTAACCCTAAAGCATCTCGCTCAGTCGATGAACATCTCGGCCGGGGTGGAATTCTTCTGACCGAGGTGACTTATTTGATCCAAAACTAGGAGTTAAGTGTTAGAGTTTGCCAAATCCTATTCTTATTATACCTTTCCTGGTCCAATGCAAGACTAGGATGAGACTTACCCGGTAATTCCTTTGTTTGTTTACCTAAGATTATAAGCGTAGGTACTAAAGGTTTATCCTTTATTGGGGTTTGAGTGTGCTTTCATCCCATCTATGTGAGTTAGCCTGAGACTTACTCGGTAAAGGTTGATTCTATTCCCTTAGTTGGAGTGTTAGTTTGAGGTTATAGTTCTTCTCCTTAATTCCTTGAGACTTACCCGGCAATAGGAGTTACGGTTTGGGATTAGTGAGTATTGAGACTTACCCGGTGATCTATTCCACTTTAGTAACACCTTCCCTATGCAAAAATCTCAGCTTTGTCCGCTTATCTTTAGATCTTGAGTTGGAACCACAACTAGATGCTTTAATCCCTAGAATTGCATATTTCCTTTATTGACTTTTTATCATCTTTGATTGTTTTAATCGCTTTTTTGGTTAGTAGTTGCATTGACAAACCTATACCTGTTTTGTTTCACTAAGTCCCTGTGATCGACCCCTGGAATTTCTTGCTTTTTACTACGATTGACCAGTACACTGCAGGTTCGCATCCTCGTTTTAAGCTTACATCTAGGGTTATAAATTTAAAGCTTGCACACACCGTTTGGAGCGAACAAGTTTTTGGCGCCGTTGCCGGGGACTTGGTCTAGACCGAGCCGGTTGCGGTTTGCTTTCGGGGCACTTGCCCCTGTCTCTACTGACCACTCTACTTGAGTGACTTTCGCAGGTTCTTTTTAGGTTTATGCGAAGAACCCGCGCTGGGAAGGAAATCGTTCCTTACGATCCCGAACCAGAAAAGACATTCAAAAGACGCTTTAAAGAAGCGAAGATGGCCGACCAAGACAATCGCGATCTTGAGGCCGAATTGAAGGAGGCGTTAGACTAGCTACGCCTCAGCAAAGAAGAGCTGAGACTGGATAGGGAAGAAACTCGCGCATGGAATGAAGCGATCGAAGCAGATATGGCAGCTTTATGAGACCAGTATCTACCTCGACCGAACCCAGATCCTCGACCGAGGCTGAATCCAGTACTTGTCGCCCCGGACGAGATACTTCCACCTCAGATGCCAGTCCGAGACGTTCTTTTTGCAGGTATTCCACAAACCCTAGGGCAGAGGATGGACCCTAATCAACAACTGAGGAATCCAGGAGTCGACCTAGGTGATCCAGTGGACCATGATTATGAGCTTCGACCGCAAGTTCTTTCCATGATTTGCCAATGCCAGTTTGGAGGGCTAGAGAAGGAATCTCCACATCAACATCTACAAAACTATGAGATCCTGATGGATACCTTGAGACCTTCAAGGTTGGAAAACAACAACTACAAGCTAAGGCCTTTCTACTTCTCTTTGAATGATAGAGCTCGCACTTGGTATCAATCTCTTCCTCCAGGCAAAATCAGTACTTGGGAGGAGATGACGACGGAATTCTTGACTAAATTCTTTCCCCCCTCTAAAACCACTGAAATGAGAGGGAAGATCAATGCATTCATCATGAAGGACAAGGAGAGCTTGTCCAAGTCATGGGAGAGGTTTAAAGACATCTTTTGGATTGCCCACATCATGGGATTCCAAAGATAGAGTTGTTGAAGATATACTTCAAGGGACTAGACGGAAGCACCCAGTTCAACCTTCAACTACTATCTACCGGCACGTTCATGGACATGCCGATTGACGAAGCTTGGGAGTTTATAGAGAAGCAAGCTTTGTACATGGAGAAATACTCCCACCAAGGAGCCGAAGGTTGGGTTAAAAGAGTCAACTTTGAAGATGCTCCGCCTAACAACAATCAACTCACGTCTTTGAAGAATGACGTGAAACAATTGAAGGAACTCTTAGTTGCTCAAACCAAGAAGGAAGATCAAGGATCAAGGAACAACAATGGATACCGTAACAACAACAACGGTTCCCAGCACAACAACTGCAACAACAATAGAGGATCCAACAACAATAATTGGAGGGCAAACAACCAAAATTCGGGTAACCATCATTCTAACTCCAATTCGAATGATTCCTCTAATCCTTTCCTCACTTCCTCTTCTTCTTATACTCCATTAAAGAGCAAAGAGCAAGGATCGAGTTCGTCCCACCCAGAAAAGAAAGACGCAGTGCTGGAGGCCATCTTAATCAAGCTAAGCTCTATGGAGACATCCTTGACTTCATTTTCGAAGGCACAAAAAGCCTTAGAACAACAATTCTTCAACAAGGCGAATGAAGCGCCAAGAGATCCAGGGAAGCTTCCAGCAAGGACGGAAAGCAACCCTAAGGGCTAGATTATGGCCATAACGACGAGGAGTGGACTGAAGACTGCAGATCCAGTGCCTCGATCGATGCTAGTACAGATGAAGACCACCTCGGTCCAGGTCCAGTCGAAGAACGCTTCGGCCGAGATGCCAACCGAGGTGGAGCAATAGAATGCGGAGGAGAAAACTGAAGTTTATATTCTACCTCCTGCATATAAACCACCACTTCCATTCCCCCAGTCAAGGGCCAGAGCACATCTAGACAAGCATTTTGGTAAGTTCCTTGACTTGATGAATGAACTACACATTAATATTCCTTTCCTTGATGCTATTCTAGGGATGCCTGCCTATGGGAAGTTCTTGAAAGAGATTCTATCAAGGAAGAGGAATCTGGAAGACTTTGGTGAAGTAAGGATGACATCTAAATCCTCGGAGCTTATACAAATCATGAAGGAGAAGATGCCACCCAAGTTGAGAAATCCCGGCTCATTTTGCATTCCCATTCAAGTTGGGGATGTCACTTGTGAAGCCTTATGTGATCTAGGAGCCAGCGTGAGCATCATCCCGCTGGAGCCATGTGTTAAGATCGGACTTGGAGAGCCCAAGCCGGTGAAGATAAGATTATACATGGCGGACCGTTCCATTACCCACCCGTGGGCATTTTGGAAGACGTTCCGGTTAACTTAGGTAACTTCTATTTACCTATAGAATTTGTTGTGCTTGATATTCCCGCAAATTATCCTGTCCCTATCATTCTCGGGAGACCATTTCTAGCAACTTCGGGTTGGAATGTGGATTGTAAGAACGCCAAGTTAAAGTTCAACATTGGCGGAGATGAAGTGGAATTTGCATTACTTGCGGCTATGAAGGGAGAGCAGCTAGGAGATGATATCTTCAACATCTATGATGAAGAAGAATCAAGAGAATTGGTGAGCTCTATCCTTATTAACGATCCACTTGAAAAAGTTATTAGTTTTAGTTTAATAGAGGAAGGTATAGATGCTTCTTATGATGCAGATATACGTAGCTTAAAGGCGCTGGAAGAAGATCCAGGAGCTAAAACTGAAAGACTAGTCCAGGAGAAGAAGATCTCCAGTTTCGGTTCCAGTTGCAGTACCTCCACCGAGGCACTTTCTGGATCGAACGAGGTGACCGAAGAACATCTCGGTCAACCTCTCTGGACCTCGACCGAGGTCGAAAGCGAGATGATGTCAACTGAGACATCTGAATATAACAAACTTCTTACTCCCTTCTCTGACATTCATACTCAGTTGGTGGAACATTCTCTCCACCAAATTTCTAATAATAAAGGACCTTGGTATGCTGATATTGTTAATTATCTTGTTTGACAGGAAATACCACCCGGATTGACGTACGCTCAAAGGAAGAAATTCTTCAAGGACATACGCCATTACTACTGGGATGAACCGCTGCTATTCAAGCACGGGCCGGATGGGATGCTTCGAAGATGCATTCCGGAAGATGAAGTTAATAGCGTCATACGACATTGTCACTCACTTCCTTGTGGATGGCATGCTAGCGCCAACAAGACATGCGCTAAGGTATTACGTTCCAGTTTCTTTTGGCCCACATTATTTAAGGATATGCAAACGTTTGTTGTCTCTTGTGATGCATGCCAAAAGAACAGGGAACTTATCTAGACGGAATGAGATGCCACTCAATAACATACAAGAGGTTGAGATCTTTGATATATGGGGAGTAGATTTCATGGGACCTTTCCCATCATCCGGAGGAAACCTCTATATTCTTCTAGCAGTTGATTACGTCTCTAGATGGGTTGAAGCCATTGCTTCTCCCACTAATGACGCCATGGTGGTTGTGAAATTCTTTAACAAGACTATCTTTCAACGTTTTGGGACTCCATGCATCATCATCAGCGATGGAGGGACGCATTTCATCAACCGGAAGTTCAAGGCACTTCTATCGAAGTATGGGGTGACCCACAAGGTACCAACCCCTTATCACCCTCAAACTAGTGGACAGGTCGAAATCTCGAATAGAGAAATTAAAGCAATCTTGAAGACCGTCTCTAGGACGAGGAAGGATTGGTCCATGAAGTTGGACGGCGCTCTTTGGGCTTACAGGACCGCATTCAAGACTCCCATCGGTACCACCCCATATAATTTGGTATATGGGAAGTCTTGTCATTTGCCCGTTGAGTTAGAACACAAAGCATATTGGGCAATCAAATGGTTGAACTTCGACATCAAGGAAGCCGGCGAGAAGCGGATATTGGATATCAATGAGCTGGAGGAGCTGCGTTTGAACGCTTATGAGAATGCCAAAATCTATAAAGAAAGGACGAAGAAATGGCATGACAAGCGCATCATTCCTAAGGAGCTTAAAGAAGGAGACTTAGTTCTACTCTTCAACTCCCGCCTCCGCCTTTTTCCACGTAAGTTGAAATGTAGATGGACCGGACCTTATGTTGTGAAACATGTTTTCCCTCATGGTGCAATTGAGATTTAGGGAGAAACAAGTGGAAGCTTCAAGGCCAACGGTCATAGACTTAAGAAATACAAACCGGAAGCTCCGGTTGAGGAGGTTGCACCACTATACCTCGTTTGAGAGATGCCGTACGGTCCAGCTAGCGACCTTAAACCCAGCGCTTCTTGGGAGGCAACCCAAGATATTGCTTTCTTTTCACTTTTTCTAGTCTAGCTTTAGATAGTTTGCTTTTACTTTGCTTTGTTTTGTTTTTGGCGTCCTAGACAGACAACAGGTGACATCTAAGAAAGGAATACAACCCAAGAGCACAACTGGAAGGACAGAAGTTCGAGAATATGAGAAGACGGAGTTTGACTGAGACACATCTCGATTGTTGTCACAGCACCTCAACCGAGATGATTCTTGAGTAACCGAGGCGATCAGGGTTTCTGAAGACTCACCTCGGTCCGTACACCTCGCTCCAGTCGAGACCATCTCGACCGAGGTGACATCAGTTCCAGAAAAGGGTATAAAAGGGGCTGAAGATTTCTCTCTCTTCTCTTTACCCTCTTCTTCACCGCGGCGCATTTTCCACCTCGTTCCTCCGTTCTTGGCTCTTTTTCAACGATTCTCGCTTCCAAACTGAGAGGAAAGGGTAGAGGATCACATTGCAAGCACCAATCTGCATAAAGAACGAATCGAATCGACCGAATCTGGGTAATTATCAAAAAAACCCTAACTTCGTCTTTCTCTACTGATTTCTCTCGTGCTGGGCTTTGGTTGCCCCTACATTTGCTGAGAAACAAATTAAGTACCCCATAGGAACCTGTGGTAATGATTTTGAGGGAAAAGAACTGCATTTTTGAGGGAATCGATCGAGTAGAGTTTCGCCTCCGTCCAGTCGGCCTGTGCCTCGGCCGAGGTGTTCTACAGAGTTGTCAGGGCGACCGAGGTGATTTGACAGGTCACAGAAGTTATGAGTTCTGACAGGCAGTTGGTCCTGAGGGACAGATCTTTTCCTTCTCCTTCTTCCTCTTCTCGACGTACTAGACCGGTGATCCACGAGAGACACCAGGTCGATTATGACCGCATAGCGGCCCGTCCAGTGATTGCACCTCGCTTCCTCGACATTTCAGCTTTTGACTGCCTCCACGTTGATGACGATTTGAGGTGCATGATTTCTGCCGTGTGGCTGGAGCAGTTCACAAAGATTAGAGCTCCGGCCTATCTAGAGCCGACCCTGGAGTTTGTCAGCTCCTTTACCTACCTGCCTACCGAGTGCGCCGTGAAGTACCGGTTGATGAACCGGAACTATTTGGTTCCCTTAGATCACTGGCGGGATATCTTTGGCTTCCCGATCCCGACTGTTGCTGATTTTCCCTCCTGAGTTGTAGCTAGGGAGTTTTGGGGACAAATTGCTCACATGGTTGAGCATGCAGACAGATGGCGACATGGAGACTCTAGGGAGCGGATTATATTTCATCTTGCTTTCAGACTGGCCTACAGGATCTTCAGTGATACTCTTCTGGCGCGTACTGAGACGCCCTAGAAGGTCAGACAGGGGGAGCTTTTGAGCTTATACTACATGGTGACGGGAGGGATCCCAAATTTCGGACTTATGCTGGCGGAGGATCTACATAAAATCAAGGCGAAGGGGAAGGGCGACATCTGTTGTGGAGGTATTGTGACTCATATAGCGAGTTACATGGATATGGACCTCAGTGCTTGTACCATGGTGGCGGCTGGCAAGCCGCTTGGACTTCAGGAGATGATCACTCGGAGGATACTGGTTCCCCGAGGACTTACTACGCCATATGTGGTGATGCCATGGGAGCCGACTGTACCACAGGGGATCAGATGGTCAGCTCAGTTCTCCGTGTTTGATCCATACTACTAGCAAACTGCGTGGATTCCACTGATGGAGGATGCTAGAGAGCCAGCAGCTGCAGCAGCTTAGGGGCCAGCTGAGGATGATGATGATGATGTTGCTGAGGATGGTGGTGTTCCTATGGATACGGGCACGGATACTGCTGGGACTAGTGCGCCGGTCATCGATTTGGATGATGACGAGACTGAGGAGGAGCCGGCTACAGCACCAGCACGTCCTGCGAGGCGTAGGGTACGTAGGCAGAGGGATCCACTTGCTCACCATCGGATCGATGATTTGACGGATCAGATGATAGATTCCTATGCTGCAATGTCCCTAGAGATCCGAGAGATGTAGGAGAGGCTACACTACCAGCACGTGATGGTTGAGATTCAGTTTCAGCATGTCATGGGCTATCCTTTTGACCCATCTCAGCACCCGTATGTGCCACCACCACCACCACCGGATCGAGATTATTGAGAGCTTGTAGGATTTTCTTTCTTTATTTATTATGCAGCTCAGCTATGTCCGGTGAGTACTTTATTTTCTAGACTTATTTTGACCCATTGGGGCAATGTGTCCCAAGTATGGGGTATTTGATGTATTACTTGACTATGGATGATTGTATGCTACTTTGATACTTTGATGGATACTTATATTTTATTCTGCTCTATCTGTGATTACATGCATGCATACAGGTTATTTGATTGAGAAAAACGTCAAAAACTGGAAAGAAAAAAAAAATTTTGACCTCGACCGAAGTAATTCTGGCCAAACGAGGTACTTCACCTCGGTTGACTAGAACATCTCGACCGAGGCGTTTTAACTAAAAGGAATTTTTCGAAAACGATTTTTGTTCTCTTTATCTGGATATGACCTCAGTGAAGATTTTGTTTGCTGACTGGTTTTGAAATCTTTATATGTTTGAAAGGTTTTATGATATGTTTAAGTTGCTAAATGCTTTGTTTGAAATTTGTGGCATGTTTAATACTTTGTTTTTATCAAAATTATATTGAATTTGAAGGTTGACACCACATTATGAGTTCTCTCACTTTCTTCCTGGAAAGACCAAGGCAAATCATTCTTTTCTCTTCTTCTTCTTGATCATGCTTAGCCCCTCATATACATATTTGCCTTCCTTTACCTATCCAGGAATTTGGAAGCAAGCAAGTGAAAAGCAGGTGAAAGAAAAGTTGAGAAGTTGGCTGGAAGTGAAACTGTTAGAAAGTAATAAATAGGTTTAGGAAAGTCAATCATGATGATGAGTAACTCGGCACCATTCACATAGCCGGGTGTTTGTGTCTTGCCAAAGTCGGATTGAGCGATATTCCTAACGGGTCATGGTATGTGCATCAAGGGTTTGATGCATCTCAAGAAATTGATGATTGCTGATTTCCTAGGCTTCGGTTATTTTGCACTTCTGTCCATGCATCCCAAAAAGTAAAGTAAAAAAAAAAAAGAAAAGTGTGAAATAAGCAAAGCATATTCGTGGAGGATGTTGAAAGTCAAGTGAAAGTGAAGTGATATCCTTTTCCCAGATTCTTGCACCACATTACCTTTTATACATCCCTACCCTACACGTTTCTTGACCTTTCTTTTGGGAAGCCCTTGAGACCTCGAGCTTGTTGATTGACTTAGTGGTTTAAACTGGATTATACATGATTAATTTCGATAATTATGATTTATTATGCATTCTATGATTTTATGCAAAGTTGAACAACTTTCTTATATTTATAAAATGTTTTAAGCATATTTTGATTTTAAATTCCATGAAGTATTCTCTTAGAGTGATCTATGATTGTAGCACACATCTGAAATATTTTGAAAGACTTTTTTGATCTTCATGACTAATAATCTATTCTATCTTGTATTTTATATTCGGAACTTGCTTGGGGACAAGCAAGGGCTAAGTATGGGGTATTTTGATAGCATGAATTATTGTCTATATTTTGGGGTTTGTTTAGACGTTTTATCTTCAATAATCTGCATGTTTGGATGTATATTATGTGATTATATTGTCGTTTCATCTACCTTTGCGGGAATCAAGGTCTAAACCAAGTTTCGTTGTAATCGTAGGTAAAATGACACGTTTTGCATCAAAAAGGAGCAAAAGGAGCTAAGGAGTCATTGAATCTACATTCAGGAGCTTAAGGAAGAATCCAGGAATCATGGAATTGGGTTACAGATTCACTTTGGGCCAGATTTGAGAGATTTCACATTCAGTTGTGATTCACCTCGGTTGACTACAGATTCACCTCGACCGAGGTGATCTAGAGGAGCTGACTCGACCGAGGCGAACACATTGGACGCGGCAAGGATATTTTATTCTTGGCTGAGATCTTTTATCTTTGGAAAGAGGATCTTATATTTTTGGGCTGGATTCCTGGAAGGAAGAAGATAATTTAGCCCATATATTTTACCTATTTTTATGGAAAAAGATCTTTCTAAGATATCTTATCTTTGGAGGGTTATTTTCCTATAAAAAGGGTTGGATTTTCCACAAATCCAGAGCATGCTATACCACCGATCGTGCTTAGACATCCGCTGAGAGCAGCCGTTTTACCCTACTACAGTTGGGGGTTTGAAGAACCTTTTTGAAGGTTGAAGGAAGAAAGTTTATAGCTTTTATAACTTTGTGAAGGGTTTTGTAAGATTCCCTTAGATTCCCTTCATTGTTGTTTGTCTTATTGGATTTTGATCCAAGGAACGCTTGTTGTTTGATAATTGATTCAGTTATTGAAACCTTTCTCTTAAGGTTTTCTTGTTCAATTATTCTCTTTCTTCCCTTATATTTGATTATTACTTTTATGATGATGAGTGGCTAATTTCCTTGTGTGATTCTAGGGTGATTGGCTGAAGGTTGTGGGAAAAACAACGATAGAATAATCTTAATGACAATAGAACCTTGAAAGCTCGAGTTTTTTTTCCTTAACCCTAAAGCATCTCGCTCAGTCGATGAACATCTCGGCCGGGGTGGAATTCTTCTGACCGAAGTGACTTATCTGATCCGAAACTGAGAGTTAAGTGTTAGAGTTTCCCAAATCTTATTCTTATTACACCTTTCCTGGTCCAATGCAAGCCTAGGATGAGACTTACCCGGTAATTCCTTTGATTGTTTACCTAAGATCATAAGCGTAGGTAATAAAGGTTTATCCTTTATTGGGGTTTGAGTGTGCTTTCATCCCATCTATGTGAGTTAGCCTGAGACTTACCCGGTAAAGGTTGATTCTATTCCCTTAGTTGGAGTGTTAGTTTGAGGTTATAGTTCTTTTCCTTAATTCCTTGAGACTTACCCGGTAATAGGAGTTACGGTTTGGGATTAGTGAGTAGTGAGACTTACCCGGTGATCTATTCCACTTTAGTAACACCTTCTCTATGCAAAAATCTCAGCTTTGTTTGCTTATCTTTAGATCTTGAGTTGGAACCACAATTAGATGCTTTAATCCCTAGAATTGCATATTTCCTTTATTGACTTTTTATCATCTTTGATTGTTTTAATCGCTTTTGTGGTTAGTAGTTGCATTGACAAACCTATACCTGTTTTGTTTCACTAAGTCCCTGTGATCGACCCCTGGAATTTCTTGCTTTTTACTACAATTGACATGTACACTGCGGGTTCGCATCCTTATTTTAAGCTTACATCTAGGGTTATAAATGTAAAGCTTGCACACACCGTTTGGAGCGAACAGACCGTGATTTAGGCGATCTTTTGACGAACCAATTATCGCCACGTCATTTACGCAGTGGGCCGGTACGGTTATTTTAACCCGTCTTATAAAAAGGTGGGATGAGAGAGTTTTCGGTATCATCGCTTTGGGGGAGAGCTTTCCGAAGATCGTGTGTGGCGGAAGTTGCGCCCTTTTCTAGGTTTTGCTATTGAGGACGGATTGACATCCCGTTCTTCGTTCTTACCTAAGATCTTTGTGAGGGTTTGTGTTATATTCTGAATCCATTAGATATTCCTATTTGGTATTTGGAATTGAGATTAATTTTGAGTTATATTTGAGTTTTCGAAGGTTTTCATCTTTCATTCTTCTTAAATTAAATTTTGATATCATGATAATGGTTATTGGCTAAAACCCTTTAGCAATTCTAAGGTGAAGGGTTGATAATTGTGGCTTAGATGATGATTGATCGATCGTAAATTGATTGGACCCTGAGAGTTAGAGAGATCTCCTCGACGAACCAAGATCACGGTCTGTTCTTGAGCTTCCACGGCCGTGGAACTCAAGATCTGCCCGTGATTTACCCTAGTTTACGAACTTTGCTTTTACTTTGATCCAAGGTTAAAGATTAGCTTTAATCTAGTCTCGGTTTGCCTTTTTCTAGGTAGTAGTGAGACTCATCACCCTCTATTTCGATTTCGAGTGTCACAACCTTAATCGTTTTAGTTAGTTTTGATCCTTGGGTTACGAGTTTGGGTATTTGAGATTAATTCTTATTCATAGATCCTTTCTATACTGAAGCCTCAACAACCTTTATAGAGAGTCTCTTTAGATAAGTCATATAAAGTTCTGGAACTTCATCGTACAATACTTTACTTTAGCATACCTTTGCAACTCTTAACTCTGTCCTTAGTTCTTTAGTATATCTTGAATCGATTGCCACAATTAGACACCTGGATCTTTAGGGTTGCTGTTTTCCCAATATCTGCAAAGCTTACTATATTACTTGCTTGATGATTGGCGAACTGAATTTGTTCCCCCCAAATCCTCAAGTTCGACACTCTGGAATTCTTGCTTTACTACGTTGATCCGTACACCACGGGTTCGCTTGCTTGATTCTAGTTTTATAAATTTAAAGCTTATTTGCACACACGCTTAGTGGCGAACAGAAGGATCGGTATAGGATCGCTCAAAGCCGGGAGGTGCATGCAACCCGGTTCCTTGATGCTTCCACCTTGGATAATCTAGGTATGTTGGAGAGTATGCAAGAATTTCTAAACAATGCCGGGTTGGGTGATTTTCTCATAAAGACCGCTCCAACACATCCCGACCTCAGCAGAAAATTTATAGCAACATTCAAAATGGAGACGGTAGACCAAATGTGTGTTGGGCTTTCATTCAAGTATAACAAGAGGAAGTACACATTGGATTACACCCAAATATCGAAGGCTTTAGGGGTGACAATAGCAGCTTCCGATGACTTGTGGGAACCCATTCCGACACCGGATTTGCTTGAGTTTTTGCAGGCCGCCACTAGGTCAGAGTTCCATGCAGGTGATGAGTACTCCAACAAATTCACTCACCCCTACTTGAGGCTCATATCAAAGGTCTTCATGAGTGTCTTCTGTGGACACAAGGAAGAGAATAAGGTCGCTCTCAAGGACCTTCCATTGTTATATGCTTGCCTCTCCACGAATGATTGGGTGCCGGATTGGGCATATCTCTTCCTTACCACTCTTAAGCGGATTAGGAAGAATGAGCCTCGTGACATAGTGGGAGGAGGTATCATTTCATTACTAGCTGCGCCGGTTATGGATCTTCCTCCATTGGAAGAAGGTTTGGAGGCACCCTTATACAATGAAGGGTTATTGAGGAGGTGCAGGCTCCTCAGGAGAGACGGGGAGCATCGGTTCTGGATCTCCCTTACAGATGGGAGTCACATCACATATCTTCCCCGACGACTCCCCTTGGGAGAAGAGCTCTCCGACCTATATGTACCGGCTGACCCTGTCCCTCCGAGACGACCTTAGGTTGATATTGTTGGGAGGTACGCAACCGGCTCTAGCAGGGCCCACACCACTGATGAGGAGATGCCGACGGCGGGACATGACAATCAGACTATGGAGAGTCTGCAGGCTCAGATGGCTGCTTTGACTACACAGCACCAAGCATGGCAGACAGAGTATCAGCGGTCCATGCTTGAGCAGCAGCAGGCGTGGCAGCCCAGCTTCGCCTCCTCCATGACCACCCACTTTGACCGCCGTTAGGATGCTTGGCAGGCGGCTCATCGGCAGCAGTTGGAGACTCAGCAGCAAGCTTGGCAGGCTAGCTATTAGACTTCATTTCGAGAGAGGATGGAGGATCCGGTGGACCGGATTGACACCCTTCACCGGCGGCAGGAGCATTTCTTTAGCCATTTCTCTTACCCGCCGGAGGAGGGTCCTGGTGGTCCATCTGGACTACCCCATTGAGGGGTATATTTCTTTTCCTTCTCCCACATTTATCTTTGACTCACTTTCACTTTGAGGACAAAGTGCACTTCAAGTATGGGGGAGGGATATATATCATTGCTTGTACAGTTTGTTAGTTGTTTTTGGCATTTGTTTTACATTATTGAATTCAGTTTCATATTAAAACAAAACAAAAAAAACAAAAAAAAACAAAAAAGCGAAAGAAGTGAAAAAAGGCATGAAAATCCTTGGATAAACCGAAAACCCTAAAGGGCGGTTTAGGTAAAAAGAAGGTAGTCCGACCAACCTTAGGTTGGTGCAAAATTGGACTTGAGGGATGTGAGCTTAAGTGAGAAAAGAAGAAGAGTGGCAAGGTGAAAACCCGAAAGGGCGCCTGCAAGATGAGCGACACCGAGTGTAGGTTTCCCTTCCGGGGTTTTGGCGACATAAGAAGGGGAGTCATAAGGAGGTTGTCCGGGTAGGCCACTCTTGGAGCGATAAGGATGGTAGTATCTTCTTTTCTCACATTTCCTCTCTTTTCCCTTCTTTCTTTCTTGGTTTTTCTCTTGTTTTCCATTATTTTTCTTTCTTTCCCTTGCTTCCTGAGACCTTGAGTCTAATGGTTGTCATTTGTTTTACTCGGGACGAGTAAAAGGTCTAAGTATGGAGGAGTTTGATAGGTGATGGAATCACTATCATTTAGGGTAGTGTTTAGAGTCTTTTTATTGCATTAGTGTCGGTTTATGCTACTAACTCCTTGGTCCAGAAGAATAAGATCAAAAGAAGCTAAGGAAGGAGTTATAAGCACTTAGAAGTAAAGATCGATCAAGAAGAAAAGTTTTTGTTGCTCCACCGCCCCCGCGGGCCCTTGCAGCCGCCCCTGCGGTGACTTGCCTTGACGAGACGAAGGCCAGCTCCCCTACGCCTCCCACTACGCCCTGCCTGCGCCTCGCCTTGGGAGCTGGAAGGCGAAGAGTCTATGTCACCGCCCCTGCATTGGCCTTAAGGCGTCCCTGCGCCTTGACATCAGAAACGTCAGGAAGGCGAAAGGTCAGATGTTGAAGTGCATTAAAGATCCGCCCCAGCGGAGTTGAGTAGCCGCCCCAGCGGTCCTGAAGAAGATCAACCGATTCTGCCGAAACCGACCCTGCGGGTCCTGAAGGCCACCCCTACGGTTTATCGCCAGAAGCTTTACTCCGGCTGTTTACACCACCTTTATGGCATTAAAGGTGGTTGTTTTAGGCCGGCTATTTACTCCTAATTTAGTGTCTTTTGTAGTATAAATAGTCATAGCTGATTGCTAGAATTATCCATACTTTTCCTCACAAAATCAATTTTTAGACTTGAGTTTTCCATTGTAATGAGTTGCTAACTCCCTTGCTACATTGGGTTGGTTTGAAGCTGCTTTGTTACCTTGGTTGTAAGTTCTTTTAATATAAGTTTTTATCCAATAATGCTTTGTGTTTCCTTGATCTCCATTGTTTAATTGCATGTTAACTATTACTTGAGATTGATCACCTTAGGTTCTAAAGTGCATGTAAACAACTACGATTAATAGGTTCCGGGTTCGGGTCTTTAATCTAGTAGCAACTTTAAGTAATAACGGGTTGTAATTACTTAAAGAAAAGGAACACAAATATAAAGATAAGTTTAACGGTTTTAATCTTCTCTTTATATCCCTTAGTCTTTGTTTGAATGCTAACCTATTATTTGTTCTTGTAGGTTCTTGTAGGTTTACGGAACTTTAATAGGTTAAGTTGTGTTGATGCCGGTTGGCTCAACACATATGTATGATCGAGACGGGAGATTACTAAAAAACTTGTAAAAGGAATGCACCAAAGTAGCAATTGCATGATTAGAATCAACCTAGTGTAGATTCATCCATTATTGTCTTAATTGTCGCTTTAATCGTTTTCATGAGTTTTTGTGCATCAATTCAACAAACCCCCCCCCCCTTTGTGTCACTTCTCATTATAATCGATAATTGCATCTAAAACACCTTAACTCTCTTGGGTTCGACCCTTACTTAATCACTATACTTGTTCTTAGTGCTAAGTCGGGATTTACTTTTGATTGGGTATAGACGACCATAGAAATACCTTCGGTCAGGCACCATTCGCATAGTCGGGTGTTTGTGTCTTGCCAAAGTCGGATTGATCGATAGTTCTAACGGGTCATTGTATGTGCATCAAGGGTTTGAGGCATCTCGAGAAATTGATGATTGCTAATCTCCTAGGCTTCGGTTATTGTGCACCTCTGTCCATGTTCTCAAAAATAAAGTGAAAAAGTGAAAATAAGCAACGATTATTGGTGGAGATGTTTGTGATTCAACGAAAGTGAAGTATAGAACGTATTCCCGGATTCTAGCACCACATTACCCTATATACATCCCACCTTATCGCGTTTCTTTACCTCTTTTGGAAGCCCTTTGTAACACCCCAAATTTCAAAACTCGGGGATAACTGGTTAGGACCTCACAATGGGTCCCGACCTTAGTTTAACAACAACATTACTTGGATCTTACAACAAGGCACCAATGTACTTAAAACAATTTCAAACATAATATTTTTACTGTATGAATGTACACATGTGACAGCCTTACAAAATATATACATATACATAACATGCATGCTGTAAGGGAGACTCCCCCGTCCCCATCTAATGAGTACGTGGACCCGGCTGACCATCCGTTCCGGATCACTCTGCAACTGTCTATCTCTACAAATCTACAACACGGATAAACCATTAGCTAACAATCCAAAAATAAGCAGAATAAGGATAGCACAAACACACTCAAGATAACATAAAACAATCATCATGCTGGCACACAAACCGGTTATTATCTATTCATTAAGTGAGTCACCTTATTCCATTTTACTGTTGTGGCACGAGAAATCTTAAGAGTTCTCGCCTCCGTTCCTTATCCAACTGGGTGTAGGTCAAGCTTACCTCCGCCGGTAGCATCACTACAAACCGAGTGTGGACTAGTCCCTAAAGAAACCCTCAGCGCCCTCAAGCTAACTGAGCAGAATGCCACCGCCCGTTACTCTTAGGCCAAGTATAGGTCGGTAATTAATTATTACTAAAATATAAATATAAACATCTCAATCACACACCACTATCATTATTCATGCTCATATTCAGAAGTCAGCTAAGTAAGCCCAAAGGACTTACCTGTTATAAATCTCGACTCTCTGTAAACCAAACTCGCTCTATAAACTGTAGCAACTCAGTTGCCTGCCAAAGGAGATAAGTGCATCAGCACACTCCCACGTAATTAGAAGTCTAAGACTTCTTAGATAGAAGATCGTAATAGGACATAACCAATTACAGTACTAATTTATGGTAAAATGACTATTTTACCCTTGGTCCCGAAACTCCCAGAATTTCCAAAACTCAAGTCTAAACTTCTATTTGAGACTATAAAGTCATATTCTAAGTCCTAAAGTTTAGTTTGGTTACAAACTGTCACTTTTCTTATTTCCTATTTTCCGAAAGATCGTAAAGGTCCAACTTCGGTTTCAAATATAAAATTCGTAAAAGCTTATAAAAATTCCGAAACAATTCTCTAGATCATCTATGATGTTCCCTCTACCCTTAGGAGCAAGAATTTCTCAAAACTGTTCATCCATCATTTTTATAAAAATTCCAAAGTTGGTTACAACACTTGAAGTTTCCTATACTTAGCCAAAATCTGAGTACACTTTGAAAAATCATAACTCCTAAACCACTCACTGGATTTATCCCAAATTTTGATATGTTCTACTATAAAATCGTATCTATAATATATCCAAAATTCAGCCGCAAAGGAGATCAAAATCCTAATTAAAACTATCTCACAAAACCGAATTTCAGCACAACAGAAAAACTGCTTACGACTCAATCTTTGAAAAATCATACATTCCAAACCACTCGCTGGATGCCTCTCAAATTTTAATATGTTCTACAACAGTATGTAAACTATATCATATCCAAAATTCAAGCCCAACGGATATCAAGAGCTTATTCAAAATCATCTCACAAAACAGCATCACTTGCTGTTTTCCCCAACACTCAGCACATATATAAAAACGTCAACTTTGAAACACAATAACTCTCAAACCGTAACTCCGATTCTTCCCAAATTTTAATATGATCTACAAAAAGATGTCAACTATATCATATCAAAAATTCAAGCCTAACAGAGATCAAAAGCCTATTCAAAAATATCTCACAAAACAGTATCCATGCTGTTTTTCTCAACTCAGCACATTTATAAAACTGAACTTTGAAACCCCATATCTCTCAAACCATAACATGGATTCCTCTGAAATTTTAGTATGATTTACTTTGAAATACCATCTATAACATATCCGAAAACTAGCCAAAAAGAAGAAGTCTAACTTACCCAAATCTGGGCCCGAAGTTGACTGTTTGTCACTTCCGAAAATTCAGAAAAACGCCTCAGCTCTTCAAGCTATCTTTCAAGGCTGTTAGGGACGGATTGATGACACAAAGGGTACCCACATCAACATATATATATTCAGAATCGATCAAAGAGAAGGACCAAGGAAGGACGGAGTTGGATCTTACTCGATTCTATGATTCGAAGGCATGAGAAAGACAACCCAAGGCTGTTGCGGATCAGGTTTGGGCTCCTCGTATCAGCGGTATGCTGGATCGACAGAGGAGGAGCAGCCCGCTGGTGTTGCATTTGAGGTCGCCAGAAGGAGAAGCAACCACTCCTTGATGCCACGTTTGGGTCGACAGAGGGAGTAGCAGCAGTCCGGTTGCCTGTTTGGTTCGACAGAAGAAGCAGCAGCCCGTCCGGGTGCCTGGTTGGGTCGACAGAAGAAGTAGCAGCCCGTCTGGGTGCCTGGTTGGGTCGACAGAAGGAGCAGCAGCCCGTCCGGGTGCCTGGTTGGGTCGACAGAAGAAGCAGCAGAAGAAAATCGAGACTCCCTTGGTCTATGAAGATGGCGCAGGGCTCGGCACTAATGAAGGCTGCTTGGACGGTCGGAGATCGCCCAATTCCAACGCTGGTTGCAAGTGCTGGTTCGACAGAAGCGAGAAGAGAGGCAGTCTACCGATCCTCATGTCCTTGGGTGGCGAAACTAGGAAGGCAGAAAGGCGTGAGGCTGTGTTGGAGATACGATCTTGTGAAACGTCCGGACTGTGGCCTTCGTTGTGTGCTCTTGGCTGGAGAGGAAAGCGTGTGATCTCGTTACTCTGTATCTAGACGTGAAGACGAAGAGGAGGGAAAGAGTTGCAGCGAGATTTCCGGGGCAGTTAAGGCAAGCAAATCCCTCTTCCAACTCAGCGTACATCCTCCCATCCTCGCTGCTTATCCTCGTTGTTGGGCTGGCCAAAGACCGGGCTGCACAGGCTGAAGAAGGAGCACGCAGCTGGCTGTCTTCTGGGCTGATCGAAGGTCTTCTTGGGCTGGCAAGGGGCAAGGATTAACATGGCTGCTGGGCTTCCTGTACAAGCTGCTCAAAGAGGGAAGGGTGGGCTGAAATAATAAAAAAAAACCAAGAAGGAATGGCTATTGTTTCAAAGCCTTGTCAAGGCTTAGTCAAAACGTGTCATGGCTTTGTCAAGCCCATGCATGGCTTTGTCATCCTCTCGTCATGATCTCGTCATGGTCTCGTCTAAAGGACGTCACGGTTTTGTCAAGAACAAAACAATATGTAACTTAGGGTTTTGTGGATTAGGGTTTGCGATAAAAACTTTATCATTTTATGTGAATTGAAGTTACATAAAATGACAAAAATTCGAGATTTTGATTCCGACTAGGTAAACATATAATCAACGGATCGAAATCCGGTTTTTATCCGGTATTAAACGGAATTAAAAATTTCGGATATTACACCCTTGAGACCTTGAGTATGTTGATTAACTTGGTGGTTTAAACTAGATTATACAGGATTGATTTCGATAAATATGATTTATTATGCATTCTTTGATTTTATGCAAAGATAATCAACTTTCTTATATTTATAAAATGTTTTTACCATATCTTGATTTTATTTCCTATAAAGCATTCTCTTAGGATGATCTATGAATGGAGCACGCCACCAAAAGGTTTTTAAAATGTTTTTCATTGATCTTTTTGATGACCTATAATCCATTTTATCTTGTATCTATAATTTGAATCTTACTTGGGGAAAAGCAAGGGACAAGTATGGGGTATTTTAATAGCATGTATTATAGTCTATATTTTGGGATTAGTTTGGACGTTTTATCTTCATAAATCTTCATGCATGGATGTATAGTCTTGATCATTATGTTGTTTTGTTTACCTTTGCAAGAATCAAGGTCTACACCTAGTTTTGTTGTAATTGTAGGGAAAATAACACGTTTTGGAGTGATATGGAGCTAAGGGATCTAAGGAGTCATTGGAGCTACATTATGGAGCATTGAAGAGCTATAGGAAAGGCTTAGGAACTATGGAAGTTGGACAAAAGATTGATTTTGGACAAGATTAAAGAGATTTGCACGTAGTTGAGGATCACATCGGATGGCTACAGTATCACCTCGACCGAGGTAACTCTGCTGGACTGGACCGAGACGGACGGCCCACGGCCCATAAGATCTTTTATTCTTGGCTGAAGATCTTTCATTTTTGGCAAGTGTTTTTCCTATATATTGGGATGTATTTTTGGATGGAAGGCAGATGTGGAAGTCCAAGGAAGTTGGTAAGTTTGGAAGATTGAAGATATTCCAAGGAAGGAAGGAAGGAAGTTGGTTTGTGATTGAGGAACGCAGTTTGCTTGTTTGTTTGATTGTTTGATTGAGTTATTGAGACCTTTGTGTTAAGGTTTTCTTGTTTGGATATTGATTCCCTTTTCATATATTTGATGATTGTTATCATGATGATTGTTGGCTAATTTCTTTGTGCAATTCTAGGGTGATTGGCTGAAAGTTATGGGAAAGACGATGAAAAAATGAGCCTTTACCCCAGTGGACCCTGAAAGCTCGAGCCATACCTTAACCGAACCTCACCTTGGTCCGTTCGTAGAACATCTTGACCGAGATGGAACATGAAATGAAAGAGGTGTTTCCTTTTCTGATCCTTATCTGAGTTGAGGTTTCAGTTTGCCAAACACTATCCTTGTTATACCTTTCTTGGTCCATACGCAAGCCTGGGATGAGACTTACCCGGTGATTCCTTTGCTTGTACACCCAAGATCATGAGTGTTAGGTAACAAAGGTTTATCCTTTATTAGGGTTTGAGTGTGCCTTCATTCCATCCTTGAGAGTTAGCCTGAGACTTACCCGGTAAAGGTTAGTTATATCCCCTTCGGTGGTGTGTTGTCTTGAGATTATAATTCCTTTTCTTAGTTCCTTGAGACTTACCCGGTGAGAGGATCTTTGTTTTGGGATATAGAGTAGTGAGACTTACCCGGTGATCTATTCCCACCTTAGAAGCACCTTCCCTTTACAAACCTCAGCTTTGTCCATGTTATCCTTCGAGATCTTTAGTCAGAACCACAACTGGATGCTTTGACCTCTAGAATTTGCATTTTCTTTATCTGATTATTACATCATCTTTGATAGCTTTGCTTTGTTTCTTGTTTTTGATTGACAACCTAAACTGCCGAGCTTTGTTTCACCATAGTCCATGTGTTCGACCCTAGAGTATTCGCTATTATTACAATTGATCCGTACACTGCGCGTTTGCATATTGTTTCAGGCTTATATTTTAGGTTATAAATTTAAAGTTATATCGTTCACCATACACACACGTCTGATAGTGAACACAATGGTTTATGTAATGGTTTTATAACATTGACTTAATGTAATGCCATACTTGTAATGGATGTTCATTTATGTTACTATAGGTGTGCTAGGGTAATAGTCATGCATAACGATTATAAAAAGTTACAAAACCAATCCCCTAATGTAATGATAATTGTATTGGTAGACTCTAAAATATTTGGAGCAAAAATAAAAAATACACCACGTGCCATTAGGCGCAAAATCTTTACTAAAGCAGCCCTTTCATTTTTTTTAACCTAGTTGAGCCTCCCTCCTATTTTACTAATCTTCAACCGCCTCTCTTTCTTCCCTCCTCCTCATATCACAACCTCATCTCCCTTTCTCCCTGAATAGCCGGCGCGCACAGGTTGTGCAAACCGATCGTTGCACCGCATAACCACCACCGAGCTGCAACCATTAAGTATCTACTCGTTCCCAGCTTCACGTCGCGCTTCCTTCTCAAACTCTCGCAGCATTTCTCTCCCTTCATCCCCTCCTTCCAGCTGCCTTTCTTCTAAATGAAGCCTGGAACCATCCCTTGGTGCGTCCCCTTCTGTAGTCCGTCGAGGAACCGGCGCTGCGTGCCTTCCCCTTCTTCTCCCTTCTCAGCGAGTCAACCATCCCTGTTCCTCTAAAACCGTGGGCTTGTTCTTCCTTGAAGTGCCGTTGCTGTTACAAGAGCACCATCCTTCGAGCAACCTGAACAACCAAGCTTGTCCATGAAACGGGCCTGAATTCAAAGACCCCTTCATCAGCATTGCCGACGACACCTATAAATAGAAGCTGAAGAAACGGTAGGTGATATAAATAATATAAATGATAATCTAGAAGGGGGATTGAACAGAGTATGAGAACTTTTCGCAAACCAAATCTCAAGGCCTTGAAACTCCTTTCAAGGACCATGATGTCAATTTGTGCTTCTAGTGAAAATTTGAGTTCAAGGGCTTTGAAACTCTATTTCAAGGGCCTTGACTTCTTGCTCCTGCAAAACAAAGTTAGTCACAGTAAAGTATATATGGTGCGGAATTGAAAAGATTGACACGAGGATATGTTACGAAGTTTGGCTGTAAATAGCCTACTCTCCGTCCCAAGGTATATCCGTAGGATCTAACTATCTATTATCAGATTCAAAGAGTCCTAGATATAAACTAGAAGAAATCCCCTTCTTCTCTCACTATAGCCAATGCTACGATCTAGCTCCAACTCTTAACCTAGCTATAATAGCCTAGTTACTTCGCAGAGTAACACACACTCTAGTATAACACTATTTAGATCTTCCAATAGAGCTCTAGTGTTTTCTCTCTCTAAGGGGATAAAGCGTTTGCATGAATGAGAAAAAGAAAAACAACGAATGAAAATGATTAGGTTGCTTGAGGATGTAAAGATGTTTTCCTGTGTAAGCTTGTGTATCTTTCTTCTTCGACTATCATCTTCATTTATACTCTTCTATGGAAATGTCTTCTAGCCGTTGTAGAGATGACCGTTTGAAGATGAATCTTATTTTCCATGAAGATCGTTTCTTGTTTGGAGATAAGGTGGACGTTGCAAGTCTTCAGCCCCTACGAACACGTCGAGTCCTTTACTCCTTGATCTTCTCGTCTTCTGTTGAATCGAGAGAGAATATATTTTCACCGTTTGTTATTTAGAAAATCTTCTAGAAGAGATTATCTATTCTTCGGTTGAGATCTTCCTTCGGTTGATAAGATCTTTGGTTGATGAGATCTTTCCGTTACAAAATCTTCAAATAAAATCTTCAACTCATTTTGAATCCTTGTTCCGTGCATCTATAATTCCAAGGCCCTTGATTTCGTCCTTTTGAACTTGTTATCTTCCTTTGTTCTTAAATCCAACTTCAAGGCCCTTGACATTTAGATATAAAGCCTACACTGAATTCAAACCAACTAAATATCTAGAAATATAATCAATACATTGTTAGTATATCCAACTGCTATATTTGTGTGAAGTCTTCCATCATGAATACCTGTAAACCATTTCAATCAACGAGGAGTTTTTAATCTCCCCCTTGATGGAAGACAACACAAATTCTCGTACCTACATTTGTTAGTTTAGCAATGCATATTAAAATCTCAAAACTAAAAATGTAGTATATCGAAATGTCGGATCATATTTCCCCCCCTTTGTCTTTCAACAAGGGAGGAAAAGCAGTCAAACCAGGAAGTCTTAAAAAAATGATTACAGACCCAAAACCAAATGTATTTCCAAACCAAAAAATTTTTTTTTCAAAAACACATGACATGCCGAGAGCTTCAGTTTTCCTTGTACCACTTGGAGGAACTTCCTTTCCCATAATAGTCACGTAGGAACATATCTCTCCATCGATCCTTTGCATCAGCAAGATCACGTTCTTTGAGAGATAAGTCTGTTCCTCTTTGTGTAGAATCCTTGGCATACTTCTTGACCACCCTAAATTCTTCAATTGTCAAGATATCTGGATCTTGTGGCAATGGCTGACGAATGGGTTTATCTTTGATAATCTTATGACATTGATCCATAACCTTCTCATCATCCTTATGAGTATCCTGTGCATCCTCCTTTGATATGGGCTTAATACTACTACCAGCTGTTGAAGACATAGCACTTACATGGAACAACTGATTAATTTTCTGAGTGAGAATGCCTAGTAAGTCTTGAGTTTTGGTCCATCTTATCAGTCATTGAAACTCTAAAATTCGCAAAATTAGATCTTAGTGAGGTCAATGACTCTTCCACAAATTCCAGCCGTTGCTGTGTAGTAAAGCTCCATTCAGGCTGCTGCATTAACACCCACACAGTACGAAACCCCTCCCGAGTCTTCTTATTTCCTATGGTCGCAAAGAATGCTTCATCTAATCCTCCATTGTAAAGATGCAACCCCTCATCAGAAAAATCTACTGAAAAGTGTCTGAATATTATGGGAAGCAAATTCCCATAAGGTAGGCGACTAGTACTTGGAGAATTAATTATATTCACCATATGAGACAAGACAATTTCAAGCAGATTTACCTTCAACCATTCAACGCATTATAAGTCAAGATCAGCACAAAGTTGGTTATAATCTCTTTGTTGGCAACTCTAGGGACTATGCATCTGTCTATAATAGCATAAACTATCCTAGCCTCTAGAGTTAAACAGGTGATGGATGGTGGTGACAAGGCATTAGGAAGAAGAAGTTGTTCTTTAGCTAGCCTTAAAGTTCTAGCAGGGTTTGAGTTTTCTGAAGCATCATATAGAGGAATTCCAAAGATATCTGCTAAAATTTCAGAAGTGAGGGTGATTTTCTTACCTTTGATAACCGAATCTAGAATCCACTCCCCTCTCTCACCTCTTGCAGTCAAGTTGGCATAGAACAACCTGGTCAGTCTAGGATATGTTGATTCTCCTGGATTCAACATAATCCATATAGAGCTTGCTTGGATCGCTTCAAGACCCGACATAGACGAGTAAGTAAACAGTTCGAAGTGTACTCCCTCACACATGCACTGATGAACTCGAACTCGATCCAGAGTCAGAACTTGAGTCAGAGTCAGACGACACTTGAACAACCCTCTGTCGTTTTGGAACTGAAGATGTTGCTTCGTTGATTGAAGGTCTCTTGAATGACAATTGAGAAAATTTTGAGAAGAAGATGAAGAGGGTTTTGGAAAATTAGAAGAGTAAAGCACCTTTCTTTCAAAGAAAAAGGGAAGCGGAAGAAATAAAGAGGGAAGAGAAGAGGTTTTTATGGGAAGAAGTCTAATCAACGTAAGATAAAAAGATTTTTAAGATCTTGGGAGAATCATTGATGATAAAAATTCCTTCCATAAATTTGGGTAACCACTTTTCAAAATCCTTTGAATTTGAAAACAAAACCTTTTGAAATCCCTTTTAAAGAATAAAAATTAGATAATTCAATATTTAAAAGATATGAATTTCTAATTGATCTGTTTTATTTATGTACCCTTTGATATATGTTGCAAGGCCCATAGAATTTTATTTCAAGGCCTTTGAAAACATCAATTGGGCTGCATGCGTAGGACGATTAAACTCGTTTACTCCCCCTACGTTAATGCTTCCTTGTTCAATATACCAAGCTCTAATCAAATAAAATTAAATTGTACTCAGGAAGAGGCTGGGTAAAGATATCTGCAAGCTGCAAGTTAGTTGAGATACAAGAAATCGAAACATCACCTTTCTCAACATGATCACGTATGAAGTGATGCCTTACATCAATATGCTTAGTCCTTGAATGTTGCACAGGATTTTTTGTTATAGAAATAGCACTAGTATTATCACATTTTATAGGAATACCTCTCAAGTCAAAGCTAAGGTCAAGAAGTTGTTGAGCAATCCAAAGAATTTGAGCACAACAGGCTCCTGCACCTATATATATTCGGCTTCAGCTGTGGATAGGGCAACAAAATTTTGCTTCTTGGAGTGCCAACTAATTAGGGATGACCCTAAGAATTGGCAACATCCAGAAGTACGTTTTCTATCGACCTTATAACCTGCAAAGTCTGCATCTGAATAGCCAACAAGATGAAACGAGCTTTGACGTGGGTACCATAACCCTAGATCCTTAATGCCATTGAGATACCAAAAAATTCTTTTCACAGCTATCAAGTGTGACTCTTTAGGATCAGCTTGAAATCTTGAACACATGCACACACTAAACATAATGTCAGGACGACTAGCAGTGAGATACAACAATAAACCGATCATACCTCGATACTCCTTTTATACTACACTTTTGCCATTCTTGTCATGATCTAGTGAAAGTGTTGAACTCATAGGAGTCTTTGCAACCTTAGATTGATCCATTTTGTACTTTTTATGCAAGTCTTTAGTATACTTGCTTTGATTGAGGAAAATTCCTTTCTTTGCTTGTGTAACTTGAAGTCCAAGAAAGAAATTTAGCTCTCCCATTAAGCTCATCTCAAATTCCCTGCACATAATATCTGAAAATTCCTTGCAAAGGGAATCATTAGTAGCACCGAATAATATTTCATAAACATAGATTTGTACTACTAAAATGTTGTTGCCTCTAGTTTTGATAAATAATGTTTTGTCAATCAAACCTCTTTTAAAATTGTTTTCAAGAAGATATTTAGACATTCTTTCATACCAAGCTTGAGGAGCTTTCTTAAGACCGTAAAGAGCTTTGTCTAATTTAAAAACATGATCCGGAAAATCATCATTTTCAAAACCAGGAGGTTGAGCAACGTAGACTTCTTCTTCTAAGAAGCCGTTTAGAAAAGCACATTTTACATCCATTTGAAAAAGTTTGATGGTCATGAAAGATGCAAATGCAAGTAGCATACGTATGGCTTCTAACCTGGCAACTGGAGCAAAAGTCTCCACATAATCAATACCTTCTTCTTGGTTATAACCTTGTGCTACAAGTCGTGCTTTGTTTCGTATGACTTTGCCACTTTCATCCAATTTGTTTCGAAAGACCCATTTCGTGCTAATAATTGATTGATGATTTGGTCTTGAAGTAAGAGTACATACCTTGTTTCTCTCAAATTGATTTAATTCATTTTGCATGGCAATGATCCAGTCTGGTTCTTGAAGAGCTTGAATGTAGTTCTTTGGCTCGACAAGTGATACAAACGCGGAGAAAGCACATAGATTATTCACTTTCGATCTAGTTTGAACATTAGCATTTGGATCTGAGATCACATTCTCTTGTGGATGATACGAGGAGTGTTGAATTTTTCTTCTTTTGACAGATGAAGTAGATCCAGAAGGTTGAGCTGTATATGTTTGACTAGATTCAGGTACCGTTTGTGTATTACCTGTTATTCCAATCTCAAGGCCTTGAAGTTGAGTTTCAAGCCCTTGAAGTGGAGTTCTATTATCACAGTTTCCAGTTTCAAGGACATGAAGGTGTGTTTCAAGGTCTTGAGGGTTTTCTTTGGTATCTTGAATCTTTTTCAGCATATTCTTGTCTTGAACTTTAGGATCTTCCTCTTCATCCGAAATGTGATCTTCTCTTTGATTCAGATTTAAATCTGCAAAACTCTCACTCAAAGTACCATCATTGCTTTCATAAAAAATAATATGAATGCTTTCCTCAACAACTTTGGTACGTTTGTTATATACTCGATAAGCTTTGCTATTTGAAGCATATCCTATGAATATAGCTTCATCACTACCTGCATTAAATTTCCCACGATTGTCCTTGCCATTGTTGTGACCAAAACAAGTACATCCAAAAAGTTTGAAATATGAAATATTTGGTTTTCTTCCTTTGAAGAGTTCATAAGGAGTCTTTTTCAAAATAGGGCGAATTAAACATCTATTTAAAATATAATTTGCAGTGTTTACTACTTCAGCCCAAAAACTTTTTGGCAAGTTGTTTTCTAAGTGCATTGTCCTAGACATATCCTCAAGAGTGCAGTTCTTACGTTCCACAACTCCATTTTGTTGAGGAGTTCTAGGAGCTGAAAAATTATGAGAAATACCGTATTTTGCACAAAAAAAATCAAACTTTAGTTGATCAAATTCTCTACCATGATCACTTCTTATAGAAACAATGGGTAGGTTTTTCAAACTTTGTAACTCCTTACACAATTTTGAAAACTCAAATAAAGCTTCAGATTTTTCAAGTAGAAAAGATATTCATGTAAAGCGAGAGAAATCATCCACTATAACAAGGATGTATTGTTTTCCTCCGGGAGATTTGACATGCATAGGTCCACAAAGATCCATATGTAAAAGTTCAATAGGTCGAGAAGAACTTACAGCTTTCTTGGGTTTGAATGAACCTCTTGTTTGTTTACCTTGTGTACACGCTTTACATAGGTCAGTAACCTTGATATTTTGGTTTGGCAAACCACATACCAAATCTTTTATAAGTAGCTTCTGCATGGTATGCATGCTTGCGCGACCAAGTCTTCTATACCAAAGCCTTGGATCATCAGTCAAGGCCTTTAGACATTTTAGCTTAGTTCCTACAACTTGGTTAGTACTCAAAGAATAAACATTATTACATCTAGGAGAAGTAAGCAACACTTCTCCCGTCTTTATGTCTTGAACTTCACATTTTTCTGACTCAAACATGACTTTATTACCTTTATCACAAATTTGAGAAATACTTAGCAAATTATA
Organism: Fagopyrum esculentum; assembly: GCA_033239045.1. NCBI lineage: Eukaryota > Viridiplantae > Streptophyta > Magnoliopsida > Caryophyllales > Polygonaceae > Fagopyrum > Fagopyrum esculentum. Next base: position 62,766,992 of record BSUD01000003.1, on the reverse strand, counting down.
TTTCAAGACATCAACTAAATAAACATCAACAATAAAGTTGGATGAATTATAGCAAATTTTACCAATGCCAACTATGTCACACTTTCCTTTATCACCAAGTGTAATAGTTCCAGATGATTGCTTCGTTAAATATGAGAATAAAGAGCTTTTTCTACTCATTTGTCTTGAGCAACCACTATCAAATATCCATTTGTGCACCTTTACCTTTGTGATATCCTGCAAAACAACAAACATCAACCTTTCCAAGTCGACCAAATGGCATATTTTGGTTCATACTCAGGTTCGATCATGTTTGGTGGTCTAGTACCTTTAGGAACCTAGATTTGTTTGACCTGTTTCCTTAAAAATAAAGGATAGGTGTTTCTAATGATATAAGGATCATTTATTCTATATGGACATGTAGATTTAACATGACACTTTTTACAACAGTAGAAACAAGAAGGCATACGAATGCTCCCTTTGGCCTTGACAAAAGTAGTGGTAGGTTTTCTAGGAAAGTTCTTGTGATACCCTATACCATTTTTGTTAAGGAAAGATTGTTGTTCACCCATCATTCTTTCCATATTAGCTTCGGAACGAGTAAACTTAATAAGTGCTGCCTTCTGGTCTTGACACGTTAAAGTCAAATAAACTTTCTCTTTCTCTAAATCGATATAGTTTCGATGAAGAAGAGAGGTTGTCCTTGAGAACAGTTTTCTAACTCCAAGGTCTTGATATTGTCATCAAGGTCTTCCTTTTCTGTGTTAAGATTTTCAATTTCCAAAGACATTTCACTCAATTGTCTATCTTGTTCATGAAGCTTTTCTTTTAAAGAATTTATCCTTGTTCATGAAACTTAATAAGTGCTGCCTTTTGAGTCATCTTCATGATCGGCCATAAGACACAAGTTTGCTTGTTCTTTTTCATCTTCTCATTGATTTCTTAATTCTGAATCACTCCATGAAGCAACCAAAGCTTTCTTCTTTCTATTATTTTTCTTGAAGTTGGTCCTCTTCTTTTGTGGACAATCCTTCACCAAATGATCTATTTCACCACATTCAAAACAAGTCAGTAGTCTCGTTTTAATAGAGTTAGAAAACTTACCTAGGGTTTTGATGCTCGTGGAAATTCTCTGTTTGCAGATTGTTTCTTTAACTTGAGAATTCTTGCGAGACCCTTTGAGATCATGGCGAGTGCATCTTCTTCATCATCATCACTTTCGTCTTCATTAGATGGTAACTCATCTCTTCTGGATTTTAATGCCAAATTCTTGGAGTTGGATGGGAGTTCTCCATCTTCTTCACCAAGAACCATTTCATGTGTGATGAGTTTTCCAAGTAGATCATCCAGAGGAAGAGTATTGAGATTTTGAGCTTCTTCAATAGTAGTCATCTTTGGTCCCCACTTGGCTTTAGGTAAGCTCCTTACAACCTTCCTCACTTTCTCTTCATTTGTGAAGATCTTTCCTAGTGAGTCCAGATTGTTCACGATCTCAGTAAATCTGGTGAACATTTCTTTGACTATTTCATTTGGATTCATCTTGAATAGCTCATATTGTCTGAGAAAGATGTTAATCTTAGTTTCCTTGACTTGAATGTTCCTTCCTAAGTAACAACAAGCTTATCCCATATTTCTTTAGCACTCTTGCGTGATGAGATGCGGTTAAATTCATTTGCATCTAATCCACAGTATAGTAGATTTATTGCTTTATAATTCATTGACACACTCTCCATATCAACCTTTGTGAAGTTTGATTCCTTCTTTGGGACTTGGACGCCTTCAACCATTGTCATTGGAACTTTAGGTCCATTTTGAGTAATGCTCCAAAGCTCCATATCCTGGTCAATAATGAACATATGCATGAGTGCTCTCCAATGAGCGAAGTTGTTGCCACAGAAGACTCGTGGTCGGGATGAGGATCTTCCTTGAACAAATCCACCATCACCTACAAGATTCATGATGAGTCTCACTGATGGTTAAATCAATAAATGTGAGTCTAGCTCTGATACTAATTGAAGAACCGGTAGGTGATATAAATAATATAAATGATACTCTAGAAGGGGGGTTGAATAGAGTATGGGAACTTTTCGAAAAACCAAATCTCAAGGCCTTGAAACTCCTTTCAAGGACCTTGATGTCAATATGTGCTTCTAGTGAAACTTTGATTTGAAGGGCTTTGAAACTCTATTTTAAGGGCCTTGACTTCTTGCTCTTGCAAAACAAAGTTAGTCATAGTAAAGTATATATGGTGCGGAATTGAAAAGATTGACACGAAGATATGTTTACGAAGTTCGGCTCTAAATAGCCTACTCTCCATCCCAGGGTATATCCGTAGGATCTAACTATCTATTATCAGCTTCCAAGAGTCCTAGATACAAACTAGAAGAAATCCCCTTCTTCTCTCACTGTAGCCAATGCTACGATCTAGCTGTAACACCCCAAATCCGCGGGACTCAGGGCGCTACAGGTTGGGACCTCACAATGGGTCCCGACCCTTAGCTTGACAACAATTTCACCGGATCTTTCAACAAGGCACAAATAAAGGCAAAATCAAAACACATTTTTATGCAAATGAAAAGAAAACCCGAAACAATACAACAAAGGACTTCAGCCGAGATACAACACAAAAACCGAACGCCAAATACACGACATACAAAACACAACAATCGAAGGACAAAACCCAACTCAACTCCAACCAAAACCCCTCCTAAAATGTACGGAACCCCGGCTGCCCACTCTTCCGGATCTCTCGACCGCATTCCTAACCTGCAAGGCAATCTACAACAATCGGTATAAAACCGTTAGCTAATATTCGAGGCATTAGAATCAAGGTGAAAGGCACAAACACAAGTCAATCATCACAAACACGCAATACACTCTAAGCACACAAGTCCGGTTTATTATCTTATTATTATTAAGTCATATCCCGTTCTAATTCAGCTTAGGTTGTGACACGAGACTCACCGAAACTCGCCTCGGTCCCTACTTACCGGCATGGAATGGTACTGATGCATCCGACCGTCTACCAGCACGGGATAGTCGCCGAGAACCTCCTAGCTCTCGCGGGAGCCAGACAAGTTGTCACCGCCCGTTATCATACACTTGGGCCAAAATAATATAAAGGTAGGTAATCCTAATTCCGGTTTAGTTGTTATAAATAATAAACACACACCACCAAACACACATCAATGCTAATACAAGAAATACGAGCTAAGTAAGTCCGGAGACTTACCTCGTCCCAAAGATAATCCCGCTATATCCCGCTCTCAGCTTCCCGCATGAAGACACTCAACGCCTGTAAAAAGGCACACGATCAACATCTTTCTCACATGCTAGAAGTCCTTAGACTTCTAGTCCCAATGATCTCGCAAGATCATAAACCATAACCATGATAGGATAACAACCTCCTAATCCTCACGATCTCACAAGGTCATAACCATCACAACACATAGTAGGATACTCTCGTCCTAGTCTCCACAATCTCAAAAAGATCATACAACCATAATCTCAATCCACATAAGCTCACAAGATCAACTCAAACACTCAACGCCCTACAACCCTCACAAGATAACATCAACACCTCAAGCGTTAAAACATTTCACAATCCTCAAACATTCACCTAAGGTCCAAAGCCACTACTTGGCATTCACGCTAAGTTATGCTAGATCCAACCTAGTATGATACTAATACTAAACATAACTAAATCGAGGAAGGAGATACTCACACGACGTCAAAAGATAAATGTCGAATCTTGGACTCGTTAGGCCTTTATCGGGGCGCTTCCGGACCTAAAACAAAAGCTACACAAATTTAGCTAATACGCTAAATTTGATTGTAATATATATAAGATATATTATTATAAGGTAAACTCATTTTCAAAACCAAGGTTCAAAATCACTAAAACATTTTCCGGGGAAATTTATACAATTTATAAACACGGGTCAAAACCCGCCGATAAATCCTTGGGCCATATTCTGAAAATAATCCATCAAAGGGCATAATATATATATGGTATATAAATATAAGAATACCCCGGCAATTAAAATCCAATGTTAAAACCCGTTAACACATTTTTTGGGGCAATATATACACTTGTATAAACATGGGCATTTTCATAATATAAAACTTTGGGCCAAAACTGTAATTAAGTCCGGCAGGGGTATAATTGATACATTCTAAAAATCTGGGTAAAAACTGTAAATACAAAGTAGTGGGTAACATTTGCAATTATACCTAAAGTTAGGGGGCCCGATTTAATTTCTCAAAAAGGTCATCTTCAACCCTAAACAACACGCAGAAGGGAAAAGTTGGGAAGGAGAAGGCGGCGGTGAGCTGGAGGCAGGGCTGTCGGCTCCTTTGACGGCGACAGAGGGTCCGGGATCGACGGAGGCAACCCAGGCGGTGGCGGCGGCGTCTCGTGTGAGGGATCCCTCCATTGAATCAGGTGGAGGCGAGTCTAGACTGGGGAAGCGTCTCCACGACGACAGTGGAACGAGGGCGGCGAATCTCAAGCGCCAGTGGCGAGGACAGGGCAAAGAGGTCCTCCGGTGGGCTTAGATGGGCCTCGATGGTAGTGGCGAGGCACAAAGGGCTTTCTGGATCCGGTGAAGCGAAGGCGGTGGGAAGTCAGGGCAAGCAGGGGCTCTCTCTCCGGCGGTCTTGTTGACAGTCCCAACGGGACTTGGCTTCTCTTCCCGGTGGTGTGGCGGTGGAAGGACTGCGCAGGGGATCCACAGCGGGGTGGGGCGAGCAGGCGATGCAGGGAAGCCTCCAACAGGCGAAGGCTGTGGGGAGCCATGGTTGTCCCAAGGCCAGTGAGAGTTGAAGGGAGGAGGAAGAGGTAAGGAGAGCTGATAGATGTTGTTGTTGTCTGCTGATGCGAGACTCGCATGAAACAAGAAGGGGATAGGAAGTGAAGAGGGGGGTTGGGTTATAGAAGATAGAGGGGGATAGGAGGGGGATAGGAAGGGTCTGCAAAGCATCAAAGAGGGAAGTGAGGTTGAACGTGAGGGTTGAGAGGTCTAGGTAGCTACTGTAGAGGCTAGGAAGAGGAAGGCATGTAGCTGGGCGGCAATCACCCAAAACCCAAAACCCAACCACAAGGAACTTAAAAAAAAAGGAAACAATAAACTAAAATAAAATAATTAGATCGGAAATACTCGGATTAGGATTTTCAAATTGGAAAACTTTTCCGAAAATAATAAAGCGGATACACTCGAACTTATCCAATAATAATATTTTACTCCAAAAATATATGTCGCGTCGTAAAATACTTTTAAATAAATATAACCCATTAAATATCGATAAAAGCCGCAAGAACAAAAACGCAAACGCGCCTAAACTTGGGGCGTTACATTAGATCCCCCTAAAAACAAGTTTCGTCCCGAAACTTGCTATGCGTCGAACTTCTCGGTCCCTAAGGCCGAGGTATGAACTCTCAAACTAAGAAGGCTTAAACCTTCTAATCTAAACACATCATCCACTCAAACTACCACTACAAGATATATCAGCTCATAAAGCACATTTCAACACATGACACAAATTACACATGCACATAACTCAACCAAAGAAAGAACTATGTCTAACACGTCGATTCTATCGATGCTATAATATCCTTCGTCTTTCAGTTAGCCTCATTGATTCTTCGTTTGCCCCTAGATCATCATGTCTGACAACATGTCTCGAGTCATGCATGTACCCTCTCGACTGATACATATGAAATACCGGGTGAACACTCTCTATTCTTGGCGGCAACGCCAAATTATAAGACACTTCTACAACTCGCGCTAAGATCTCACAAAGGTCAAAATATCGAAACTCAACGTCCTTCACGGTTTCGATGCAGCATTTACATTATGTTTCTCATTGATCGTCTGTAACTAAGAAGATTGAATCTTCCCATTTATACCTTGACTTTGGTCCTTGTCAATCCAAACTTGATGTTACGTTCCCTCCATTCTTGTTCCAAGTTCCAGGTAATGAAGGAAGTACTTACTTTATCCGCTTCTACTAATGAGACACGCATGCTATTACTTTTACATCGCTCCGCAATACTCGATCAAGACCGTGTCTTGAAGAATCACCAGTACACTTCAAACTCATAAAACCACAAGGTAAATCAAAACAATTGCACCAATGAATGCCCTCTTAACTCTCAGCAACTCCTTTGTCAATTATTTGCTCCATTCAGTACTTCATTGTCATCCGGAGTAGGTTACCATAATTGGTGTTATACAACTTCTCCCTTCACAGATCTGGTAAAGCTCAGCATATCCAAGAAAACTTGTAACCTCTACCACATCTTTCGGGGTTTGCCATCCCGAGACAACATGTCATATGTCTCTCCTTTTTCAAGAGTAGATCCAAAATATCTCATCCGGGCATCAGTAAGCCCATATGGAATAACTATAACTCGTAGTGACTCTGATTGGTCCAAAATGCCGTACTTGCAATATCTCAGACTCAAATTTTCAATTGGTGACTATCGAATCTTAACTTAATATTAGAAGAGACTACTGACCCTAGAAACCGGTCAAGTAGATCGTACATACGTTGGAAGGGATACTTGTTCATCATTGTTATCATGTTCAGCTCACTATAATGTACAAACAGAGATAACCGTCCCTCTTTTCGCAAACTGGTGTTCTTCATAACAACTTCAAATCAAGAGTTTAAGATATGTTCCAATATGAACTTTAAATCAAGAGTTCAATATAACGTCTGGTGTTCTCTATGACATTTCACTATTTCTAATGAAATCTTATCACTAAATTCTTGCAATTTCTCCTTCACTTGCTTCCACAACTCATGTCTATGCACAAGTGTTATCCCATACGACGCCTTAGACATCGGAATTAAATCAAGCTCGACCTTACTGGAAAATTCCATATTCTAACGTATTGGAGTCCGTGATATCTCAGTTTTCATCTTTTCTCTTCCCGTCACATATCGTAATAACCGACACAATCTTGTCTTATCACTTTACAAGTGGTCATGATACTAATGATCTACCCCGATATGTTGGGGTGACGTCCTTTAAACACGTGTATTGTTCCATTTGTAGCTACAATGTTGACCGTCCTTTTTCAATGATCCTTCATCTCCTGAACTCGTGGAACTGGCTCGAATTTCCCGACTCTTGAAGCCTTGGTTAAACAATAATTCAACTTAATATCTCTTCTCACTTCAAAGGGATGGCGATAATAACATCTCTTGATCTCGCGCATGTGTTCAGTCACAAAGGTCTTAACTACAAGACTCGTTCATGCCTTATAACAAATTGATACAATCTCCTTCGGTCCCTTGGACATCCCAACCTATGGGAGGAGCTCTCCGTATCCCACATCAGCTTTCACTATAGACATCCTTTCTTTCAGTAGGTGTAGAACCTTACACTTCATTTCCTTATGCAACGTCAAACCAACCATAGAGGCTCTAACCTCAATCTTTCATGTACTTCTTGTACGTCTCATATCGACTTCAAACTTTGAAACTCAGTTTTCTCTTACTCTTGTTGGTCACCCTATGCACTTCTTGATATTCTATGAGCAACTTCACATCTGTGACAGTGTGCCTTTAGGCAGAATTTCCCAACCACAACTCTAGAAGATCCACTCATGATTCCACCAGTACTAACATCATAACCCTAAGCTTGCAGCGTTGCCCCAATCCAGATTCCTCGTTCCGTCATAGCCACTATGGCTTCGTTACACGAGTCACAAAAACCTTGACTTAGCTTGGCTCGTGAAAACATGGCATCCATAACCTTAGAACAAACATATCACACCTCCCCTTATATATACCCTCTTTCCACACAACAACTATAGAAGACTCACTTTCTCTTGTTTCTTCTAGTTCTCTTCACCTTAACCGAACTTTAAAAATTTTGATCCGTGTCATTGCCCCATATGCCAATCCCATGAACTAATAAGGTTGCATAGGTTCGTCACAATCCCTTCCTAGGAGGTCTATTATAGTTATTTGCTTTCACCTCAATCCATACTACTTGATTAAAACACTTGCACTTTTGTTGATACAACTCCTTATTGCTGACATTTAACCACCGGGAATGTTCCAAGTTCTTGTTACCCCTATTCCTGATCTCATCTCTTGGGCTACTCTCCCTACCATTTTACTACACTTTCCATCTTAACACTCTCATAAAAGCTACCCTCCCCGAGGAACTCTACCTTAAACTCCGTTAGTTCCTTCTTCATTTCATGTTTCCTCATCTTTATAAGGTAACTATATCTTCTTTGCATTGTTGTTTCATATAACTCCCTTTCATAGGCTTAACCGTCTTCATTGATGTCTTTCAAGAGCACATTCCCAAATATTATTAGCCTAGATAGCATCCACTTGCGTTCCTCTTGGTTGGTATCTTAAGTCTTTCGATTAAAGCTCCTTGTTTCCTCTTTCATCTTCTTAAACCATCATCTATATGCACTTTTTTCTTCTTGATGTTGCTTTGCCTTCTCACCATAGCGAAAAACGGTTGACCCTCTTAAAGACATTCTACTAGGTGAACCTTCACCACATGATTCTTCTCGTAGCCTCATATATCCGAAGAAAGTCACCCACTTGGGATCTCATAAAATAGATGCTTCACCTTTTGATACCTCCGTAAGCTTAACTTACGGGTCTCTTAAATCTTATGTGATTGGTTCAACCACACCTCTCATCTCGACTCCCATACCTAGGAGCGTCTAAGGAAAGCTTCACTTCTCGTAATGGAACACCGCCTTTAACCTTGTTAGAATGCACCCATCTCCTCCTCGATTTGCATCTTTAGTTGTCCATGCGTCTTCTTGAAGAACTTAAGTTCGTTTTCACTATTGGTCTCATTGTCGTACAATCCCGGTTTCTTTATAACCACATATATACCTTAACGTTGCTCCCTTTACTTGTATTGCTCCATCTCGGTCTCTCTTTAGTCGTCTCGAGTTCTTCTTTCTACTTGTTTGTCCTTTGTTTATGTCATCGCTAATCCTCCTCTTCGACATCCTTGTAAAGGAATCCGAGAATGCCATGGTATTCGTTAACACGAAATGCTCAACTCGATATTTGAGTGCATCCTCCACGTATGAACGCTATTCCAAGCCAACCACTTCTTCTTTAAAGGTGATGATACTATACTTATCATCTTTTCTATTAGGTCCCGTAACTCCATATGCTACTATATATAATAAGAATATGTATACATAACTATATAAATCCTAAGTCCATATCACTACCAATATAATACATCAAGCATTTCATCCACAATATAAGGTCCCAAAACATATAACCGTCCACATATATAACTACACATATATCCAGTTCATCATGCAACATACAATCACAACAGAACATATCAATTCTATCATGCATAACTACAAATCTCATATCCATATCTACATATATATATAAATCAAGGTCCAATAAACTAAGCTGCCGAGATCCGCGGAAGGAGTGGTGGTCCGTACATTCTACCCCGACTCATGCATGTGATTTTGAAAACGAAAACTCAGAACCCGCGGGGTTCTGTTTATTCCTTAATCGGCCTTTAGAAGATTGCGAGTGCCATTGTTGTCAACCTAGGGCTCTGATACCACTTTTGTAACACCCCAAATCTGCGGGACTCAGGGCGCTACAGGTTGGGACCTCACAATGGGTCCCGACCCTTAGCTTGACAACAATTTCACCGGATCATTCAACAAGGCACAAATAAAGGCAAAATCAAAACACATTTTTATGCAAATGAAAAGAAAACCCGAAACAATACAACAAAGGACTTCAGCCGAGATCCAACACAAAAACCGAACGCAAAATACACGACATACAAAACACAACAATCGAAGGACAAAACCCAACTCAACTCCAACCAAAACCCCTCCTAAAATGTACGGAACCCCGGCTGTCCACTCTTCCGGATCTCTCGACCGCATTCCTAACCTGCAAGGCAATCTACAACAATCGGTATAAAACCGTTAGCTAATATTCGAGGCATTAGAATCAAGGTAAAAGGCACAAACACAAGTCAATCATCATAAACACGCAATACACTCTAAGCACACAAGTCCAGTTTATTATCTTATTATTATTAAGTCATATCCCGTTCTAATTCAACTTAGGTTGTGACACGAGAGTCACCGAAACTCGCCTCAGTCCCTACTTACCGGCATGGAATGGTACTGATGCATATGACCGCCTACCGGCACGGGATAGTCGCCGAGAACCTCCTAGCTCTCGCGGGAGCCAGGCAAGTTGTCACCGCCCGTTATCATACACTTGGGCCAAAATAATATAAAGGTCGATAATCCTAATTCCGGTTTAGTTGTTATAAATAATAAACACACACCACCAAACACACATCAATGCTAATACAAGGAATACGAGCTAAGTAAGTCCGGAGACTTACCTCGTCCCAAAGATAATCCCGCTATATCCCGCTCTCAGCTTCCCGCAGGAAGACACTCAACGCTTGTAAAAAGGCACACAATCAACATCAATCTCACATGCTAGAAGTCCTTAGACTTCTAGTCCCAATGATCTCGCAAGATCATAAACCATAACCATGATAGGATAACAACCTCCTAATCCTCACGATCTCAGAAGGTCATAACCATCACAACACATTCTAGGATACTCTCGTCCTAGTCTCCACAATCTCAACAAGATCATACAACCATAATCTCAATCCTCATAAGCTCACAAGATCAACTCAAACACTCAACGCCCTACAACCCTCACAAGATAACATCAACACCTCAAGCCTTAAAACATTTCACAATCCTCAAACATTCACCTAAGGTCCAAAGCCACTACTTGGCATTCACGCTAAGTTATGCTAGATCCAACCTAGCATGATACTAATACTAAACATAACTAAATCGACAAAGGAGATAGTCACACGACGTCAAAAGACGGATGTCGAATCTTGGACTCGTTAGGCCTTTATCGGGGCGCTTCCGGACCTAAAACAAAAGCTACAAAAATTTAGCTAATACGCTAAATTTGATTGTAATATATATAAGATATATTATTATAAGGTAAACTCATTTTCAAAACCAAGGTTCAAAATCACTAAAACATTTTCCGGGGAAATTTATACAATTTATAAACATGGGTCAAAACCCGCCAATAAATCCTTGGGCCATATTTTGAAAATAATCCATCAAAGGGCATAATATATATATGGTATATAAATATAAGAATACCCCGGCAATTAAAATCCAATGTTAAAACCCGCTAACACATTTTTCGTGGCATTATATACACTTGTATAAACATGGGCATTTTCATAATATAAAACTTTGGGCCAAAACTGCAATTAAGTCCAACAGGGGTATAATTGATACATTCTAAAAATCTGGGTAAAAACTGTAAATACAAAGTAGTGGGTAACATTTGCAATTATACCTAAAGTTAGGGGGCCCGATTTAATTTCTCAAAAAGGTCATCTTCAACCCTAAACAACACGCAGAAGGGAAAAGTTGGGAAGGTGAAGGCGGCGGTGAGCTGGAGGCAGGGCTGTCGGCTCCTTTGACGGCGACAGAGGGTCCGGGATCGACGGAGGCAACCCAGGCGGTGGCGGAGGCGTCTCGTGCGAGGGATCCCTCCATTGAATCAGGCGGAGGCGAGTCTAGGCTGGGGAAGCGTCTCCACGATGACAGTGGTACGAGGGCGGCGAATCTCAAGCGCCAGTGGCGAGGACAGGGCAGAGAGGTCCTCTGGTGGGCTTAGACGGGCCTCGATGGTAGTGGCGAGGCACAAAGGGCTTTCTGGATCCGGTGAAGCGAAGGCGGTGGGAAGTCAGGGCAAGCAGGGACTCTCTCTCCGGCGGTCTTGTTGACAGTCCCAACGGGACTTGGCTTCTCTTCCCGGTGGTGTGGCGGTGGAAGGACTGCGCAGGAGATCCACCGCGGGGTGGGGCGAGCAGGCGATGTAGGGAAGCCTCCAACAGGCGAAGGCTGTGGGGAGCCATGGTTGTCCCAAGGCCAGTGAGAGTTGAAAGGAGGAGGAAGAGGTAAGGAGAGCTGATAGATGTTGTTGTCTGCTGATGCGAGACTCGCATGAAACAAGAAGGGGATAGGAAGTGAAGAGGGGGTTGGGTTGTAGAAGATAGAGGGGGATAGGAAGGGTCTGCAAAGCATCAAAGAGGGAAGTGAGGTTGAACGTGAGGGTTGAGAGGTCTAGGTAACTACTGCAAAGGCTAGGAAGAGGAAGGCATGTAGCTGGGCGGCAATCACCCAAAACCCAAAACCCAACCACAAGAAACTTAAAAAAAAGGAAACAATAAACTAAAATAAAATAATTAGATCGGAAATACTCGGATTAGGATTTTCAAATTGGAAAACTTTTCCGAAAATAATAACGCGGATACACTCGAACTTATCCAATTATAATATTTTACTCCGGAAAGATATCTCGCGTCGTAAAATACTTTTAAATAAATATAAGCCATTAAATATCGATAAAAGCCGCAAGAACAAAAACGCAAACGCGCCTAAACTTGGGGCGTTACACTAGCTCCAACTCTTAACCTAGCTATAATAGCCTAGTTACTTTGCAGAGTAACACACACTCTAGAATAATACTATTTAGATCTTCCAATAGAGCTCTAGTGTTTTCTCTCTTCTTCGACCGTCATCTTCATTTATACTCTTCTTGGAAATGTCTTCTAGCCATTGTAGAGATGACCGTTTGAAGATGAATCTTTTTTTCCATGAAGATCGTTTTTTGTTTGGAGATAAGGTGGACGTTGCAAGTCTTCAGCTTCTACGAACAAGTCGAGTCCTTTACTCCTTTATCTTCTCGTCTTCTGTTGAATCGAGAAAGAAGATATTTTTTCCGTTTGTTGTTTAGAAAATCTTCAAGAAAAGATTCTCTATTCTTCGGTTGAGATCTTCCTTCGGTTGATAAGATCTTTGGTTGAAGAGATCTCTCCGTTACAAAATCTTCAAATAAAATCTTCAACTCATTTTGAATGCTTGTTCCGTGGATCTATAATTCCAAGGCCCTTGATTTCGTCCTTTTGAACTTGTTATCTTCCTTTGTTCTTGAATCCAACTTCAAGGCCCTTGACATTTAGGTATAAAGCCTGCACTGAATTCAAACCACCAAATATTTAGAAATATAATCAATACATTGTTAGTATATCCAACTGCTATATTTGTGTGAAGTCTTCTATCATCAACACTTGTAAACCATTTCAATCAAGGTGGAGTTTTCAGAAGCTTAACATGCTTTGGTCGGAACTAAATAGCCATGAAACAGTGCTTTGTAAGTTTCTCTATATTTCATATTTACTTACTGAAAATACCATACTTGAACATATTGATTTGTAGGTTGGTGATGTAAATTGAGTTTGGAGGGGGTAATGTTGTTAAAATCTAGGTGTTATCAAATATGTGGAAAGTTTAAAGTCACCTTTGATACTTACTAATTGCTTCATGTGAGAAAGCATTTAATGATGATGGCGGCTTCAAGCAGCGAAATTAGCTTTCTATCAAAAAAGTTGGTCATGGTATGAGAACTATATTTCTTCATATTTATTTTCTATCAGTTACATTTCAAATTTTGGGTTATGGGATCTGATAGGTGATGGAATCATTATCATTTAGGATAGTTTTTAGAGTCTTTTTATTGCATTTATGTCGGTTTATACTACTAACTCTTTGGTCCACAAGAAGAAGACTAAAAGAAGCTAAGGAAGGAGTTATAGGTACCGCCCCTGCGTCACTCCTTGTGGAATTAGCTTTCTATCAAAAAAGCTTCTGTTGCCTCACCGCCCTTGTGGAGCCTTGCCACCGCCCCTGCGGGTGATGCCTTACACCGGAGCGCTCCCTGTGCCTTCACCAGCGCCAGCCATGAAGTGTGTCACCGCCCATGCGCCACTCCTTGGCGCCCCTGCGGTGACCTACCCTGAAGAGACGAAGACCAGCTCCCCTGCGCCTTCCGCTAAGCCCCTGTCTGCGCCTCAACCTGGGAGCTGGAAGATGAAGAGGCTGTGTCACCGCCCCTGCGTTGACATAGGGACGCCCCGGCGGCTTGGCATCAGAAACGTCAGGAAGTCGAAGGGTCAGACGTTTGAAGAGCATTGAAGATCCGCCCCAGCGGAATTGCTTAGCGCCCCTGCGGCCATGAAGAAGATCAAGCGTTTTTGCCTTCACCGCTCCTGCGGAGCTGAAGGCCGCCCCTGCGGTTTAATGTCAAAAGCTTTACTCCGGCTGTTTACACGACCTTTATAGCATTAAAGGTGGTTGTTTTGGGCCATCCATTTACTCCTATTTAGTGTATTTTGTAGTATAAATAGTGTTTGGTTGATTGCTAGAATGATCCATCTTATCATCTTGTTAACCAACAAATTATCCACTTAGATTGTCTTGCTACCTTTGTAATGAGTTGCTAACTCCCTTGCTACATTGGGTTGGTTTGAAGCTGCATTGTTACTTTGGTTGTAAGTTCTTTATAATATAAGTTTTCCTTCAGTAATACTTTGTGTTTCCTTGATCTCCATTGTCTAATTGCATGTTTACTATTGCTTGAGATTGATCACCTTAGGTTCTAAAGTGCATGCAAACAGCTAGGATTAATAGGTTCCAGGTTCGGGTCTTTAATCTAGTAGCAACTTTAAGTAATAACGAGTTGTGATTACTTAAAGAAAGGGAACACAAATATAAAGATAAGTTTAACGGTTTTAATCTTCTCTTGGTATCCCTTAGTCTTTATTTGAAAGCTAACTTTTTATTTGTTCTTGTAGGTTTACGGAACACTAACCTATTAAGTTGTGTTTATGCCGGTTGGCTCAACACATATATATGATCGAGACGGGAGATTACTTGAAAACTTGTAAAAGGAACTCACAAAAGTAGCAATTGCTTGCTTAGAATCAACCTAGTGTAGATTCATCCATTATTGTCTTACTTGTCGTATTGATCGTTTTCATAAGTTTTTGTGTGCATCAATTCAACCAACCCCCCCCCCTTTGTTACTTGTCACTATAATCGATAATCGCATCTAAAATACCTTAACTCTCTTGGGTTCGACCCTTTCTTAATCACTATACTTGTTCTTAGTGCTAAGTCGGGATTTACTTTTGATTGGGTATAGACGACCATAGAAATACCTTCGGTCAAATTTTGGCGCCGTTGCCGGGGAGTTTTAGTGTTTTATTGTTATTATTGATTATTGGTTTGAACTATTTTTATGGTTTAAACTCGTGCTACTAACTCCGGCTTTGCTTCTTTTGATCCAGAAATTGAGAGGACGCACATCCGGTAATGAAGATAACAACAACTTCAACAAGAGATGGCTGACCGTACTCTTTGTCAACTTACGCAGCCCACCTTGGCTCAAAACCTTCTTGCTGTCACTATACTGGCATTAGGGGAAGGAGTCAAGCACCCTCTTGAGCTCAAGCCGGGCCTCATTCACTTGCTCCCATCCTTCCATGGGCTAAGTGGTGAAGACCCCATCAAGCACCTTGGGAAGTTCCATACCGTGTGTATGAGCATGAAGCCGGCCAACATTACCGAAGAACAAACCAAGATGAGGGCATTCGGTTTCGCACTCAAAGATTTCGCGGATGATTTGTATTACCACCTTCCATCCGGGAGTATTGACACTTGGGAGAACCTTCACAAGGCGTTCTTGGATAAATAGTTTCCAGCTAAGAAGGCCAATAGCTTGAAGAAAGCTATAAGCAACATCGAGCAAGAGGCAAAAGAAACACTCTACGAGTACTTCGAAAGGTTTGCACGCCTCCGATCCAGCTATCGTTTTCACGGATATTCAACTCAAGATCTAGTCTTGTACTTGTACAACGGCTTTCTAGACAATGAAAGGAGGATCGTTGATGCAGCTTGCGGAGGTAATATTTTTAACTCTACTCCTGACCTTGCTTTGGAAAAGATACAGGAACTAGCGGAAGGTACTCGGAACTTTGGAAGGACCCCGGCTAAAAAAGGAGTTCATGCTGTGAGTTCCGGGAAGAGCGAGATTTCTACCGAGCTCGCGGAGTTGAAGGAAATGGTGAAGAGACTAACACTCATGGGAATGCCACAGCAGCTCAAGGCTTGTGGAGTTTGTGCTGACCCGTATCATCCAACGGACATGTGTCCACAAGTCCAAGATGACGATGCTGAGGTAAACGCAATGGGTTATGGACAACCACAGCAGCAAAGACCTAGGAACGATCCCTATGCACAGAATTTCATGCAAAACTAGCGTGACCAACAGAAATTTTGTTGGAGGGATCAACAAAACCAACAACAGCAGCCCCGTCAAGGTAAGTATCACTCAACTGAAGATATGTTGCAGGTTTTGAATAAACACTTTGCTACTCGTGTCCAAACAACAGAATCTAGCATCAAGAACCTTGAAAAAAAGGTTTGTCAAATGGCGGAAGCCATTACAAAAATCGAAATTAGGTCCTCCGGAGGATTACCTTCACAAATCGTTATAAACCCAAAGGTGATGCTCGAAGAGGCTCAATCATAGAGGAAGAGTCCCTACGTCGAGCCAACGACGTAAAACAAAGGCGCTGCTCGGGAGGCAACCCGAAGAAATAAAAAGAGGAGTTTCTGTCAAGAAAACCACCCCTGCGGCTCTAAGTCCCCGCCCCTGCGGTGACACCCAAGGCCAGCGCCGCACCCGGCGCTGGGCCACCGTATTCTCACGTTGGCCACCGCCCCCGCGGTGACACCCCTACGCCCCTGCGGCGGCCACCCTTGACACACATCCTCAGCTCCGCCCTCGGCGCTGAGGCTGCGTACCCCCTCTTCCTTGTCACTGCCCCCGCGTTGACAAACGCCGCCCCTGCGGTTCTGTTAAGGAAAGAAAAAAAAATACACTTCCCAAAAATAACCTACATCTACCGCCCTCTTTACTCCCTCTCCTCTCATCCTTCAAAAACCTAGCCGACTCGCCTCCCACGCCCTCGCGCCCTCCGGAAGATCTCGCACCACCCTGTCCAGACGCTGTTGTGCCGCCTCCAGCAACCTAGTGTCACCGCCCCTTTGTGACACCAACCATCTCCACCACCACACACAAACACCACCTCAACCCTCTCACTCTCCAAACTCCACTGCCCCACCTCTGGCGAAGTCTGCAACAGCAAAGAAGACGCCAGAAAAGCCCCATCGCCACCACCTTCGCCGAACGCCCAAATCGCCTTCTGCTCTTCGCCCGCCCCTGCGCCTGCAAGCTCCCGCCCCTGCGTCGTGCCGCCCCTGCGTCTGTTGCAGCCGCCCATGCGGAAAACACAATAGAGGGTTCGTTTCTTACTCAATTTTCTGAAATTTCTAATTCCTTTTATTGTCTCAACTACAAGAGATGAAGAATTAGAAGAAGTATAAGTTTTCAAAAGCCGAGACAATGCGGTATAGGATTGCACAGAGTCGGGATGTGTATGCAACCCGATTTCTAGACGTTCATACTTTGGAACAATTGGGTTTGTTGGAGAGCATGCAGGAACTTCTCAACAACGCCGGGCTCGGGGATTTTTTGACAACAACTGCTCTAACATATCCCGAGCTCAACCTCCAGTTCATTGCCACCTTCAAAATGGAAACAGTGGACCATGGGTGTGTTGGACTTACATTCAAGTTCAACAAAAGGAAGTACTCATTCGACTACACCCAACTGCAGGAGGCATTAGGGGTGACTATAGCCGCTTCCGACGACTGGTGGGAACCTATTCCGACACCTGATTTGATGGAGTTTTGGCAGGCCACCACCAGGTCTGAATTTCATGCAGGGGGTGAGTACTCCAATAAATTCACTCACCCCTGTTTGAGGCTCATCTCGAAGGTATTCATGAGTGTCTTCTGTGGACACAAGGAGGAGAATAAGGTTACTCTTAAGGACCTTCCACTGCTATACGCATGCCTCTCCACAAACGACTGGGTACCGGATTGGCCATACCTCTTCCTTACCGCTTTGAAGTGGATTAGGAAGAATGAGCCACGTGATATTGTGGGAGGAGGGATCATCTCCTTGTTGGCTGCACAGGTGATGGATCTCTCTACTTTAGAGGACGGATTAGAAGCTCCACTTTATACGGAGGGTATGTTGAGGAGATGCAGGCTCCTCAGGAGAGACGGGGAGCATCGTCTTTGGCTCTCTTTAGCAGATGGGAGTCACATCACATACCTCCCCCGATGACTTCCATTGGGAGACGAGCTCTCCGATCTGTATGTACCAGCTGACCTAGTTCCTCCGAGACGACCTCAGGCGGATATTGTTGGGAGATACGCAACCGGATCCAGCCGAGCGCCCACCACTGATGAGGAGATGCCAACGGCAGCACACGACAGTCAGGCAATGGAGAGTCTGCAGGCTCAGATGGCAGCGATAACTACACAACACCAGGCATGGCAGACCGAGTACCAGCGGTCCATGCTTGAGCAGCAGTAGGCGTGGCAGTCCAGTTTCGCCTCCTCCATGACCACTCACTTTGACCGCCGTTAGGATGCTTGGCAAGCGGCTCATCAGCAGCAGTTGGAGACTCAGCAGCTGGCTTGGCAATCTAGCTGTGAGACTTCATTTAGAGAGAGGATGGAGGCTCAGGAGGGCTGTATTGACACGCTCCACCGCCGGAAGGAGCACTTCTTCCTCCATTTTCCTTACCCACCGGAAGAGGGTCCTGGTGGTCCATCCGGACCACCCCACTGAGGGGTACATTTCTTTTCCCTTCTCCCACATTTATCTTTGCCTCATTTTCCACTTTGACGACAAAGTGTACTTCAAGTATGGAGGAGGGATATATCATTGCTTGTACAATTCATTGAGTTGTTTTTGAGTTTGTTTTGCATCTTTTGAATTCAGATTGAAATTCACAAAAAAAAAAAGAAAAAGCCAAAGAAAATGAAATAAAAGGCATGAAAATCCTTGGATAAACCAAAAACCCGAAAGGGCGGTTTAGGCAAAAAAAAGGTAGTCCGACCAACCTTAGGTTGGTGCAAAATTGGACTTGAGGGATGTGAGTTCAAGTGAGAAAAGAAGAAGAGTGGCAAGGTGGAAACCCGAAAGGGCGCCTTGGCAAAATGAGCGACACCGAGTGTAGGTTTCCCTTCCGGCGTTTGGCGACATAAGAAGGGGAGTCATAGGGAGGTTGTCCGGGTAGGCCACTCTTGGAGCAATAAGGATGATAGTTTCTCTCCTTTTCTCACAATTCTTCTCTTCTCATTCTTTCCTTCTTGGCTTTTCTCTTTTTTTCATTGTCTTTTCTTGCTTACCCATGCTTCCTGACGCCTTTGAGTCTAGTTGTTGTCATTTGTTTTACTCGGGACGAGTAAAAGGTCTAAGTGTGGGGGAGTTTGATAGGTGATGGAATCACTATAATTTAGGATAGTTTTTAGAGTCTTTTTATTGCATTTGTGTCGGTTTAATTTACTAACTCCTTGGTCCAGAAGAAGAAGACTAAAAGAAGCTAAGGAAGGAGTTATAAGCACTTAGAAGTGAAGATCGTTCACGAAGCAAAGCTTATGTTGCCTCACCGCCCCTGTGGAGCCTTGCCACCACCCCTGCAGGTGACGCCTTACACCGGAGCGCTCCCTGCGCCTTCACCAGCGCCAGCCATGAAGTGTGTCACCGCCCCTGCGCCACTCCTTGGCGCCCCTGCGGTGACCTGCCCTGAAGAAACAAAGACCGGCTCCCCTGCGCCTTCCATTGCGCCCCTGCCTGCGCCTCAACCTGGGAGGTGGAAGACGAAGAGGCTGTGTCACCGCCCTTGCGTCGACATAGGGACGCCCCGGGGGCTTGGTATCAGAAACGTTAGAAAATTGAAGAGTCAAACGTTTGAAGAGCATTGAAGATATGTCCTAGCGGAATTGCAAGGCCGCCCCTGCGGCCATGAATAAGATCAAGCGTTTTTTCCTTCACCGCCCCTGCGGAGCTGAAGGCCGCCTCTACGGCTTAACGTCAGAAGCTCTTCTCTGGCTGTTTACACCACCTTTATGGCATTAAAGGTGGCTGTTTTGGGCCGGCCATTTACTCCTATTTGGTGTCTTTTGTAGTATAAATAGTCTTTGGTTGATTGCTAGAATGATCCATCTTATCATCTTGTTAGCCAACAAATTATCCACTTAGATTGTCTTGCTACCTTTGTAATGAGTCGCTAACTCCCTTGCTACATTGGGTTGGTTTGAAGCTGCATTGTTACTTTGGTTGTAAGTTCTTTATAATATAAGTTTTCCTTCAGTAATACTTTGTGTTTCCTTGATCTCCATTGTCTAATTGCATATTTACTATTGCTTGAGATTGATCACCTTAGGTTCTAAAGTGCATGCAAACAACTAGGATTAATAGGTTCCGGGTTCGGGTCTTTAATCTAGTAAAAACTTTAAGTAATAACGGGTTGTGATTACTTAAAGAAAAGGAACACAAAGATAAAGATAAGTTTAACGGTTTTAATCTTCTCTTGATATCCCTTAGTCTTTGTTTGAAAGCTAACTTGTTATTTGTTCTTGTAGGTTTACGGAACACTAACTTGTTAAGTTGTGTTGATGCCGGTTGGCTCAACACATATATATGATCGAGACGGGAGATTACTTGAAAACTTGTAAAAGGAACTCACCAAAGTAGCAATTGCATGCTTAGAATCAACCTAGTGTAGATTCATCCATTATTGTCTTACTTGTCGCATTAATCGTTTTCATAAGTTTTTGTGTGCATCAATTCAACCAAACTCCCCCCCCTTTTGTTACTTGTCACTATAATCGATAATCGCATCTAAAACACCTTAACTCTCTTGGGTTTGACCCTTACTTAATCACTATACTTGTTCTTAGTGCTAAGTCGGGATTTACTTTTGATTGGGTATAGACGACCATAGAAATACCTTCGGTCAGGGTCATCTTATATTCTGAAGTGATATCCTTGCAATGTTACATGATATGGATCCTATGTTTCAAAAGGTTTCAAGTTCAGAAAAAGTTTTTGGCATGCTACATTCCTTAGTTTACAGGTTAGTGATAATTCAATCTAATGAGCAAATGACGTGTTTTCCCTTGAGACCTTTTATTGAACTAATACATTGTTGGTATTCTCATGTCATGCCGGACATTGAATTAACCTTTAACTAGCTTTGCCTTCATCATGTGTAATACCTTTAGTCAAGATATGACAATGTCTGCATATATTATGATTATGCGGTACAGGACTCCACAGGCTTTAACTTTCATTTGTTGGTCAGTTCAGGTTCCTAAGCATGAAAAAAGAATAAAGTAGCATATAATTGTGGTACAGGACAACACTGTTAGCTCTCCTCAAAGTTGCTCCTTTATATTGCTTCATCATTTGTGTATCATAGAGATGTGGAAGCTTAGTGAATGGATTGACATCAATTAAAATACTTGGATGAGGAACTAAGGTAAGCAATTGAAAGAAGTTGCTATCACAAAGGTGATTAGGTATGATATCCTAAATTTTGAACTTATGATTTCAAGTTACTATTACAAAGGTGCTTAAGTATCTTATATTATTGTATTTCCGTAAATTTTAAGTTTCTTGTGAGATATTTTCATTGTTGCATCTCCTGGGGTTTTGTTGTTGTTGCTGTTGAACTTTTTTCCGTTTTGTTGTTGAGATGTTCTTCTTGTGGTTTAAAAAATCATCGAATTGATTGTTGTGATTTTTCTCCATCCTTGTGGTTATTGTTATTGAAGTTATAGGGATGCTGGTTTTTTTTAGGGTTGTTGACTTATGGATGCTGCGTATATTATAGGGTTGTTGGTGTATATTGTTATTGTTTACTTATGGTTATTGTTGTTCTAGGGGTGCTGACTTATGGTTATTGTTATCGTTGTTCTAGGGTTGTTGTGTATATTTTTATTATTATTCTACTAAAACAACAAAATTTGTTGTTCTACTTTGACTTACAAATGTTTATTAAGTTTTTGATTTTGTATTAGTTTGACAATTCGAGTTGTTGTTTTTGTTGTTTTAGGTTTGGAATAGAGTTTGCTTACTATTGTTCAGTCTTGTTGTTGTTATAGTGTTGGAATAGTGTTTGATATGGTATTTGAACTATTGTAGGACGAAGATAACGAAGGATGAAGTTCAAGCCGGATTGATGGCTGACTTAATCTTCTGCAAGTAATTTTTGGGTTGATTATGTGATCAACCATTAGGTAATTAGGCAAATATGGAAATTTATGTATTTAGGAGACTAATATACCTTTGTTGCCCATACTTTGGACAAGACGGATTGATGGCTAGCTTAATATTTTGCAACTACTTCGTATTATTTTGGAAATTTGTGTAATTAGGAGACTAAAACAGTTATCTATGGATTATCATTAGTATTTTGTACAAAATTTGTATATTTTATAAATTATCTACACATCAGGTATTGTGGTAACCATTATAGATCATATGGCAATGGTTCTATATGTAAGGTGATCGACAATTGTCTACTTTTTGTAATGGTTGTCCCTTGGTAACGGGTCTATCAATATTGTAATGGTAAGATCTATTGTAATAATAATTAAATTTTGTAATGGTTTCACCTATAGTAATAGTTATGTGTCTATTGTAATTGTTTTGGACTTCATTTTTTATACCGTTACAGTAGAGTTCATCTTCGTTGCTACATACCTATTGCAAGGCAGGCTATTGTAACTGAGCACAATCCATAACTAAAGCCTTATTGTAACAATTTTAAAGCCTTAAGTAACTAATTTTGACGGTTACAATAGGTCATTTATTTAGTAGTGGATAAAGAGATATAAAGAAGAATAAACAACCCGTTAATCTTTCTTTATAGTTATTTTCCTTTCCTTTAGATCACAACCAGCTATTACCAAAAGGTTTAATACTAGATTAAGGACACGAACTAGGAATCGATTAATCCTAACTCTTTGCATGCAAATGTACACTTAAGGTGATCAATCTAAGTGATAAAAAGACATGCAAACATAAGTGAGAGATCAAGGAAATATAACACAATTGGACTGAATTAAACTTATATTATAAAGACTTACAACAAAATAGCAATGCAGCTTCAGTCAACCTAATGTAGCAAAGGAAGCTAGAAACTCATTAAAAAGTGGTACTTAGGAAAATAGAGCTTTTTGGGGAGAAACTGGATGATTCTAGCAATCCGCCATGGGCTATATTAATACTACAAATTACATTAAGAGTAAATGGGTTGTCTAAACAACCACCTTAAATGTCATGAAGGTGGTTCAAACAACCGGAGTTAAGTCCTCTGGCGATAAACCGCGGAGGCGAGCTTCAGGGCCGAAGGGGCGGTTTAGGCCAAAACGTTCTATCTTCTTCTTGGACGCTGGGGCGGCTTGGCAATCCTGCAGGGGCGGGTCTTTAATGTTTCTTGAACGTCTGACTCTTTATCTTCGTGTCGTTTCTGATGACGATCCGCAGAGGCAACCTAGTGTCAACATAGGGGCGGTGACACTGCCTCTTTGGCTTCACAGGTCCGCATGGAAGGGCGTAGACAGGGGCGCTGGGGTGCCGGCTTCGCTTCTTCAAAATAAGTCACCGCAGGGGAGGGTGAAGACGGCCGTAGGGGCGGTGACAAGTGTTTCCTGGCGCTGGCAAGGCGCAGGGTGCGTTGCCGGAGTGTAGTGTCACCGCAGGGGCGGTCACACTACTCCGGAGGGGCGGTGTGGCACCAGAAACATATCTTCGTTGCTTTTCTTCAACTCCCAAGTGTTGCTAATACCTTCTTTTGCTTCATTTGGACTTCTTCATTTGGATTAAGGTATTAGTAACATATAACGACTCAAAGACACTAAAAAGATTCTAAAAACTACCTAAATTGATATTGATTTCATCACCTATCAAACTCCCCCATTCTTAGACTCTTTACTCGTCCCGATTAAACAACTCATCAAACAAATCACCATACAAAGCCTCAAGAAGTATGGTGTAGTAGACAAGATGAGGAAACAAGAGAAAAGCCATCAAAAGATAATCAGAAAAGAGAGAAAATGAGAAAAGGTGAGAAACTACTATCCTTATTGCTCCAAGCGTGGCCTACCCGGACATCCTCCTTATGACTCCCCTTCTTATATCACCAACGCCGAAAGAAGAACCAACACTCGGTATCGCTCATTTGTCAAGGAGCCCTTTCGGGTTTTCACCATGCCCCTATTTCTTCTTTTTATGATAATCTCACCAAAATCCTAACATCCCTCAAGTCCAATACATCCTCGCCTCTGAGAATGATCATTTACTCAAATCAGGCCGTAGGGGCGGTAACAAGTGTTTCCTGGCGCTGGCGAGGCGCAGGGTGCGTTGCCGGAGTGTAGTGTCACCGCAGGGGCGGTCACACTACTCCGCAGGGGCGGTGTGGCACCAGAAACATATCTTCGTTGCTTTTCTTCAACTCCCAAGTGTTGCTAATACCTTCTTTTGCTTCATTTGGACTTCTTCATTTGGATTAAGGTATTAGTAACATATAAAGACTCAAAGACACTAAAAAGACTCTAAAAACTACCTAAATTGATATTCATTTCATCACCTATCAAACTCCCCCATTCTTAGACTCTTTACTCGTCCCGATTAAACAACTCATCAAACAAATCACCATACAAAGCCTCAAGAAGTATGGTGTAGTAGACAAGATGAGGAAACAAGAGAAAAGCCATCAAAAGATAATCAGAAAAGAGAGAAAATGAGAAAAGGTGAGAAACTACTATCCTTATTGCTCCAAGCGTGGCCTACCCGGACATCCTCCTTATGACTCCCCTTCTTATATCACCAACTCTGGAAGAAGAACCTACACTCGGTTTCGCTCATTTGTCAAGGAGCCCTTTCGGGTTTTCGCCATGCCCCTATTTCTTCTTTTTATGATAATCTCACCAAAATCCTAACATCCCTCAAGTCCAATTTTGTACCAACCTAGAGTTGGTCGGACTTGTAACACCCTGATTCCGCGGAACTCCGGATGTCACATTGGGCTAGGATCTCACAATGGATCCTGACCCTAGCCTGACAACAAGTTCACTGGATCTTACAACATGGCACTGACACATATAAAAACAAATACATAAAACCATATAAACTGTATAACCAAAGGTAAACAACAATATAGAAGAGTATGAAACGACATCCTCACACAGGAGGTAAACAAGACATCATCCTCAAGCAGGAGGGAAAACATAAATAACCCCAAAACCAACCACCTAATGTACGCGAGTCCTCGGCCTGTGACCCTGCCAGATCACCCAGCAGCGTCTATCCTGCAAACATCTACAACACGGTGAAATAATCATAAAAAGAAGAAATATGGCTATCATTCTCAGAGGCGAGGATGTATCGGTCCTCGTGTCACATATTTCCATCCTTATATTGGGTGTTTACCCATTTTATTATCTTCATATAATAATCATTCACACAAATCGTATATATATATATATATATATATATAAATAAATAGATGAAAATATGTGACACGAGGACCGATACATCCTCGCCTCTGAGAATGATAGCCATATGGAGTGGAATCGGTCACAATACCCGTGTACCCTATGGGAGAGGTGTTGTGCCCTCCCCGTATACTAGGTCTGGCTTATCACAAGAGAACCTCCCAGACTCCACGGCGGGATGAAGGGGAAAGGTTATCACAACCACGCATACGGGGTAATCAATAAAATGTAGGTCGGTATATACGACATCACATGCTATCATAGCAACATGAAAAGCGTACACCACTCATGCAAACACCCAATATAAGGATGATAGCTAAGTAAGTCCTACGGACTTACCTCAACCTCGTACAATAACAACCACGATCAACCTCCAGTCCTGAGAGGGACACTGCCTAATAACAAGGCAGAAAGAGATATAATACTCCTATCAATCAAAAAGGTCAGACCTAGACCCAAGGAATCCATAAGGATCATAATCAATCTATAAGCCTCACAAACAACTAAACCTCAATATCTCAACATAACTCACAATTGCTCAAATCTCAAGGTAGTATCTAATCAACATTCTTCAATATCAATTCTATATTAATTTAATTAATTAACCTTTAATTAATTAATTAAATTTCGCCAGAATAACATTTTGCCCGCAGGCAATTTCTAAACCCCCTGTCATCAGATTTCATCAAACAAACAACCCATAAATACCAGAATAATATAACGACCATAATGGAATTTCTAATTATCCATTTTGACAAGCTTAAAGTCAATTTAGGCCAAATCGCACTATAGAAAACGAATAAATTCATAACTTATTCGTTACTAACCCGATTGACGATCTGAAAGAAGATTCGGAATCACAGCGACGCAGGCTACGCATGGACAACATAAAACTCACTGGAATTTGAGCGACGGAACCTGCCTGGTGACATATATGCTCGACCAACCCTTCATCTACTCGGAAATGCAGAAACTCGGTACCGATATGAAGAGAATGAAGAGAGGAATCCAGAAACTAAAACGGAATTGAAATCGGATTAGAAACGGAGAGAAGATCTGAGTTTGAAGGTTGATAGAAATCAGAGCTTTTACGAGGAAACGTGAAAGGAAATGAATTAATAAAGGATGTTCCGCTATTTATAGTGAAGACGATAATTATCCTTTAGCAAAGACGATAATTATCCTTTAACCGATCCAAAGGCGGGTCGAATCTCATTCTTCAAACTTCTCGAGATTGGAATATTAAATCTGGAATATTGTAGGGATAAATATTCTACAACTGCCTCGGAAAACGTGTATTCCTGAGCCGTCTTTCTTAGCCGTTAAGAAACGAAATAGCGACTCTTTTGGCCGTTTTGCATCTCCATGTTATTTCATATCAAGGACATATCTGATGTCCTGATCATTTCTCTCAACTGCATTTTTATTAATTGGAGCTCCCAAATGCTCCAAATAACACCGGAGGGTAAAAATAATTACCCGGGGGAAAAAGTAAAAATTTCCCCAAACGTCCAAAATTACGCGAGGAACATAACGGTGGGACTCATACTCATCAGTTGCGAAATCTTCGCGAGTTATATGTTAATTACTATCAACGATTAAGTTAATCAACACTAATTAGAATTCGGAAATCCTAGCTATTACATTACACACCCCTTAAAAAAAGATTTGTCCCGAAACTTTAACAATTCCCAAATCCTCTCGGACCCATGCGCCGAGGTATAAACACTGTCTCTATCGGAGGTATCACATCTCAGTTCAAGGTATCAACCTATATCAATCTATAACCTCAAAACATAAGCATGGAGGAATCAACAACTCCTGAAAACAGGATCATAACGCTATCCGAAATGCATGGAGGTAAAACCTCTCCAGCAGTCTAATCTTATCCCAAAGGTCCAAAGGTAAAACATCTCTAGCAACTATATCCTTAATCACACCGTGGAGGAAAAATCTCCAAGAACTATAATCACTATAACAGTATGGAGGAAATACACCTCCATTTGGCTCACATCACAAGGGCATGGAGGAAAAACATCTCCAGCTACCAACTCATCATCAAGGAGGAAACACATCTCCAAAACACAAATGACCGTATGGAGGAAGAACATCTCCAGAAATCTCTATACCTATATCCCAAACATGGAGGTAATATCATCTCCAACTAACCTAAACTCATTCTACAGCATGAAGGTAGAACCATCTCCAGGTGACCTATACACGATGGTATGGAGGTAGAACTCCTCCAATGGTAAAATCATTGCTCAAGGGCTTAGAGGTAAAACTTCTCCAACCATAACATAACTCGCCCTAACATAACAAGATCCACTAGGATCACCAATAATCTAGCATGGAAGAGAACATCACATATCACATAATCACATAATTATATAATCACATCATCATATATCTCATAATATACAACCATGGCCTGCTCAACAAGTCTACGGTGCAACCTTCTCTGCATAAACTCGGATTAGTTCTTATGGTTACTATCCTCAGTCACCCAGGTGGCCTCGTCTTGGTCACTATACTCTCACATCAAAATGTTCTTCAAGCATAAACGTCTTATACCTCATTATAAGACTGCAACAGGATATTCAGCGAACATGTGGTCTACCTCGACCACTAAATCATCATGACTTACAATGCGTCTCAGATCTGGTATATACTCCCTTAGCTGAGACACGTGAACAACTAGGTGAATACCTTCTAAATCATCATGAATTACAATGCGTCTCAGATCTGGTATATGCTGCCCTCCCAACTCTATTCACTATCTAGAAAGGACCGACATATCGGGGAGTCAAATTGCCCCTTATGCCAAAACATCTGACGCCTAGCGTTGGAGATACTCTCAGTCAGACATGAGCTCTTATTCTGAACTCTAGAGGTCGGCGCCTCTTGTCTACATACAACTTTTGGTGACTCTGTGCCGCCATCATCCACTTCCTAAACAATGCTACTCGAGCCATAACATCCTGAATCTTCTTTAGTGCTATCCCAATGGTATTGTTAGACTCATCCCAGCATAAAGGTGTACGGCATCTACGCCCATACAGTACCTCATAAGAGGCCATCCCAATAAATGCATGTCAGCAGTTGTTGTATGAGAACTCAACTATTGGGAGGTAATTTGACCATCCTTGTCTCCAATCCAACACATCAGCTCACAACATATCCTCAAGGGTTTGGATGGTCCTCTCTGACAGACCATTGGTCTGGGGGTGAAACGTTGTCGTCAAGTGTAGACTTGTCCCCAAAGCAGTCTGAATCTGTTGTCCAAATCTCGAGGTCAAAATCCTAAGTTAGCTCAAACCATCTACGCTGGCGGTTATTCAATTCCCACTACGTAAAAGTATACTTCAGACTATTATGGTCTTTGAAGATCTAGCATGTAGCACCATACAAGTAATGCCTCCAGATCTTCAAAGTATGAACTACCGCTGCTAACTCCAGATCATGAGTCGGGTAGTTCTCCTCATACGTCTTCAACTGGCGAGACGCATATGCAATCACTCTACCCTTCTGCATCAAAACACATCCCAAACCTATTTTTGGATGCATCACTATAGACCACGAAATCATTAGAATCCTCTGGCTGTGCTAGAACATAAGCAGAAGTCAAACGCCTCTTCAACTCCCAAACTCTAGGCACACTTATAAATTCACACAAATCTGGTAGTCTTCCTCAGAAGACTCGTAAGTGGACGGTGATCATAGAAAATCCTTCCACAAAGTGTCGGTAATAATCGGCTAAGACGAGAAAGCTACGTACTTCCTTACTGTTCATCAATATCGTCCATGCTGCAACATACTCAATCTTCGCCGGATTAATGTTGATCCCACTGGCAGATACCCTGTGGCCTAGAAAAGCAATACTTAGACATCCATAACTCGCACTTAGAGAGCTTGGCATACATCCCTCTATCCCTCAAAATCTATAAAACTTTTCTCAAATGAGCGGCATGCTCCTCTCTGCGATGAGTATACCCGAATGTCATCAATGAATACTACCACAAACTGATCAAGAAAGTCGAGGAAGATATTGTTCATCAACTCCATGGAGGTAGTGAGGCATTCGTCAGCCCGAATGGTATCACTACAAACTCGTAGTGTCCGTAAAAGGTACGAAATGCCGTCCTATGCACATCCTGTTGTCCCCCCTTAACTGGTGATATCCTGAGCACAAGGAAGTCTTGGAGCACATAATCGCTTCTTGAAGCTGACACAACAAGTTGTCAACACGACACAATGAATAGACTAGGGCGAATGAAGCCCTTCTCTACCCATTCCTCAAGTTGTCTCTTCAGCTCTAACATCTCAGCAGGCGCCATACGATATGGGGCTTTTCAAATCAATCTCATACCATACTTCAACTCAATATCAAAGTTCACACTCCATTGAGGTAGCAAATCAGATGGTTCAATAACACGTCTCTAAGCTCATAAACCAATGGAATATCTTCCAAGGCTGGACTCTCTTCCTCCTTCATGGCATAACGTCAGAAGGCATCACATGCCTGTACTATAAGCCTTGCTGCCCATATGACACTAATGACAAACCCGTCTCTTCATAGGTCTTAACCTCGAAAGACCTTTATCTAATCTATCTCAGTAGAGACTATAACAATCTTCCAATTAACATCTAAGACAACATGATATCTATCCGTCCCATCCATACACACAATGACCTCCTCACGCACCTATAACATGACAAAGAAGTCTACAAGCAACACACAAGTCCCTACATAAAGGAGACAATCACATATCTCGCGGGTACCTCAAACCCCTAACTGATATCCTTATCAAGGAAGGTATACCCTCTATTGTATCTAAAATCAATCTATACATGCATCAAAAGCAAATAGTGCATAGCACCCATATTAAACAAAACTCCACTAGGTAAACCATTTACAAGAATGGTACCTGTAAAAGCTAAAGTCAACAGCTCCATTGTATATCATCACTCAAACCTCGGACCTATGCTCCTCATGTATCATTTAGGTCATCACCATAACCTCCACTTCTACTCTTTTTTGCACCGAAAAGAGGAAGGTCTTGCTGAAACGAAACACCACCTTGCTGACAAAAAGGGGCCAAATGCCCTAGTTCACCACATGTAAAGCACGCTATCGGTGCCAAGGAACACTAAGGGCGCAAATGATTTGGATCGCCACAGTTGAGACACAGACGTCCCATCTCTGCTACTGATACGGGTGACTCCACTACACTTCTCAGCTCAAAGGCTCTACCCTGAGCTCCTCTGGTGTTAGTAGTACTTCCACCACGACCTCTACCTCTACTCGACCCGGGAACAGATCCTTGAGTAGAACGACGATCTAAAGCTCTCTGTTGTCCCTATGTTTGCTGCTGAGGTGTCCTCTGACCACCTCCCGCCACACTAGTAGGGGAAGATCCCTACTGTGATGCAACTCTACCTTGCCTACAGAAGGCAACTCTATGACCTGGTCTACCATAGGTGTAACAAGTCACTGGTGGACTCGTACACTTTGGTCACAAATGTCCAGACTTCCCACAGTTATAACAAGATCTCATCTCACCAGCAGTCCGTGTAGAACGGGGATCACTCAAATGTCCATGTGCTAGACTTTGTCTACTTCCTGAAGGGTCTACTTCCATTCACTAGCTCGATCCGTTGTTTCTTCTTTGATTTGGAAGCTTCAGTTGATACGATAAATGTTGGTAAGCACGATGTAAGTTTACCCGCTCTTGTAGCTTCATATACTTGGCGTATATATTCTCGAAACTCGAGTCCACTCTTCGAGACGTAATCAAGCTCTTCATGGTCGTCCTCTGCTATAGGCGATACAATAGCGGAAACTGGTCCCTGACCTATCACTACTGGAGGAAGAGGGGGCATATTCCCACCTCGTTCTAGTACAGATGTTGCTCTAGTCTAAGCCATCTGCAGAGTATATGCACCTAATCTTACAAGGTTATATATATGCCATATGTATCGGTATATATGTATATAACACATCCACATAATCCATAATACAAATATATATACATATCTATATTGTAGAGATCCATGGCAGAGATGACGGCTTCTCGTACATTCTAACCCAAAACCACACTTAAAACCAAAAATCCTTTTGAAAACGTCAGACCCCTTTTGGGTTCTGTTTATTGTACCTATCAAACCTAATTGCAAGTAGCAAGTTCCATTGTTGTGAACCTAAGACTCTGATACCAACTCTATAACACCCTAATTCTGCGGGACTCGGGATGTCACATTGGGCTAGGATCTCACAATGTATCCTGACCCTAGCCTGACAACAGGTTCACTAGACCTTACAACATGGCATTGACACATATAAAAACAAATACATAAAACCGTATAAACTGTATAACCAAAGGTAAACAACAATATAGCCGAGTATGAAAGGACATCCTCACACAGGAGGTAAACAAGACATCATCCTCACGCAGGAGGGAAAACATAAATAACCCCAAAACCAACCACCTAATGTACGAGAGTCCTCGGCCTGTCACCCTGCTAGATCACCCAACAGCGCCTATCCTGCAAACATCTACAACACGGTATGAAACCGTTAGCTAACCATACATATATAAGGTAATGCATAAGCACCAGCACAAGTCATGAAAGATAAACACATAATCATGTTTTCACACATTTACCCATTTTATTATCTTCATATAATAATCATTCACTCAAATCGTATATATATATATATATATATATATATATATATATATATATATATATATATATATATATATATATATATATATATAAATAGATGAAAATATGTGACACGAGGACCGATACATCCTCGCCTCTGAGAATGACAGCCATATGGAGTGGAATCGGTCACAATACCCGTGTACCCTATGGGAGAGGTGTTGTGCCCTCCCCGTATACTAGGTCTGGCTTATCACAAGAGAACCTCCCAGACTCCACGGCGGGATGAAGGGGAAAGGTTATCACAGCCACGCATATGGGGTAATCAATAAAATGTAGGTCGGTATATACGACATCACATGCTATCATAGCAACATGAAAAGCGTACACCACTCATGCAAACACCCAATATAAGGATGGTAGCTTAGTAAGTCCTACAGACTTACCTCAACCTCCAGTCCTGAGAGGGACACTGCCTAATAACAAGGCAGCAAGAGATATAATACTCCTATCAATCAAAAAGGTCAGACCTAGACCCAAGGAATCCATAAAGATCATAATCAATCTATAAGCCTCACAAACAACTAAACCTCAATATCTCATCGTAACTCACAATTCCTCAAATCTCAAGGTAGTATCTAATCAACATTCTTCAATATCAATTCTATATTAATTTAATTAATTAACCTTTAATTAATTAATTAAATTTCGCCAGAGTAACGTTTTGGCCGCAGGCAATTTCTAAACCCCCTGTCATCAGATTTCATCAAACAAACAACCCATAAATACCAGAATAATATAACAACCATAATGGAATTTCTAATTATCCATTTTGACAAGCTTAAAGTCTATTTAGGCCAAATCGCAGTATAGAAAATGAATAAATGCATAACTTATTCGTTACTAACCCGATTGACGATCTGAAAAAAGATTCGGAATCACAACGACGTAGGCTACGCATGGATAACATCAAATTCACCGGAATCTGAGCGACGGAACCTTCCTGGTGACATATATTCTCAAACGTGAAAGGAAATGAATTAATAAAGGATTTCCGCTATTTATAGTGAAGACGATAATTATCCTTTAGCAAAGACGATAATTATCCTTTAACCGATCCAAAGGCGGGTCGAACCTCCTTCTCCAAACTTCTCGAGATTGGAATATTAAATCTGCAATATTGTAGGGATAAATATTCCACAACTGTCTCGGAAAACGTGTATTCCTAAGCCGTTATTCTTAGCCGTTAAGAAACGAAATAGCGACTCTTTTGGCCGTTTTGCCTCTCCATGTTATTTCATATCTAGGACATATCCGATGTCCTAATCATTTTTCTCAACTGCATTTTTATTAATTGGAGCTCCCAAATGCTCCAAATAACACCGGAGGGTAAAAATTATTACCCGGGGGTAAAAGTAAAAATTTCCCCAAACGTCAAAAATTAAGCGAGGAACATAGGTGGGACTCATACTCATCAGTTGCGAAATCTTCGCGAGTTATATGTCAATTACTATCGACGATTAAGTTAATCAACATTAATTAGAATTCGGAAATCCTAGCTATTACAGGACTACCTTCTTTTTGCCTAAACCGCCCTTTTGGGTTTTCGGTTTATCCAAAGATTTTCTTGCCTTTTTTGGCCTTTTCTCTTTTTTTTTGACTGAGTAAAGACATGAATTACAAGCTGAAAATCTCAAAAGACAAACACACCAAACAAACTGTACATGCATGATAGTTCCCTCCCCCGTACTTGAAGAACGTTTTGCCCTCAAAGTCTGAAAATGAAAGCAAAGATAATAAGGTGGAGAAGGGAAAGAGGAGAAGCTCACTACTGGGATGGTCTGGCTGGACCATCCGGGCCCTGCTCCAACGGGTAGAGGAAGTGACCAAAGAAATGCTCTTGCCTCCAGTATATGTCGTCGAGGCGGGTCAACTAAGCATCCAAACGAGCACCAAAGGTAGTCTCAAAGTTGGCTTGCCAAGTCAACTGTTGAGCCTCCATCCTCCGTTGTTGGGCCAACTGCCAAGCATCCTAACACTGGTCAAAATGCATGGACTTCCTCCCCTCAAAGCTCATTTGTCAAGACTATTGTTGCTCATATGGGCATATGGTCCTCATATGTATGGACTTCCTCCCCTCAAATCATCAGGAATGGGCATATGGTCCTCATATGGGCATATGGTCAAAATGCATGGACTTCCTCCCCTCAAATCATCAGGAATGGGCATATGGTCCTCATATGAGGCCTTGTTGGAGCTCGCCGCATGTCTCTCACTGATTACGGCGTGAGAATGCCTCGGGACATAGGGGTCGGTGGTGATGTAAAAATCGGAGAGCTCGTCTCCGAAAGGCAGTGGCCGAGGAAGGTAGGTGATGTGGCTCCCATGTGCATAAGATAACCAAAAGAGGTTCTCACCATCCCTCCTTAGGACCTTGCAACACCGAAGAAGACCTTCGTTATAGAGCGGGATCGGCATCCCATCCTCCATCTCGATGAAGTACATGACCTTCTCTGCAATCCAAGAGATGACTCCACCACCAACAATATCCCTCGGCTCGTTCTTCCTAATCCGCTTCAAAGCGGTAAGGAAGAGGAAGATCCAATCCGACACGTTGTCACATGCCGGAATGCAAGCATACAAGAGTGGAAGGTCCTTGAGAGCAAACATGATGATCTTCGAGAGGAGCCTCAAGTAGGTGTGAGTGAGCTTGTTGTTGTACTCACCCTCCGAATGAAACTCGGAGCCGGTAGTAGCTTGCCAGAATTGCACCATGTCCGGTGTAGGGGCTGACTCCCACCATTTGTCAGAAGGGTTCTTAGAAACCCTAAAAGCCTCCTAGAGTTGAGAGAAGTTCACCGTGTACTTCCACTTGTTATATTTGAAATTAAGCCCAACACAAACTTGGTCCTCCTTCTCCATGTTGAACGTAGCCACGAACTGTCTAGTCAACTCGGGAAACGTTGAGGCAGTCTTTTTTAAGGAAGTCCCTGAGCTTAGCATTGTCCAGGAAGTATTGCATGCTCTCCAACATGCCCAAATTCTCCAAGGTCGGAATATTCAAGAACCGAGTGGCAAAGATCGCTCGGTCTTGCACAATGTCATATTGTGCCTTCTCCCTCTCATTCATCTTGTATTTCCTTGTAGAATCCATTCTAGTAGCTGGTTCGAGCAAAGGAATTAGAACTCACAAAGAAAGGGAAGAAGATCGACCTCTTTGTTGAGATTTACGCAGGGGCAGTTTGAGGACCCGCTGGGGCGATGAGGCGCAGGGGCGGGCGAACTTCTAGAGGGCGATTTTGACAGCTTCGTTGGTGGTGGTTTTGTGGCGTCTTCTCCTAGTATCTGGTCGTGTTGCATCTGGTGGCCGATGGTGTTTGTTAATGGAGTAAGTTGGTGGTAGTGAGTTGTGGAGGGAGGTTAGGGTTAGGATTTGTGAGAAAGAGGGGTGAGGAAGGGTGCGGTAGGGTGGGTGAGAGGACACAGTGGAGGGGTGGAGCAAGGGCGGCGGGCTAGTTCGTGTGGTGGCGCAGGGGGCGTTGGGGTGAGCGGTAGTGGTTCGTGTGAGTTGCAGCGAGGGGGAGGATGAGAGGTGAGGTCGAGAGAGTTAGGTCACGAGGAGAGAGAGAGAGAGGTGGGTGGGGTAGGTGTTGGCGTTGATTCCAATTTTTTTTCTTTCTAGGGTAAACCCGTAGAGGCGGGGGCAGTAACAAGGAGGGGGGAGACACATGCCTAGCGCCAGGGGCGGTGTTGGGAGCGTCTGTCAAGCACAAAGCCATAGGGGCGGGGATCTGTCACCGCGGGGGCGGTGACGACTTAAAGCAGGCGCTGGCCCAGCGCCGGGGGCGGGCTGGGAGTGCAGTGTTACCATAGGGGCGGTGACATAAGGCCGCATGGGCGGTTTTCTTGACAATGCCTCCTCTTCTTTTTCTCTCGGGTTGCCTCCCGAGCAGCGACTTTTTTTTACGTCGTTGGCTTGACCTAAGGCCTTCACTTTTCTAATTGGGCTTCCTCCAACACCATCTCATCGATCGTATCATTCTTCACTCCCTCATGGTATAACTTGAGCTTTAGTCC
Source organism: Fagopyrum esculentum (assembly GCA_033239045.1). Taxonomy (NCBI): domain Eukaryota; kingdom Viridiplantae; phylum Streptophyta; class Magnoliopsida; order Caryophyllales; family Polygonaceae; genus Fagopyrum; species Fagopyrum esculentum. The sequence goes on along the minus strand of BSUD01000003.1, from coordinate 62,730,891 downwards.
ATTGACTTTGAAGATCTTTTGTGTTTGCGGATCAGAAATATCCACAACGCCATGTGGATGGACTTCGGCTATGAGGTAAGGACCTGTCCATCTCGAGCGGAGTTTTCTTGAAAACGTTTCATAGGTGATTGAAAAAGGACTTTATTAACTGCTTGGATGTCCTTTAGGAGGATATTCTGGTCATGCCATGCCTTAGTTTTTTCCTTGTATGTTGTGGCATGGCCATATGCATCGAGCCTCAGTTCTTTTTGCTCTTGCAATTGAAGTTTCCGGAATTCTCCTACTTCATTCACATTCATGTTGCATTTCTTCACCGCCCACCAAGCCTTATGTTCTAGCTCCACCAGTAGGTGGCACGTCTTTCTGAACACAAGTCGGAATGGAGACATCCCAATGGGGGTCTTTTATGTCGTACGGTATGCCCACAAAGCATCATTAAGCCTTAGGCTTCAATCCTTTCTTCTGGGAGTAACCGTCTTTTCGAGGATCATATTGATCTCTCGCTTTGATACTTTCGATTGCCCATTGGTTTGTGGGTGGTACGCCGTGGACACTCGTTGATGGACATGATACTTCTTCACGAGGGCGGTGATCATCTTGTTGTAAAAGTGAGCTCCCCTATCGCTTATCAAAGCTTTAGGGATGCCGAACCTCGCAAAGATGTTGTCCTTAAGAAAAGGTGCCACAACTTTAGAATCATCAGTTTTGGTGGCCTTTGCTTCCACCCACTTTGAAACATAGTCCACCGCAAGTAAAATATAGATATTCCCAAAGGAGCTAGGAAAAGGACCCATAAAATCTATCCCCCAAACATCAAAGATTTCACAAAAAATAAGCGATACTTGAGGCATTTCATTCCTCCTAGAGATATTACCTATCCTTTGACACCTATCACACACCGTACAAAACGCAAAAGCATCACAAAAGATGTGTGGCCAAAATAACCCCGCATCCAAGACTTCTCTAGTAGTTTTATTTGCACCAAAATGTCCCCCACATGCTTCCGAATGACAGAAAGAGAAAACAGATTGTATGTCGTTATCCGGGATACAACAGCGTATTACCTGGTCACTACAATATTTCCAAAGGTATGGATCGTCCCACACGTAATGCCTAGCCTCAGCTTTTACCTTCTCTCTCTGTGCTTTGGCGAAGTCTGGAGGGTACTCACCTCTAACAAGAAAGTTAATGATGTCAGCAAACCAAGGTTTAAAAGAATGCAACTTATACAATACCTTTGTGATATCTGCATGGGCGGCTAGAGCAAACCGCAAGCACGACGACAAGGAAGGCGTAGAGGCGCCGGCTTCTAGCCGTAAGGGTGGTGTTGCATAGGGGCAGTTCTCTAGGGCCGTAGGGGCGGTTACACAATAGAGGGTTGTGTAAAATGTGTTGTCTGGGAAACTTCCTATGAAGGCCTTCCCTCTTGCTGGATCTTCTTCCTCTTTCACCAACCGACTAAGGTGATCAACCACAAGGTTCTCCGCTCCCTCTTTGTCCCGAATTTCTAAGTTGAACTCACTTAGAAGTTAACCCAATGGACAAACCTTGGCTTGGCTTCCTTATTGGTCATGAGGTAACGAAGCGATGCATGGTCAGTAAAATCGATTACCTTTACACCAAGAAGATATTGCTTGAATTTCTCCAAGGAAAATACCACCGCTAACATCTACTTTTCGGTAGTGGAGTAGTTCCTTTGAGCGCCATTCATGGTCATCGATGTGTAGTGGATTACATGTGATGTTGTTCCGTCCTTTTCTCCTAGGACAGCTCCTACAGCGTAGTCGTTAGCGTCGCACATGATCTCGAAGGGCTTCTCCCAATTCGGAGATCGGATGATAGGTGTGAGGCAAGCCTTCAAAGTGTCAAACGCCTTCTTGAAATCTTCATTAACTATGAATGTTATGTTTTTCTTCAAGAGCTCACACATCGGTGCTTAAATATTGGAGAAATCCTTGATAAAGCGCCGGTAGAAACCTGCACGACCTAAGAAAGAGCGAATTTCACGCACATTAGTTGGATAAGGTAAACTTTGAATTACGTAAATTTATGCCTTATCCACTTCTATTCCTTTTGATGAAATAATATGACCTAGCACAATACCTTGCTCTACCATGAAGTGACACTTTTTTAGAATTGAGAACTAGATTGGTTTCTACGCATTTTTAAAGAACAAGTTTTAAATGTCCTAAACATGCATCAAAACTATCTCTATGGACGGTAAAATCGTCCATAAAAACCTCAATAAATTTTTCAATGTACTCGGAAGAGATACTTATCATGCATCGTTGGAAGGTGCCGGGAGCATTACAAAGTCCAAATGGCATTATGCGGTATGCAAAAGTGCCAAAAGGACAAGTGAAGGTTGTCTTCTCTTGGTCCTCCGGCGCGATGGCTATTTAAAAATAGCCCGAGTATCCATCCAAGAAGCAATAGTATGGGTGACCTGCAAGGCGCTCGAGCATTTGGTCAATAAAAGGCAAAGGGAAATGGTCTTTCCGGGTTATCTTGTTTAGCTTGCGGTAATCGATGCAAACCCTCCATACGGTTTGAGTTTTACTTGGGAACATCTCACCATATTTATTTGCACCATGGTGATCCCTCCCTTTTTTGGAACAACTTGGGTTGGACTAACCCATTTGCTATCCGAAATTGGGATCATATCCGCTTGGAGGAGCTTCAACACTTCCTTCTTGACCACATCCATCATGAGCGGATTTAGTCTTCTTTGTGGTTGCCTTGATGGTTTTGCCTCTTCCTCAAGGAGAATCCATTGCATACATGTAGAGGGACTAATCCCTTAGATGTCCGCAATGGTCCAACCAAGAGCCGTCTTGTGCTCCTTAAAAATGCTCACCAACTTCTCCTCTTGATGAGAAGACAATTTGCTAGATACAATCACCGGCAAAGTGTCGTTCTCCCATAGAAAAGCGTACTTGAGATGTTGGGGAAGCTTTTTCAATTCGATCACCGGAGCCTGCACTATATAGGGAACAAGCGTTTCGCTTGGAGTTAGCAAGGTGGGCCCAATGGCCAAGGTTAGAGGGGAGCCTTTTGTGCCCATCCAATTGAGCTAGAACTTCCTACATGTTAGATGTTAATGCATAATGTGAATTATGAATATCAATATCGTTTTCAATTATACTCTTCAATTCATCAATATCAGAATTGTCACAAAAATCTTGAATAATTGGTTCAATCACATCAATAGCACAAAGAGAATGGTCATCGATAGGGTGTTTCATAGCATCATAAATATTAAATTCAACCACTTCTCGATCAAATTACACAGTCAATTTACCACTAACATAATCAATCTTAGTTCTAGCAATTTTTAGGAATGGTCTTCCCAACAAAATAGGTGCAGCATGTGATTCATGCTCCATATCCAATACGAAAAAATCAGCAAGAAAAATTAGATTATCAACCATAGCTATCACATCTTCAATTATTCTTTTTGGATAAACATTAGACATATCTACTAGTTGGACAACAATTTGAGTTTCAAGAAGTGGCCCAAGGCGAGATTGGTAAATGGAATAAGGAAGAACGTTTATTGACGCACCTAAGTCAAGCATCGCTTTGTCAAAGTGTGTTTCACCAATGACAAAAGGAATGCTCACCATGCCCGGATCACAACACTTCTTGGGTAGTCGTCTTTGGAAGACTGCTCACACATCCTCACTTACTTGGACCTTTTGCTTCCCTTTCAGCTTCTGGTTTCTCTTGATCGTGCAAAGTTCCTTCAAAAACCGAGCATACTTAGGAATACTCTTCACAAGTTTTAAAAGTAGAATGTTTACCTCAAATTTGGAGAAGGTCTCAAAGAGATCCTTATCCTCTTTCACCCTTCGCTCGTTGAGTGCTTCTGGAAAAGGAGCCGGAGGATTCTCAACATACAACGGTGGGAAACTTGGGCGGGTGTAAGAATCTTCTTTAGCAGAACCCTCTATCGACTTTTCCGTAGGGGCACCAGCTTGCAGACGCAGGGGAAGCTCAAGGGCTGTCAAGGGCGGTGACATCTAGCCGTAGGGGCCGCGTCTGTGTAGAAGGGGACGCTGGGAGGTCCGCAAGTTTAGGTGTGAGGGCGGTAGAACCATTAGAGGGTACTTCTTTTGATTCCAAATCTGGCTTTGGCTGTACTTGCCTCCCGCTCCTCAATGTTAGAGCACTAACATTTTACTTAGGGTTCACGATAGTCTAGGAGGGCAAGTTCCCCAAGGATCGATTTTCAATTCTTGGGATGGCTTCCGCCATTTATCCAACCTATTTCTCAAGGTTCTTGATGCTAGATTCTGTGGTTTGGACATGAGTAGCAAAGTGTTTAGTCAAAACCAATAGCATATCCTCAATAGATTAGAACTTACCTTGGTGGGGCTGCTGTTGCTAGTGGTTTGTTGCTCCCTCCACTGGACGTTTTGTTGATCACGCCAATTTGGCATATAATTATGCGCATATGGGTCGTTCCTTTGGCGTTGCTGCTGTTGTTGACTATAACCCAAAACATTCACCTCAACAGCTTCATCTTGGACTTGTGGACACAAGTCCGTGGGGTGGAAAGGGTCGGCACAAACTCCACAAGCCTTGATTTGTTGTGGAGTTCCCATCAAGGTAAATTTCTTAACCATACCCTTCAATTCAGCAATTTTCGTGGATATCTTAGGATGGCTGGGGTGTGCCACATACACGCCTCTTTTGGTAGAAGTTCTACCGTAGTTCCTAGTACCTTCCGCCAATTCCTGCATTTTATCCAAAGCAAGTTCAGGAGTAGAGTTTACGATATTACCTCCACATGCGGCGTCAACGATCCTCCTCTCGTTGTCTAGCAAGCCATTGTACAAGTACAAGTCTAGATCTCGGGTAGAGTACCCATGGAAAGGACAGCTGGGTCACAATCGTGCGAAGCGTTCGAAATACTTATAAAGAGTTTTGTTCCGCCTCTTGGTCGATGTTGCTTATCGCCTTCTTCAAGCTATTCGCCTTCTTTGCAGGGAATTACTTCTCCAATAAGGCGTTATGGAGGTATTCCCATGTGTCAATGCTCTCGGACGGAAGATGGTAATACCCATCGTCCGCCCCATCTTTGAGAGTGAAGCCAAACGCCAACATCTTGATTTGCTATTCGGTGACGTTTGGCTGTTTCATGCTCATACACACAGTGTGGAACTTTCCAAGATGTTTGATCGGATCTTCCCCACTCAACCCATGGAAAAAATGGGAGCAAGTGGATCAACCCCGGTTTGAGCTCAAATTTGACTCCTTCCCCGATTGCCGGTATGGTAATCGCAAGCGGGTGTTGAGTCCAATTGCGCGGCGTCAATTGGCGGAGAGTTCGGTTTGCCATTGCTTCACTAGTTCGTTGTTGCCTTCGTTGTCGATTGTGTGTTCTTTCGATTCCTTGATCAAAAGGAGCAAAATCTGAGTTAGTAGCACGGGTTTGAACCATGAAAATGGTCCAAACCAATAATCGATAATCAAAATCAATACAAAATAAAAACTAAAACTCCCCAGCAACGGCGCCAAATTTGACAAGGCCAAAAACCTATGGTCGTTGTCTTTTAGCTTTAGTCAAGGTAGAGTCCTTACGTTACACTTAACCGGATTGTATAGTCTAAGTAAGGGTCGAACCCAAGAGAGTTTAGTCGATTTTTGATTAGATTCAATTACCGAATTGTAACCAATACGGGGGGGGGGG